>CM031238.1:210095758-210695758 GCA_018340775.1 Taxus wallichiana var. yunnanensis | reverse complement strand
AATCCTATTTAGAACCATGTTTAGCAGTGTGAGAAACTCTGGACATGAGGACAGGAAGCCTTACCACCTTCGTTATGGGTGCAAAAACTCTATTTCACCTTGCGAGGTTATGCACATGCATGGTATGTTAATGCGGAGTTGAATAGAGAGATTAGAAATTGGCAAGAATTGACTACATATATGATCCAAACTTTTGACTATTTTTCCACTAAACCTCCAGTGAATGAGGAATTACAAGTTATAAAGTGCTTAACTATGGGAGATAGTGCAAAAGATGAAGAACTCATTCAGGAGTTACTTAGTGATTCGGACCTAGAAGTGCATTTTGATGAGATAGAAGAGACAGGATGCGAGAACGGCTTGAACACACTTACTTAGAGAAGGAAAAAGGAAAGATGGTCTACATGATGGATGATGAGGAAGTGGAAAATTTATACATAGATCATTCAGAGGGTATGCGCGAGGTCTTAGACAGTGCATATGAGAATATGTGCACCTACCATGAGCCTATGACGATAAATAAAGTGAACATTGGAACAGATGTTAAACCTAAGGAGGCCATAATTGGAGATTACTAGTATGAATCAAGTGGCTAAGATAATTGAGTTTCTACTCAATTTACAGGATCTAATTCCTAGAGGCTATCATGAGTTTAAAGGAGTGCATGAATCTTTGAGTGAGATGAAAATAAATTTAAAGGAAGTTTTGTTCTGGTTAGGAAGAGACCTTACAAGATGAACCCTACCCTATGTGTAAATGTTAAAGAAGAAATTGACAAGATGTTGAAATATGACATCATTAAGCCCATAGAGGAATTAGAGTGTGTTAGCCCTATGGTTATCATTATAAATAAATATGGAAGAATCATGATTTTTGTGGACTAAAGGGGTCAAAAGCTACATGTGTGATTGATCCCATCTCTACGCCATTCACTCGAAGAAGTATTGGAAGGCATTAAAGGGCGTGAGATTTACTCTGTACTGAAATGGGTTTTCTGGGTATCATTAAGTACATATAGCTAAAGAGGATTAAGAGAAGACAAATTTCACCACTGAATAGGGAATTTTTGCATACATGGTGATACCCTTTGGATTGAAAAATTCACCTACAATAGTTTTGCACATTATTGTTCAAGCATTCCAAGATTTATTCACAAGTTCTTGCAAGTTTACTTAGATGATTAGACAATGTATGGACTTACCAAGGATCATTGTGAAAATTTGAGGTTAATGTTTGAGAGATGTAGGTAGTTAAACATCTCTTTAAATATCAAGAAGTACATATTTGCTACACCCTTTAGGACGTTGGTAGGACATATCATCTATAAGGAGGGTTTGTTAGTAGATCCAGCTAAGGTTGCAGTCATCTTAGGCTTGGAGGAGTCTACTAGTCAGAGTGATGTGTACAGATTCTTGGACCACACAGGGTAATACAAAAAATTTATCAAAGGGCATGCTAATATTTTTACGCCCCTGGAGGAGTTTTTAAAAGGTAAAGGAAAGTTCTATTGGGGATAATCGTAGCAGCATGTGTTTGAAGCATCTTGAAGGAAATGCTTACTACGGAACCTATTTTGTGTTTTCCTTCATGGAATATACCTTTTCATGTACATGTGTATACCTCTGGCATGACCATTGGCGCAGATATTAGCTCAGCCTAGAGAAGGTATTGTAGATCATATTATTTTCTTTGCTAGCAGAAAGTTGACTCAAGTAGAACAAAATTATACAACTACGGAGCGTGAGGCTTTGTCAATGATCTACGCATTCTATAAGTTTAGAAATTACTTTTTGGTAACTCCTTTTGTTTTCTATATAGATCACATGGTATTGAAATAATTAGTGAAAAGCCTATTTTATAGGGTTGCATATGCCGGATGGGTTATATTATTCTAGGATTTTGAATTTACATTGTGGTAAAGCCAAGTAAAAGAAATTCTTGTCTAGACCATTTATATAGGATTCAATTAGGAGAGGACATGTAAAGTATTAAAGATACAATTCTGGATGCACGCTTATATAGGTTAAACCACGTGCCCTCGAATATAGAGAATATTGTTGTCTTTTTATGCACATGTGTGGCACCTAAAGGAATGAAGGCCTTAGAAAAGAAACAACTTGTAATTTACGCCGCACCTTTCATGTCAATTAGTGGGGACTTATACAAACTAGGTAAATATGAATTTTTATGTCGGTGTGTCTTGGAGCATGAGCAAACGAAAATTATGGAGGAGGCTCATGGCGGTATTGCAGGTGGACACTATGTAGGAGACGCCATCTCAAGTAAGATTCTACTAGCTGGTTTATGGTGGGAGACATTTCACAAGGATTGAAAATAATATTAGAAGGCATGTGATCACTATCAACACCTTGGAAAACCTGGGTAGAGAGATGAAATTTCTTTGAGGCCTATTACTAGTGCAAAAAAATTTGAGATGTGGGAAATTGAATTTTTGGGTCCTATTTCCCCGATTGCGTATAGAAGCGTATCGCGTTATATCATCACTTTTATAAATTATCTTACAAGGTGGGTGGAAGAAGAACCTACAAATGATTACACAACAATGACACCATCGAGGTTCTTGTGGGAAAATATTCTTACTAGGTATGGATGTCCTTTAAGTTTGACAAGTAATAGGGGAACTTATTTCCTTAATGAGACCATCAACATATTACTGGATGATTTTATAGTTGCACACCATAAGACAACACCCTATCACCCTCAAGTAAATGGGACTGCTGAGGCTTTCAACAAGATATCGAGCCAAAATTTGAAAAAAATTGTGATGTTGGAAGAAAATACTGGGATGATAAAGTGTCTATTGTACTTTGGGCATATAGAAAAACCTACAAATAGTTGAATAAGGAAACACCCTTTCAGTTAGTTTTTGGCACAGAAGCAATTCTCCCCATGGAATTCATGTTACCTTATTTTTGTATTTCACGTGCAGGAGGTCTAGCTGATGAGCAAGCGTTGGAAGAAAGAATTGACAAGTTAATACAGCTGGATGAGAGGCTCATAGCACGATGTAGTCGAAGCAAGAAAACACCAAGAAGAAGGCATGAGATGATAGGCACATCAAGGAAAAGAAGCTTGAGGTTGGGAAAATGTTACTTTTGTATGATTCAAATTTTCTACGCCACCTAGATAAGGTTAAGGTGCATTGGTTGGGACTGTATCTTATCACACATATACTTGAATCAAGTGCTTGTCAATTAGAGGCGCTCAATGGAACACAGGTTTCCCGGTTACTTCAACGGAATTAGGTTAAAGGCCTACTATAAATAAGCCTTCTTAGTGATTGTCAGGGATAATTTTAATGGCGAATATTCCATTTTTGAAAAATTTGAAAAGGTGAATTTTCTAGCGCGGATCAATGACCTATTCACCTAAAATTTACAGTTTAATTTTTTTAGGGGTCATCTTCACCTACCCTTGAAACTATCCCCTATATAATCCTAGATTATTCGCCAGATAGAACACTACTAGATCACTCATACCACATGTGGGCATATGTATTATCAAGTATAGTAAATGTGCGACGGGGAGGCGAGAGGCTACGAGACACTTGACGGGAGGGTGGAGGCTGCAGATGAGTGACATAGAGTTTTTTGACACGTGACATGGAGAGTTTTTTGACGCATGACATGGAGAGTTTGTTGACATCCAACAGAGTGTGGAGGAAGTAGACGTGCAACAAAGAGTTTGTTGACGTGTGACATGGAGATTTTGTTGTCGCGTGATCAGAGGGTAGAGGCTACAGATGCGCGACAGAGATTTTTTTGTCACACGTCAACCACCTTGTTGACCCTTGACAGAAAATATCCTATCTTCGGTAGCCTTTTGTCACACCTCTTAAAAATTAGGTGAAAATTTTGTTGCCAAACCCCCAAAAAAATTGCCTTCCCGCAAAACCGGTTCCGAGGATATTTGCTAGGTATTTTCCACCTCCAATTTCTAAGAGGTCTCTTAAAATGAACCCTAGTGATTGTAATAAGGTAGTATTTCCATCAAGATTAGATTTACCGTAATGAATTTTCTTTATATGTGTTTTTTTCATCATTGCTATGCTTTTTCAATTTAGTTATTTGTCTTTTGAAATAAACACGCTTGTCTTGAAGCCGATTACAATCTAAATTGTTTTTGTGCGGAAAGGACTACACATACCCTTAGTGTGGGGTGGTTTACATGCAAATTTTATTTTCAATATTGAATATGATTTGATTTTCTTCTAAAGAGGGGTATTTATGCGGCCTAGAATTCAGCAATACACACCCGGGCATGCTTTGGCACATCACTCACCTAGACTCAAGCACTCACCAGAAGCGCACAAAGGTACTAGGTCCCTCCTTATGGTTGATGTTGAAATATGTTAGCATGATGAACAATTCAATCATTTAGATCTATAATTAATATGTCTTTCATACGGTGCATAATAAGACCTAGATCTAGAAAATAATAGACTTAACAGAGATACCCATAATGAAATCAAGCATGCAATATTGAACTCAGTAAACATGATAACACCTTGATTCAATCCATAACCTCCATTAGATTAAATTCAATAAGTACATAGAAGCTTCATTACAATAACTTGATAGTATACGCTCATGATCGTAACAAATTTAACAAAGATAATCTCACTATAGCTCAGTTCTCATACGTATATCTATGCTCTCTCTCTTTCTCCATGTATGCATCTATGTATATCTCTTTACATAGTTTACTACATACTTATAAGGGTGGGGACATGCCCTTCAGCACTTATCTAATTCCAAAATAGGTTACATGCTATTATTAGCCACTCACCGTTACCAAAATAGCCACATATGCAAGTGCTCTAACAATAGACTAATGTTAGTTAACTAACAATAGTAGATCTATTCCTAGCCTATGTCCATGTAAAGTACTTCATAGCTGATCCTCCAAAAATATTCAATGTGTGACGTGTAATTCTCCAATTGGTTTGAGTGCTCCACATGCTATATCCAAAAATAGATCCTTGTCATGAAAACAGATAAGTCCCAAACATGTTTTTTTCTTTGCGTGTGATCCTTTCCGATACTTCAATGGCTTTGAATGCACTTTTTCTCCCATATGAACCTTTTGTATTTCCTTCTCTAAGTTTGAGTCTATCCGATCAAAATCACCCCACACTAGTTTCATTTCTACCTTGAAAATGGTTATCTCCAAAATGAATCAAAGAATAGAAGAATAAAAAGAATTTGGATGAATGAAAGAATGCCTTCAACTTGTCGTATCTTCTTCTATAACTAGAATAATAAATTCTAGATATTACTCTTTTATTTCTGCCTCTAATGTCTTCTAGTCACCGAGCATGGCCTTTTCTTTCTCTGGAATATCCACTACAATTGATTCTAACTCATCTCTTTCAATATATCCTTTTTCATTCTATAATACCAACATGATGCTAGCCATTTCAGTAATTTTTCCTTCTAACAAGTCCATCTTCTAGGTGATGAGTTTCCCAAGCTCATCCAAATCTCCCCCTATGTGGTTCTTGAGATTTTGTAAGGGCCTCGCGCTTCTTCTTAACAAGTGATAACCATAATGTGTGGCCTAATGTCTCATCCTTCATGGCTTTTAGGACCTCTTTATCTCGCTCAAATTGTCCTTTTCCTTATAACAACCTGCAAAGCAATACAAATATTCAGCGCTTGATTCACCTTCTTCGATTCCTCCTGTAAGCTCAAAGCAATCCTTCATACGATGCAAAGATTCCATATCATTGAAGCATTTTCTCGCTCTGCTTCTTGTGTTGGATTCTTTGGTTCGAGCATGCATAAAGGTTCATATTTAAGCACTACGTCCACTAATGTACTTACATAATGCATCGTCGAAGGAAACATCTTGGGTACCTTTGGCTCCAAGTGTAGCCTAGCCTTCATGATATTGTCACCAATTTCCTCTGCCATGCTGATAAACATTGTGTTCTTCTTCTATGCCAAGTATTTTTCCTATTTTAGGCACGCTATCTCCTCATCCTTAGTCTTGATCTCTTCTCTCAATGCACCCTAATTGTGGCAGCTTTATCCATATTGCGTCATGCCACTTCTGTCAAGACTTTTACCAAAGCATTGCTTACTTTTTCATCAGACATAACAGTAGGCTTTACTGTTATGTGCTTGGCCTGATGTGTCTTTTTCAACCTCCTTGGCATACATGACTCCTCACACACATCAAATTTTGATTCATCCATGTGCGTGTGCATCGACCATGACAATTGCTTCCTTCTGCGTATTGTTATCATATCCTCATCCATTAACTCCCAACCATATAAATACTTTTGTGTCATTGTGCTATGGAAATGGGTGTGACAATTTTACCTATGTCCTTGGCGTAGCCCATGGATGGTGGAATGTATTCCCCACTTGTTCTTTTTGATCTAGGCTACTTAGGAACTTGGGCTTCAAGATTTGGAACTTGCACGGCTATGTCCTGAGTAGTCTCTGTTGCCGTCTCATCTGTCCCTTTTTATTCCTCTTATCCATCCTTCATTTCTTCATAGTTTTGTTTTTCTATGTTCTCCAAAGGTGTAGGGGATTGGGCACACTTTCCTCAAACTCTTTCACTTCCTCATTCAACTTCAATTTACTTCTTCTCTTCTTAGTTGTCTCCCTCTTTGGAGAGAGTCGAGGTGATCTACACATTGTTTGTAGGGTAACACCTTGGGTCCTTATTCTCCTAAACACTCTCTTGAATCGAAACTCTCCTTGGTCCACACCTAAGTCCTCTTCATCCTCCTCTTGTGGTTGTGGTGGTTTAGTTGCATGCTCATCTTCATTCTTATTTAGAGGATGTCTTCTACCTCTATGTTCCAAACCACCACTATCCTCATGCTCCTCTTCTTCATCATCAATCTGAACTATTTTTGTGGGCTTGGGTGCTGGAACATTTTCCATTGTATGCTTACGCTTTGGTGGCCCTGGGAGTACGAAATCATTCTCCAAATATTTTACATTCTTTAGCTTGGGTTTGAGTTTCAGATACACAAGTGCTGCTTGATGTCCCCAACTACAAAAATTACAGGTTTCATGTTTATAATATCTGAAATAAGTCTTTTAATATATGAACTACGCCCGAATATACATGCTTCTTCCTCAGTGTGGTAGTCACAATCTACCTTGTCTGCATTGAAGGTTAAGTGGTGCGCATCTGAAAACTGATGAACTAATGCTTGAAAATACCTTGTTGTGAAGGCATATGGAAGTTTGCACCATGGGCTCCAAATCCCATCCTTCATCACAAATCACGCGATGTAAAAGTGTTGGTATACAACAAACTGAACTACCTTACCCACCATTGAAGGAAAATCCTTGGGTATGCGCCACTCTTCTTCGAATGCCATGCGGAGTCTATCATACCACATCTCTACCCTCTGCTTGAATGGTCCACTCATTGATCCATCACACAAGTACTTTCCAAACCTCTCCATAAGTGACTTGTGTTCCATGGGGTACTCCCAAATCTTCTCCTTTGGCCCATCAGGCACCCCAATCTCCATGAATACTAAGGACAATAATACAGTGCCAAAACTTATTTTGTCACCTATTTGCACTTCTTCAATGATTGTCTTTACTATGTGATCTGCAATGTTGTAGACCACTCCTTCAGACATCTTCTTGGCGATGTGCAACCACATTATGTTTACCTGTGACCACCTTCCTTGGTCATTCAACTTTGTCACAAGATGTGCAACTACCTGCACTATTGGGTACTTCTTCAACTTTTCAATGTCCATGCCACACGGACCCTTGGTATACCCTAGCTCCTTCCTCATCTCCAGGATTGTAGATTTATTAGTTAAATCATTATCCAGATCCAACCCTGAGGCCCTTAGTCCTATAACCATTGAAATCAAGGTAGCTGTGATTCTTACCCTCCATCTAACAAAGTAGAAGTCCTCATGGACTCTACTCATCAACCATCGATACAATGGCTCATACTTTCCAAAGTATGGCAGCTCATACAACTAGTAGAATCTATTCTTCTTCAGCAACTTCTCTCTCGCGTCATCATATACCGGCATATCCTCTTATGTGTGCTTGTTCATTTTTGTGCTTAGCAACGCATTGAGCTCCTTATTATTGTCTAAAGTTCGATGGTTGTAATCATTGATTTTACATTGGTGGATATAGGAATCCCATTCTTGTCCCACAATCATGCCCTCTGGATACTACATTTCGATAAATTACTCTCGGGAGCAATTTCTTCTTCCACTTCAACCTTCTTCTTCCCTTTATCTCCTACTGCGGGCCCTTTCTTTGGTGCCTTTTGAAAAATATCTCTTTTCTCCTTTTGTAATTGAGCAAGTTGAAACCATAGTTGAAATCTTTCTCCCCTGGTATAAATTGCGTGGCCTAACTCATATGTAACATGTCTGCTTTTCTCAAACCCTTCTCCTATGGGAACACAAGCTTCTCCTGTGCACAACCCTTCTCCTCACGTCTGGTTTCACACTCTTCACACCTTAACATGATTGCTTGGCTCGTTCACACTTAAACCTTTTCAAATTATCTCAATAAAAATAGTAAAAATGAAATTGCATCCCGTCCTTATATAGAATTTCAAAAATTTAGTGCATTGATTTCTCCTCCACCTACCAAAAATCCTCTCATTAATTAACCATTTTCATTATTTCCGTACAGTACATATTCACACCCAAGTTATAACCTTCTAGCACACCCTCCTACCTTTCGGCTGCAAACTTCTCTTCAGTGCACTTCCATGTGGCTAAGTACCTCATCAATGCATCTTCCATTGGTAGTATTCTTGGCCTCTACTTACCTCATGTTATACTTGTTTCTTCATTCATCTTTTTCTATGGTCCCCATATCTAGAAGTAATCTCTGTTTAGATTATTTCAATTCTCCAACCTTGAACAACACCCGTACCAATTTGTTCCTTTCATGTGGACTTATTTTCAACAGTCCTGTACCTAGATATCAACAACCTACCCCACACTAAGGGTATGTGCAGTCCTCTGACATAAAAATTCTTTAAATAGTAATTAGCTTATGGCGTGTAAATGCACTTATTACACAAAACACACCAACTAAATTGACAAAGCATAGCGAAAAGAAGGAAACACATTAAGGAAATGTAGAATTGGAAACCTAATCTAAATGGAAACACTGCCTTATTACAAACACCAAGAAGACTTATTTATAGTAGGGCTTCAACCTACTCCCATTGAAGTAGCTAGGTAACTGCATTTCATCAAGTGCCTCTAACTGACAAGCATCGGTTTCAAGTATGTGAGTGATAACATACATCCCTAACCAATGTACCTTGAGTTTTATTTGATGGCACAAAAATTTAGAATCATAAAGGAGCACCATTTGTCCTATCTCAAGATTTTTATCCCCGATGTGCTTGTCATGGCATGCTTTCTACTTGACCTTCTCTTGTTTTTTTACTCCAACATGTTATGGCTCATTGCTCATCCAAATTGATTAAATTTTCAATCTGATCTTTTAACTTTCTCATCAGCAAAACCTCTAGCATGCACAATACGAAAAGAAGGTAACATAAATTCCATAGGAAGAATGACTTTTGTGCCAAACACTAACTGAAATGGTGTGGCCTTGTTCAACCTTTTATATGTTGTTCGATATGCCCAAAGTATTGTAGAGACTTTATCATCCCAATCCTTTCTTCTAACATCATATATTTTTGTCAATGTCTAGCTCAAAATTTTGTTGAAAGCCTCAGTAGTTCCATTTTCCTGAGGATGATAGGGTGTAGTCTTATGGTGTGCAATCATGAATTCATCCAATAGAATTATGATTTTCTCATTAAGAAAATGTGTTCCCCTATAATGGTCAAAATTAAAGGACATCCATACCTTTTAATAATATTTTCCCATAGAAACATGGCTCTTCAGTCATTGTACAGTCCTTTGTAGGTGTTGATTCCGCCCACCTTGTTAGATAGTTTGTGTAAATTATGATGTAGCATGATCCAGTTCTATGCGTAGCTAGTGAAATAGGACCCACAAAATCTATAGCCCATTTCTCAAATGGTTCCATGCTAGTAATAGGTCTCATAGGCATTTCATCTCATTGACCTAGTTTTCTAAGACGTTGACAATGATCACAAGCCTTAGAAAATTCCTTACAATCTTTATATAGGGTCTCCCATCATAATCTAGTGAGTAGAATATTACACGCACCGACATCATCGACATAGTGGCCACCTACAATTCCACCATGAGCTTCGCCATAATATCATCGTGCACTCATGATCCAATATTGTTGGTCCGAAAAATTGTTGATTAGGCGGTCATGGGGAAATAGGCCAATAGTGTGCGGGCGAGCCCCTCTTCGTGAAACTAGTTTATTGTTAATCTATCAAGAAGAAATCATGCAAATCTACAATATTCTAACTTTAGGGGTTTGGGATCTAATCCTAGTAGAGGTAGTTCCAACTACAAATAGAAAGGTAAGAGGGAAGGAACGGAGGAGGGTAGATCTAAAGGAAGAAAAGAAATGAATTCCAAGATGGAAAGTTCGAAGGTTTGTGCTTTGATTCGGTAGTATACAGCCAAAATTACTTGCATAAACAATTAAAGAAATACTTGATGAGCAGGATGAAAATTCTAGGAATGAATCTAACAGAATAAAAACATAGATCTAACTTAAGAAAGATCTGATGCAAATAACACACACATTAAGCACAAAGTTTGAATATGTGTATTAATATTTCTTCAGTTGCAAGAAAACACAAATTCTTTCTCTCATCATTTCTCTTTTTATACAAAAATGTTCACCTTGAATACAACAAGTATTCTAGTATTTATAGAAGGAGAGGAGGAAAGAAGACAAAAGCAAACCCACTACTTACAAAATATCTTACAAGATATTTATAAAAGATCTAGAAGATATCTAAAAGTCAGTAGTTGAACTGGGAAAGTTTTTGGATGGAAACATCCCATGGTGCAACATGGATGATGTCATTGTGTATGCCAAAATTATTATTTAAATATTTTACAAAAATGATCAACACATTCTAGAAAGGAGAAACTACTCTTCATCATCCCTCTGCTCAAACTTGGTGTCTTGCTTTTGATCAGGAGATTCGATGTGACACTACGCTTGATATTCTGTAAACTTGTTGATCATTGCTTGAAGTTGATCATTGTCGGGACCATTAAAATGGTCGTGAATGACTTCACAGGTTTCTTTCTCATTCTTGAGCTTGTTAGGTAACTCGGAGAAATTTTCACATGCATCGATTAAAAATCCAATGATGAGGCCAAGAGGTTATTGATTGACTCTTGGTAAAAAGTGACCTCTAGTGCCAAAGTTTGAGTGACGATAGCCTTGAAATGTATCATCTACTTCCCTCAAGTTATACGATTCACTAAGCATCCTTAGAGCCATTTTTGCAACTATCTGCTCCATGTTGTATCGTGCTTCCAGGGCTTCATCTTTGACTTTATCGATTCTCTCTAGGATATATTCCATCTGATCAACCCAGTAATCTAATGCAGTGAGAGCCTTATTATGTGCACGCGGGTGATTGATAATGCTTGACATTCAATAGGTCATCATCGAGTAGTTAACCATTGCTTGGAATGTTTCTTGTTGCAACCTAGCATTATCCAACTCTTCGATAGGGAACTTGCTACTGCTTGTAGCTCCTTATTTGCTTGAGTTATATCCTGATAGAGTAATGTAAACTTCCCAAGCACTTCCTCACCATCTCTGAGGATCCGCTCGATCCAGGATGATCTTTAGCTTTACACCTTGTTCACCAATCTTAATATATTCATTTATTTTATCCTGACTGCGAACTTGAATGGGTTCGGCTGCACGATCCACAGTAACATTTCCCATTTTCTACAATGCTTGTAGGAGATGTCTATTTTGTTCTTTAAGTAGCCTTTTCTCCTCTTTTGCCTCTTGGAGCTTCTTGTAGAGAGCATCTACAGTAGACAAGGCTTCCCCTTGCAGGCTTTCAGATGAGGTCCCCATTGTGACTTGAGTCACTGTGAAGTCTGTGGGAGACAGATCTTCTTTTCTCTTGGTGGGATCCGGAAAGCTATCTCCATGACTCTCTCCCCCAAAGTGCCTTTAGAAAAGTGAGTTATCACTTTCTAGCTTCTTGGTTCCCTTCTTCGGAATAACGGAGAAATCCATGGTGTAATGGGAAATTTCCTCTTATTCTAACTCAGATGGTCAAAAATCCAACCAGACTTATGGGAGTGGGAGCGGAGGAAGAAGAAGAAATGGGAGTGAGAGGGGGAACAACCATAGAGGCCTCTGTCGACACTAAAATTTTCCTCTGTAATTTCTATTTCATTAATGTATGTATTAGGAATAGGATGGTGTTAAGTGTAATTAGTAGTAGCGTCGATAGAAGATAACGGTGCCATCGATGCGGTGCTGCCAATAATGTAGAGTACGGTATGATCAAAGTATAATAGGAATGTTGTAAAAAGTAAATATTTGTAAGTAAGTGGTCCGGTAATGTTAAAATGTCAAAGTTAGGATAAGTAGAGAAGTAGGGTCTACATGATTAGGAATTAGAAATATTATATTGGTAATAAGGACAAGGAGTGAGGTCATAAATATTTTGTGTATTTTATTTGTAAAAAGTCTAAAAATGTGGAACCCATGTGAAATGATAAGGTTTATCTTATCTTAAAAGATAAGCTTACATGTACAGATAAGAGTTAAGGTATGGAATATGATTTGTCAGAGTGGATTTCTTATCCTATCTTAGAGATAAGATGGATAAGCCTAGAATTTCTATAAATAAAGAGGCCACCCCCCTCATTTAGCATAGAAGGAAGTAGTGAGAAATATTGTATGAAGTGTGTAAAGGAAGCCATCAGTTTAAAGGTGTGTTGAAGAAGCCATTAAGAGGTGTAATTGTAAAGTTTCTCCCATAGTATTGGTGGAAGGAAAGTGAAGTCAATAACACTTGAAGTACCTCATGGGTGAGATTGTAACAATTTCATGTTAATATTATAATTTACTTTGATATTTCAGATTTTTCATCATTCCGTCTTATCATAGTCGATGGTATTCTTGTGTTATGTTTGTTGTTTTGTTTCCAGATTACATCCACCAAACTAAAGGCTGTGCATTAGTAAATAATCATAGCACGAGGAGTTCTAGTGAATAATTATCATAGTGCCGGATTGGTGATGACATTTTGGTTCCGTTGTTGGGACCATTCCTCGTTGGTGGATTGTCTGGAGAGATATTCCCACTTAGTCAAAAATTAATTGGAGGGTAACCTTGTTTTTGTGCATAGTAGTTACCATGGTAAAGTCATTTTTGCCGTGAATAGTAGTTACCATGGTAAAGTCATTTTTGCTATGAATAGTATTTACCACAGTAAAGTCACTTTTTACCGTGAATAGTATTTACCGCAGTAACTTCACTTTTTACTGTGAATAGTGTTTACCACAGTAAAGTCAGTTTTTACCGCAGTAAGTCAAGTTTTACCATAGTTTACCGTGGTCATTTCTATTTTCTATTATAGTGATTTTAATTATTGGTGCACATAAGTCTTGTTGATTGTACTTTTGGGTTGGTATTTCACTGTGGTTACTTTTGAAAATGGGGAAGATTCCTATTTTTTCAGCCCAATCTAATGAAGATGCTTCCTCTTTCATTCAAGAGTTTAAACGATCTTGTATTTGTAATGGCCTTATAAGAAGGGAACAATGGTTCAGCCCTTAGGTGGTTTGAAACACTAGGTGATAATGTGAAAAACTCATGGGATTTATTAAGCCAAAGTTTTCTTGAAGAATTTGGTGAACAACGAGAGATATGCGAGATCTCATGATCGATATCACAAAGCTAACCCAAGGAGAGAAGGAGAAGATAAGGGATTATCATGCTCGTGTTCTAGGGCTAAGGAGAAGCTCGAGGAAGCTCGGCCCGGATCCGGAAGGAAGGATTAGTGGATGGGTTGATGAATGGCATGGATAATCTCCTATGTAAGCACTTCATTCTTGGGATGAAGCCGAGAGATCGAACAACAAGTGAAGTATGACCGCCCGGCTACCATTGAACAAACAAAGGAGATTGCAAGAAGGTAAGAAGAAAGCATGGAAGAGGAGCCCAAAAATTGTTGCTAAAGTAGAACCTACACCAAGCACCTTTGCTCCAGAATCCACAACCACTCTCGATGAGCACAAATCTTTCTCCTAGTACATCTACTGAGTATGAAGATCTGCTCAAAAAGATGGGTTAGTTAACTATTAATCTTCTTCAAGGAAAATAATTTAGTTCTCAGGGAGGAGATAGAGGTCTAAAAAGAAATATTTCTGAAGTTGTATGTTATGGTTGTTATAAAAATGTTCATTATAAGTATAATTTTCCGGATAGAGCTTCTACATCTCGGTAAAGGAGATAATGATAAAGGAAAAGCACTGTGAATTCTTTTGATGTAGTAGATAAGAGCAGAAATAATGAAGTAGATGTGTTTGTAACAAAAAGAAAGAAAGAAAAAGATAATCAAGATGGAAATGATCCTAAGAAGATGAAAGGAGAAACTAGTAAGAAACATAGGAGAAGAAAGTTGGGTGTGCGGGATTTTTGATTTCACGGGCAAGGACCATACTCCATCTTGGAAGATCTGTCCAAAAGGCTGCAAATATTACTTATGGTCAACTCTTGGCTATGTCTTCGAGAAGAGGTGGGAGCTGCGAAGTGGACTCAATGCTTGACGAAGGAAGGAGGTTGATGTCCCTATTTTGGAGCGGGCGGATCCCTATGCTCCATAAGCTGGTATTATGTAATGGTATTTCAATTCATGATGTCTTAGTTAATGGAGGTGCCACGATTAATGTAATGACCGAGTCTGTAATGAATATGTTGGGTTTAAAAATTGATCTCCCTTCAACACTTATGTTAAGGTCATTAAATAAGGGAAAACTAAACCGAGAAGGTGTAATTTCAAATGTGGCAATATCTATTATGGGTGTTGTATGTGTGGTAGACTTTCGGTGATGAAAAATGGTGCTGCTATTGCGTACCCAATGTTCTTTGGAAAGACCATGGCTAAGGAGATTTCTTGAAAGAAACTATTGGAATGAAGGCTTCATGAAACTTGGACGTGGTAGAGAGGGGTGAAGATAAACGTGATCCCTCGACATCATAAGGTAAAACACGTGGATTCAAGTGATGAAACCGATGATTGGACATCCTCTCGATTACTCTAGTACCGGTGAAGTGGACAACGAAGATGAAGAAAGTGAGGTTGATGTTTGATCATGGATATCCTTCCAGTCACACCGACTCATGACCCCATAAAATTATCGAAGAAGAAGTTGATGATCGTCTCCAAAAATAAAGATTGGTGATCTTTGTGATGGAGAGTAAGAAGGAATCCTACCTCTAGCTCTTTTGAAGGTACATACACATATTCACTTTTGATTACAAGGAACTCCGTCAAGTAAGTTGGGTAGAACATTCTATTAAGGTTGGTAGATGGTGCTAAGCCTATAAAGCAAATGCCATATAGAATGAATCCTAATTTTTCCAAGACTGTAAAAGAAGAAATAGATAAGTTTCTTGATGCAGGGATTCATATTTGCTATGGAGAATTCGAATGGGTTTCTCCCATTGTGATCTCAATATAAAAGAATGGGAAGCTACGCATTTGTGTTGATTACGGGGAGCTCAATAAGGCAACAAAGAAGGATCATTACCCTCTTCCATTCTCGATTAGATCTTGGATGAAGTAGCTAGCAGAGTGTTATAGTTTCTTTGATGGATCTAATGGATACAACCAAGTCTATATAGCGGAGAAAGATCAATCAAGACCACATTCACCAATCCTTAGGGAACGTTTGCTTATAGAGTTATGCCTTTTGGTTTGTGTAATGCTCCAACAACATTCCAGCATTTGATGAATAGGGTGTTCAAACCCTACATTGGGACCTTCATCAGAGTATTTCTAGATGATTTTTACATCTATGGGAGCAAGTTGGACCACCTGCACCAGATGGAGACAACATTTCAAAGGTTAGATGAAGCACAAGCCTCACTAAACCCTACAAAGTGTGTCTTTGGATGTTCTAAAGGTGTTTTCTTAGGGCATGTTGTATCCAGAGATGGTATTGAGTGCTTGATCACGATAAAGTTTCAAAAATCAAAGATTTACCATTTCCTATGAATAGAAGTAAGTTGAGATCATTTTTAGGCCATGTGGTTTACTATAGAAGGTTCATCAAGAATTTCTCAAAGATTGCATGACCACTAACCCGATTCTTGAAGAAGGATATTACTTATGAACCGGAAATAAGGCACATGAATCTTTTGGACAAGCTGAAGGAAGCCACAGTGTCTTCACCTATTTTAAAGAATCCAGTTGGAGCAAGCCATTCATTGTGTACACTGATGCCTCGAGATGCAGCACTAGGAAGTACTTTGAGCCAAAAGGATGAAAATGGGAATGAACATCCAATTTACTTTGGGAGCAGATACAAATGAGATCTTGAGGTAAATTATCTTGTAGAATCGAAAAAGAGGCTCTAGCTATCATTTTTGTTGTAAAGAAGTTTAGAAATTACTTGTTAGGGCAGAAATTTATAGTTGTAACAGATCATTAGGCTCTAAAATATATTTTCAATAAGCCTAACCCATCGGGAGGATAGCAAGATGGATAATTTTTCTGAATAATTTGAATTTGATATTATAGATAGGCCAGAAAGAAGTATGTCAATGCGGATGCACTCTCTCGAGCCTATGATGGTTTAGGATCATCTTGTGATGATGATGATTTCCCAATGCAACATTGTTATCCCTTGACACAATCCCTAGTGAGTACATAGATATTTGGAATTCTCTGAATGAATTCAAGTTTCTGATGGTGCCAATGCAAAGACTAAGAGAAAGATTACTCAAGCGAGTCGTCCATATTCTATTGCTATGGAGTATTTATTTGAATAGGACACGATGGAGCGATCTGAAGAGGGCGATTGGACGTGATCAGGAAGGAATGCTAGAAGAATTCCACAATGGTACATGTGGAGGGAACTTCTCTGGACAACTTACAAAGAAAGGATCTTGGATGCGACTTATCAGCGGCCCACTCTTTTAAATATTGTTATAATTATTGTAAGACATGTGATATTTGTCAAACACATGGTAACCGTAAGACTTCATTAGCTTCATTATGTCCTATTCTTCCACTTGGTCCCTTTGAAAAGTGGGGAATAGACATTGTAGGTCCACTTCCAACTACCTCACACCAAAATAAGTATATTGTAGTTGCCATAGATTATTTAACCAAGTGGGTTGAAGCTAGGTCATTGAAAACAACTTCCATGGATGAGGTGGCAAGGTTCATATATGAACGCGTTGTCACCAGATTTGTTTGTCCATTAGAAATTGTAACAGATCAAGGAAGCCACTTCATTATTAATTAATGAGGTAGTAGAAGCCTAGTCAATAAATTTTCTATTAAGCACATGAAGGCAACAACATACAAGCCAAGCACAAATGGACAGTGGAGCGAACAAATTTTGTGTTGTGTCAAATTCTAGCAAAAGATGCATCCTTGCAGGTACATAAGTGGGATAAAAGGATTCATGCAGCATTGTGGGCATATAGGGCAACATCAAAGTCAGCAAAAGGATACTCCCCATTTCAGTTGGCCTATGGCATTGATCCAGTTCTTCCTATTGAGTTTGATATTCCCACTGTGAGAGTTATGAAAAATGAAAGGATGGATGAAAGTGATTTAGTAAAAGAAAGGTTGGTACATCTTCATTTGCTAGAGGAAATGAGGGAAATATCAAAGGATACAAGCCATAATAAGAAAATGAAGTAGAAGGAATACTTTGATCAAAATATCCGTTGGTCTCCATTTCATGTGAATGACTTGGTTCTAGTATATGATTCTAGATACAAAAAAAGAAGACAGAGAAAATTTCTTCCAAAATGGATGGGGCCCTACAAAATAGCAGTTGTGCATGAAAATGGTACGTACCGACTGGAGGAATTGGATGGCACTCCCATTACGAAATGGGTCAACCACGACAAGTTGAATATTTTCCAAGCACCAGAATAGTCTACTCCGAGGACGGAGTAGAAGCTAGGAAGGGGAAGATGTCGACACTAAAATTTTCCTCCGTAATTTCTATTTCATTAATGTATGTATTAGGAATAGGATGTTGTTAAGTGTAATTAGTAGTAGCGTCGATAGAAGATAACGGTGCCGTCGATGCGGTCTTTGCTAATAATGTAGAGTATGGTAATAGTCAAAGTACAATAGGAATGTTGTAAAAAGTAAATATTTGTCGTAAGTGGTCCAAAGTAATGTTAAAATTTCAAAGTTAGGATAAGTAGAGAAGTAGGGTCTACATGATTAGGAATTAGAAATATTATATTGGTAATAAGGACAAGGAGTGAGGTCATAAATATTTTGTGTATTTTATTTGTAAAAGGTCTAAAAATGTGGAACCCATGTGAAATGATAAGGTTTATCTTATCTTAAAAGATAAGCTTACATGTACAAATAAGAGTTAAGGTATGGAATATGATTAATCGTAGTGGATTTCTTATCCTATCTTAGAGATAAGATGGATAAGCCTAGAAGTTCTATAAATAAAGAGGCCACCCCCCTCATTTAGCATAGAAGGAAGTAGTGAGAAATATTGTATGAAGTGTGTAAAGGAAGCCATCAGTTTAAAGGTGTGTTGAAGAAGCCATTAAGAGGTGTAATTGTAAAGTTTCTCCCATAGTATTGGTGGAAGGCAAGTGAAGTCAATAACACTTGAAGTACCTCATGGGTGAGATTGTAACAATTTCATGTTAATATTATAATTTACTTTGATATTTCATATTTGTCATCATTCCGTCTTATCATAGTCGATGGTATTCTTGTGTTATGTTTGTTGTTTTGTTTCTAGATTACATCCACCAAACTAAAGGCTGTGCATTAGTAAATAATCATAGCACGAGGAGTTCTAGTGAATAATTATCATAGTGCCGGATTGGTGATGACAGGCCTTAGGGAAGTGTGTTGAAACACTTGGTGGTGGCATTAACAGGAAGTACAATGCACCGATGCTTATGGGGCTTGGAGTTACTAATGGAGAAGAGAAGGATATGGAAATGGAAGGGATCTTCATCAGAATTGAGGAAATATTGGGTGACAGATCCGTGAGAGAGGAGAAGATGGAAGAGGTGGGAGATGGAAGGGAGGAAGGGAGAGGAGAAGACACATCCATAGGAATAGATGTTTGAATGACAGGAGGAGAAGGAGGAGCGGAAGAAGGAACGTTGGGTACCTCAGTAGTTGCAGTTGTGATAACATCTCGGTTGGATTTATCTCACAAAAATCTATTGTTTCTTCATCACCTGGAGACACCAGGTTGACTACTTGCTTCTCAAAAGTAGGAGGAAGGCCTTCAAGAGTTTCTTCTTGTCTACTTGGTTCTCCCACCTTGTCTTTTCCTTTTCCTTTCGTCACACAGTTTGGCCTTGGAGGTGCACTACCTGAAGGAGAAGTAGTGAAGTCAACTTCGAGGTATGTAAGGCCATTCTGATTGCACCAATGTTCGGTGTGTTGCAATGTGGGTTTAACCCTTTCTTGAATGGTCTTTGGCACTTTAGCTCTATCGATCTCCATGAATGGCTAGTTGTCCCCATCTATGTCTATGTAAACTTGATCAATTTCTTGATCATCCTCTTTGAATTTCTTTGGGAAAATGGAAACGCCATAGTTGATGATCTCCTCCAGAGCCAGCCGGAATTGATCCTTCTACCTAATGTCTATCTCATGGGTCAGGTTTATCTAAATTTCCTCAATCTCGGGAACATGGATGGGATCAATTTTTGCCTTCGGGAGGCAACTATGACAGTCAAAGGTCGGCCTTTCTTGGAAGTTGTGCTTTAAATTCAGCAGCTCTAACTCAACATACATCTCCCGTGCTTTAACAAGTGTAGGGTAGGTGTTTCAGCCAACTATAAGGGGGAATGGATTTCCTCATTTCTTTCTCTTCATACACTTTTCATGATAAGTGATTAATTGCCTTGATAATTCTAGGAGGACCAGCTTTGGCCCTGTAAACCTTGGTAGCTTCATTGGTTCTCCCTCGAAATTCACAGCTCTGAGGTATGTGAATGTGGGGAATTGTGTGAACAACGCTCCCCATTTCTTTGTAGTAGCAATCACACTGGGCTGGTTCAATTGTGTCTCATGTTTGGTCTCAACAAACAAAATACCTCATAGAAGAAGGCATCATTTATTTTGAAGAACTGGGAGATGTTGGCTTCGAGCCTTATCTCTAGGTAGAACTTGTATATTTTGACTTAAGGTCATACCCCATTTCAAGTTAACCCTGCGAAATCCCTTTCTGAAGCAGTAGTGTATAAAACATAGGAATTCATGTAGAACTTCTCAGTTGTTAGAACTTGTTGAAACTACTGTGAGATGGTGTCACTTATGATTTCACCCCAGCCAAAGCATTGATCAGGTGTATTTTTTCTCAAATTCTCTAGGTATCTTAGCATCCACTTGTGGAAATAATGGGCATCAGGGAGCCCAAATACTTTGTTCAAGAATGTGATTATGTCACTCAATTCTTCATTAAAATCACTACGGTGGATGGTTTGTGGTCAATAGATTCTTGTTCTTCAGATAGAGTTCATTCATCATCTATATGCACTGATCTTTATTATCATCCCATGCCTTCTTATAGTCTTCAATACTTATTTCCACATAGTGCTGGTGATGAGGAATGCCCAGGATCATCTCAAAGTGAGAAGTTATGAGGTTTATGATTGTCTTGTGTTCTTTATTTTTGACACATCTAGTGTCTTTTTATAACATCGGGCAATCAACATGATGAACTCATTATTTACGGCACTCACTAGAAGCCCAGCTGCAAAGTGCAATCCACTAGCCTATTAACTTATTCATCCACGGGCCATTATTTGCCTTAGTGGTCCTTACCCAGAAATCATCCATGTCAACATGACCCAGCTCAGAGTCTCTAATGTCAAGGTCACACTTGGCATATGAGTCAGGCATTCTGACTCTCTGGTACTTGTACTTCATTTCTTTCTCCAACTACTTAGCTTTAGTTGGTTTCTTGCTTGACGAAGAAATATCTAAGTTCAAGAAACGGATGTTGTTGTTCTGTAAGAAGTATCAAGAAGGTCCAACACATAAGAGCCATGTCAACCATCATGTTATTCATAATGAAAGTTTGAAGAATAACAGAACACCTTCGAATGTGTGAGAAAATAGTTAAGTTTAGCTTGCAGAAGGAAGAACGAGCAATTTTAAGCCTTAGGGCGCAAGGCACAAGTTTACAAGGCTGCGGGAGCTTTCTATGACATGGATCACTTTTCTGGATGTCAACATGCAAATTTTGGCGCCAAAGGGTAAAGCACATGGCATGGGTCTGCAGCAGACAACATCTTATGTTGATGTTGTGGAAGTTGCGCTTGCACCTTAGGAAAATCTTGTAAGTGTTCTTTGGTGGGCACAGAAAAATTTTATGTTGCATGAGAGTAAAGTGCACCAAAGCGCAACTTTGGAAGAGGTTGCAAGGAAAAATAGTGTGCTATATTTGTTTGACACACTTTCTGAGCATGTAACATCTATGAAAATTACACCAAAGGATAATAGTTAACAGTTTGGTCAATTTCTTGATTATCACTTTCCTCCTTTTGGATTTGTCAGATGGCCAGGAAGAGAGGTATTTTTGGCAAGGCAGCAAGCAGGGATAAATGGTTTATATTTTGCTTTAGTGGCAAGGGCCTTCCAGATTTGTAGATCTAAAAGGAGAGGAAAATAGGGTTTTAGTTGGGTTGGGAATTTTATTAGGTTCTTTGGATTTTAACCTTTTGACATGAATCCTAATACCTAACACAACAAAACAAAAACCACAACTGGGAGAGGAGCCACTTACCCAGATTTATAAAACACGAAGAAAGACACGGGGTCCACAAGCTTGAAAAATGGCACATGAGGGCTAATAGGGACGGTTGACACGTGCAGAGAGAATACTTTTCACAATTTCCAATTCGTGAAAATGACATGTGGAGTTTCTATTTATAGAAAAATTGGCATTTATGACCTCACCAACCTCCTTTGGCGTGATTTTGGGAGCGTCGACATGAGGAAAATTACGCCTAGGAAAATGCTTAGCGCAAATTTATTGATGTTAACACAAAATTTTCAGTGCTAAAGGATTTAAAGGGGGCGCAAATTTTGGGATGTTGACACGAATGAAATGGCACCCAGTTCAAAAGGCGCAGTTTTGTGAGTGTCAACACACAACTTTCTACGCCGAAGGATAAGCTGAAAATAGCTAAGTCCTGAAACAACTTGATTTTTTGAAAGGGATTTTGGGCTATTTCAAACGTTATCAAACTTCCCTAGGGGTCAAAATAGAATTTTGGTATAGTTACCTACAAATTGCCCTTGTCAATTTTGTAGGATAACAACTGGCTCTTTCTAGGGACTATCTTTAAGTGAAACTTAAGGGTAGAGAATCCCAGATTTTTCATGTGCCTATCCATTGGGTTACAGAGAGTCATTCTAGGGACTATTTTTAAGTGAAACTTAAGGCGCAGAGAATCCAAGATTTTTTCATGTGCCTATCCATTGGGTTACAAAGAGTCAAAAACAAGGGTGAAAAAAAGGAAAAGAAAGGGAACACACAAAAATAGAAAGCAAACACACAACGAACAAGAAAACTGTACAAAGAAGAGAGTAAGCTCTACTTCCTGAAGATCTTCAGGTGCTACCCGCTATAGGGAAGCGGGAGTTCGGTTCTGTCTAGATATGAGAGATAGAAACTATTCTCTCCATTGAGATGCTTGATTTTGTATGGCCCTCTCCAAAGAGAGTCAAACTTCCCGTGCATATCTTTCGTGCATATCTTTCGGTTCTCTTCATTTGTCCCACAGAAGAACAAGATCTCCCACTTGAAAATCTCTTTGCTTAGCTTTCTTGTCGAACAGCCTCTTAACTTGATTCTAATGTTCAGTGATCTTTTCAACCACTTTCACTCACTTTTCTTTAAGTTCCATTAGGTACATAATCCTCTTTTCAAGAGAATTCTGAAAAGTTTCATCTTCAATTACTCGAGCCAAGCGCAGAGCAGGAAGTTCTACGGAGATAGGGATTTCAGCATCAATCCCATACAACACCTGGAAAGGTGACATGTCGAGAGACCTCTTTGGAGTGATACGATCCACCCACAAAGCATCGTATGATTTGTGCTAGGACCACTGGTTTTCATCAACCACGCTTAGTATGATAGTTACTGGTTCTTGTTCTTTGGATTACGCACGACCATTTCCTTGAGGATAATAATCAAAAGCTTGAGCCAGGTTATCCTGTATCCATAACAAAACCAATAACTTCTTGTGAAGATAAGTTGGAATCGTTGTCAATAATGATTTTGTGTCGAATACCAAATCTTATAATAATATTCTATTTGATGAAGTTACAAACAACTTTAGAAGTGGCATGCTTGACAGGTATGGCCTCCACCCATTTTGTGAAGTAATCCATTGCTGTTAGGATGTAACTATGTCCAACATGTGATTAAGGATTGAGTGCTCTAATAAAATCAATTCCCCATTTCTTGAAAGGTTCATTAATGATGACGGGCCTGAGGGGAAATGCAGCCAACTTTGGTTTGCCAACGAACTGTTGGCAAAGTTAACATTTTACCCAGGTGGTTGCATCTTGAAATAGTGTTGGCTAGTAGTACTTGGCCCGAATGATTTTGTATGTTGTCACTGATGAGGAGAAGTGACCACCGTAGGATGAGTCGTGAAAACTCTCCAACAATTTTACTTGTTGTGGCTTATCAACACATCATAGAAAAACACCGTCAATTCTACATTTGTACAATCCATCATCCCATATGACATATCTTGCGTCTCTGAGCTTCACTATTCAATTTTCCTTTATGGTTAGGTGAGTTGGCCATTCACCATAGGTGAGAAAGAACATGATGTCAGAATACCATTCATCATTGGTGGCGATGAATAGAACCATGGGCAAAGAATCTACTTTCTCTAGTTCATTTTGTTCTCCATCAATGTGATCAACTTTTTCTTCAGTACCTCTGAGTCTTTATTTTCAGCCATTAGCTGACACAGGCCCTTACCTCTTACCAACTTGGTTGGTTTGATGTCTAGATCGTATTCTTGGACCTTTGCAATCCAATTCCCTCATAAGCTCCCTAACTCTTGTTGAGTCAGGATAGACTTAACAGTCGTGTCAGGAACCAACACTCTGTATGAGAATTCAGAATATAGTAGCGGAAGTTCTTGACTACTTTTACCATGGAAAAGGCATGCTTTTCCAATTGTGACATCTTCAGTTCATGAGGCTTAAGAGGAGAGCTCATGAAAGCAATCGAGGATTCAATATCTTGAGTTCTTTTACATCAAGATAGCTGATACAGTATGTGCAGAGACATAGTTGTACATGATGAAGTCTTTGCTTGAAGTCAAGACACACTAGAACAGGAGCATGAGCGATGGAGGTTTTTACATCTTCAAATGATGTCTTTCCTTCCTCACTCCATCGAGAATGTTTGGGACCCTTTCATCATATTAGATATATGACGAGTCTTCTCAGCAAAATCAGGAATAAAGTGTCTAAGAAAATTTACCTTTCCGAAGAAAGAGTGAACACCAGTCTTGCTTATAGGCAAAGTAAGGCTCTGAATAGCCTTGACCCTTTCAACATCTATCTTAGTTCCATCTCTTCTAATGACATGTCCTAGCAGTTTTCCTTCGGTGACCCCAAAAAATGACTTCTTGGGATTTAACAAAATTTTGTGCTCTTGGCATCTGATCAAGACTTGTTCAAAATGATCACAGTGATCACTTTGTCTTTTAGAGAACATGGTCAGGTCATCTAGGTAAACTACGATGAATTTTTCCATCATACCTTTGAATGCAAATTCCATTGCTCATTGGAAGGTGGCACTGGCGTTGATCAAATCGAACAACATTTTGTTGTAGGAAAAGGTACCCCAAGGAGTGGTGAACGTTGTTTTGAATTGATCTTCAGGCGTGACTTGAATTTGATTATAACCTAAAAAAATGTCAAGCATAGACAACATTTCTGAATTGGTTACTACACCGTAGCACATGATCTATTATCAAGGTGGATAGTTATCTTTTAAGGATGACTAGTTCAAGTTGTAAAATTCCACGCATATACGTATCTCACCATTCTTCTTCCGCACAGGCACAATATTTTCAACACAAGTACTGTGATGAATTGGAAAAATAATTCTTGCATCCAACATCTTTTGAATTTCAGCCTGGATGGTACCTGAGATTTTGGGATGGTAATGCCTTTGCTTTTGACGAAAAGGCTTGACATCATCCTTGAGCAGAATGTCGTGCCGAGTGTCCTTTGGCTTGAAAGACTTAAGATCAGCATAAGACCATGCCAACACATCCATGTACTTTTTTAGAAACTTAAAGAATTTTCACTTTTCCTCAGGGGTACAACACTTCCTGATATTCATAGAATGAGGATGTTCCGATGCCAGTTGATGTATTCGAGTTTCAAAGAAGAACAAGGATCATCCTCGTCACTTTTTCTTGACAAAATGGTCAAGATTATTAAATAATCATTCTAAAGAAACTAAACCTCTCGAAATCTTACTTCCTTTGATTTGTATCACTGTATATTTTTCGGATTCATGTGCTTGACTGGTGAGAGACTCGTAACACGTACAAGTTGATCCATTGAAATGAAGTTCTTTGAAATTGTCAGCTTTCTCCAAAAAGGTGATAAGTTGGTTGTCATCATTGAACACTTGCCAGTGTTGTGAATTATCTGGCACACTTGGGTGAAAAACCACTTCAATGGTATATGTATCCATTTTTAACCCTAGGTGAGGGAGCATGAGAGAGGCTGAGATGACCAATGAATCAGCCATGTCATTTTGAGCTCATGAAAACTACTTTGATTGAGAAAGTGTCAAACTCTTCGATGTTATCCCATACTGCATTGCAGTAGTGTCTGAGTCGGTCATTCTTTACTTGGTATATCCCTTTTACCTAATTGACAATTAGCTCAGCATCACCTTGCACTCTCAGATTCTTGATTCCTTTCTCTTTTGCAACTTGCATGCCAAGTAACAAGGATTCATACTCGGTAGTATTATTCGTATTGAAGAACTATAACTTGAAAGAAAAAGAGAAAATCTCCTCTTCAGGAGATATTAGAACAGCCCCAGCACCGCATCCACTTGTCACACAACTGCCATCAAACTACAATGTCCATACTTTGTTGAGATCCTCTTTTTGGACAAGAACGTCCATTCTATCTGAGTCAGTGGACAGGAAGTAGTTCCCCATCCCTGACGATTTGAAAAGAATCGAGCCTTAGGGTCATTAGATTTGGTGACTAGATATTTCTTTTGTGACTCTGGTTCCAATGTCTACATCACCCCTTTGACAGGAATCTTGGCTTTGGACCAGTCCATATGAATTTCCCCACCAACTTCTTTACAAAATATCCTCCCTAGCAATATCCCATATGTTGCTGGAATATCAACTACGAGAATAGTCATTTTTACCCTTTTCTCAGGAAATGCCACGAATGCAAACTACGCATCCTTGATCTGACCAATCAATGGTACCTGTTTGGTTTCCATGGAGTAGCATCTACCAAAAGGTTTAGTAAGTGTGAGGCCCAAAGCATGGGTAACCTTTACTGGCATAACATTGTCAGAAGCTCTAGAATCAATTATATAGTTGCTTAGTTTATGACCATTGATCAGGAGAGATAGATAAAAAGGTTCAATTTTCCCCGATGTGGAAGTCGAGGCAACATTTATGCGAGACACAGGAGGAATGGGAAGAATTCCTTTTGGGGAAATAGGAGGGATGGCAGCCTGGCTTTGGATATACTTAGTTAATCTTATAAGCTACTTTGGGTTGGACTGAAGGTACTCAACTTCAGACATCTGGATCTTGGTCTTTTTATGTGATCAACTATATCGAATGTGACCAAGGGTTGTGCTAATGAAGGAATGAGTCCTTCATTTTACATTTGTAGAGGAGGATTACTGGTCTTTATGGGACTGGAGGAAGGCTAAATTGGAGGAGAAACAAGAGGAAAATATTTCTTTACAAAAGGTTTAACCGGAGGTTGAGTAGGAAGGGGATTACCTCTTTTAACAATCGTTGGAGGTGGAGTTACCACATCCCTTTCCTTTTTTTTTTTCAACGACGACCTTTGCTTCTTTTCCTTGAGAGCGAGTGAAAACCATGTATGATTGTCCACTCGCATACCCTTAGGTACCCTCTTCTTCATCAGATTCCTCATCTTCAAATTCCATATACCCAATAGTAGAGTCATCAGTCGGTTCACCGACATCTTGATCATTTTCAACTTGCGATGAAGGTTCTTCATAATTTGGATCATCTTCTTCGATTTCAACCAAAGAATTAACTGAAGGGGCTTCAATTTCTAACCTTGGAGAAGTATCAGGAAAATGTGGCCTTTGGGGGGCATTGTTTGGAGTGAAGTTCCTTTGTGGGATATCCCGATACGGAGTAGTAGACGATGTTTGAGCCAATTGCTTCTTTAATGAGAGCAAGTCATTCGCCATCTTTTGGAATGTTGGATCTGATGAGGTAGCTTGAGAAGAAGTTGAAGCCTTTGATTTTGATGGCTCTCATCTTAACTCACCGGATATAAGAAGGTTGTCTTCTATCCGAATGGCCATAGCTTGAGCAAGGGCCAAGGTGGGTATCTATTCCTGTAAAAGTAAGAAACTTACTTTCGAACTCATGGCGTTCAAGAAGAAACACTTTTGATTCTCTAATGTTGGCATCATGGTAAGCGGCACACGGTTGATCAGTGAATTGAATTAGGTGATAAAATCACACATGGTTTCATTGGTCTCCTTCTTCATGTGAGTGATTTGTGACAATAACACAAATACGTCTTCTGAAGGTTTGTATCTATCTTCAAATGCAGTCCATAATGTGGCTCAACTAGTGATGGATCCAACTAGTAAATGTTGGAACCATTTTTATGCAAACCCTTGCAAAGTCTCCAGAAAGAGACGTACTGATACGTCCTCATGAGTCACGTCCAGAATGTTGCATGACATAATAAACATAGCTATATGCACATCCGTGCTTTGATTTCCACTCCCATCAAATCACGGGAAATTTTTGTGATTTCCATGAGGGAGGGGGTTGACTGGATGCTACAGTGCTAGAGGACCCATGGCATTTCCCATGGTATAGGAAGATTTGCTACCATTTGAAAAGTAGGAAAAAGAACGCGAGCAGGGAGTGTGATTCCACTTAGCAATAGAGCACTACAAGTTGATGTCGAGACACCCTATGAAATCCGGCTCTTTCATGGAGGTGAGGCACTTCTTGCTGATCGATCAACTGAACTCAATGATGTGAATCATGCTAGAGTGATACTGAAATTATGCCTTTGAAGTAGATCAAAAATTGGATCAACTTCTCCATGAGCTCTTCTACTGTGAGTAAATGGTTCACCCGCCAGTGTATCCATTCAGATCTGCAACAATCAGGAGCAGATTTACAACAATATTTTTGTTTATACTTGTTGATTTTCTGATTTTTCTGGCAAAAATCAGTAGCATGTACTTTTTTCAATATTTAATTTACCCTTTTTAATAACAACTGATTGCAGTTTTCTAACAAAGATTAATAAGGATAAAAGTGGGTCAATTCAGTAGGTTGATTTTCGATCTTTGACCCGAATTTTGCAAGGTTTTGAAAATAACATAAAATGTCAAAATCTCATATCTACTGAAATATACAAGTTTTTGTAAAAACTCAGCGAACTAAAAGTTTCTATCTGGTCCAGATCTATGGATTTTCATAAGGAAATTTTCAGTTTTGATCACTTATGCAAAAAAATTATTTTCAACAAAGGGTTAACATTTGCAATCTAGTAGTGATTTTTACATTTTTTTTATTTCCTTAATTTGATCCCAGTGGAGTCGCCAAAAGCTGTTGGTCCGAAAAGCGTCGATTAGGCGAGGCCATGGGGAAACAGGCCAACAATGTGTAGGGAAGAGCCTCTTCGAGACAACGAAGCGAATCTAGTTTATTGCTAATCTATCAAGCAGGAATCTATGTAAATCTACACTATTCTAACTTTAAGGGATTTGGGATCTCATCCTAGTAGAGGTAGTTCTAACTACAAACAGAAAGGTAGGAGGGAAGGAATGAAGGAGTGTAGATCTGAAGGAAGAAAAAAATGAATTCCAAGATGGAAAGGTCAGAAGGTTTGTGCTTTAAGCCGGTAGTAAATAGATCCAAAATTACTTGCATAAATAATTAAAGCAATACTGATGAATAGATGAAAATAGTAGGAATGAATCTAACAGAATAAAAACATAGATCTAACTTAAGAAAGATCTGATGCAAATAACACACACATTAAGCACAAAGTCTGAATATGTGTATTAATATTTCTTCTATTTGCAAGAAAACACAAATTCTTTCTCTCCTCACTTCTCTTTTCATACAAAAATGTTCACCTTGAATACAAAAAGTATTCTAGTATTTATAGAAGGAGAGGAGGAAAGAAGACAAAAGCAAACCCACTACTTACAAAATATCTTACAAGATATTTACAAAAGATCTAGAAAATATCTAAAAATCAACAGTTGACTTGGGCAAGTTTTTGGATGGCAACATCCCATGGTGCAACATGGATGAGGTCATCGTGTATGCCAACATGTTTTTTAAATATTTTACAAAAACGATCAACACATTCTAGAAAGAAGAAACTACTCTTCATCATCCCTCTGCTCAAACTTGGTGTCTTGCTTTTGATCAGGAGAGTCGATGTGACACTGCACTCGATATTCTATAAACTTTCTGATCATTGCTTGAATTTGATCATGGTCGAGACCATTAAAATGGTCACAAATGACTTCACAAGTTTCTTTCTCGTTCTTGAGCTTGTCAGGTAACTTGGCAAAATTTTCGCATGCATCGATTAAAAAGCCAATGAAATCGTGGCAGGCCAAGAGGTTATTGATTGAATCTTGGTTGAAAGTGACCTCTGGTGCCAAACCTTGAGTGACAATAGCCTTGAAATGCTGGAATGTATCATCTACTTCCCTCAAGTTATACGATTCACTGAGCATCCCTGGAGCCATTTTTGCAACTGTCTGCTCCATGTTGTATCATGCTTCCAGGGCTTCATCTTTGACTTTATCGATTCTCTCTAGGATATATTCCATCTGATCAACCCAGTAATCTAATGCAGTGAGAGCCTTATTATGTGCATGCGGGTGATTGATAACGCCGACATTCAATAGGTCGTCAGCTGAGTAGTTAACCATTACTTGGAGTGTTTATTGTTGCGACCTAGCGTTATCAACTCTTAGATAGAGTTATATCTTGATAGAGAAATGTAAACTTCCCAAGAACTTCCTCACCATCTCTGAGGATCCACTCGATCCAGGATGATACTGTTGTGCCTTATTCACCAATCTTAACATATTCATTTATTTTCTCTTGATTGGGAACTTGAATGGGTTCGGAAGCGATCCTGAAGAGGAGTGTTGCCCATTTTCTGTAATGCTTGTAGGAGTTGTCTATTTTGTTCTTTAAGTAGCATTTTCTCCACTTTTACCTCTTGGAGCTTCTTGCGAGAGAGCATCTACATCATACAAGGCTTCCCCTTGCAAGATTTCAGACGAGGTACCCATTGTGACTTGAGTCACCGTGAAGTCTGTGGGAGACAGATCTTCTTTTCTCTTGGTGGGTTCCGGGAGAGCTATCTCTATAACTCTCTTCCCCAAAGTTCCCTTAGAAAAGAAAGTTAGTGCTTTCTGCTTCTTGGTTCCCTTCTTTGGAATAATGAAATCCATGGCCGCAATGGGAACTTTCCTCTTATTCTGACTTAGATGGTCAGAAATCCAACCAGGACTTATGGGAGTGGGAACGGAAGAATAAGAAGAAATGGCAGTGAGATGGGGAGCAACCATAGAGGCCTCATGGAATTGTGTTAAAACACTCGATGGTGGCATTGACAGGGATTCCAACGCGCCGATGCTTATGGGGCCTAGAGTTACTAATGAAGAAGAAAATATGTGGAAACGGATGGGATCTTCATCATGATTGAGGAAATATTGGGTGACAGATCTGTGAGAGAGGAGAAGATGGAAGAGGTGGGAGATGGAAGGGAGGAAGGGAGAGGAGAAGACACATCCATAGGAATAGATGCTTGAATGACAAGAGGAGAAGGAGGAGCGGAAGAAGGAATGTTGGGTACCTCAGTAGTTGCAGTTGTGATAACATCCCGGGTGGATGTATCCGTTGAAACATCTGTTGTTTCTTCATCACCTAGAGACACCAAGTTGACTACTTTCTTCTTAGAAGTAGGAGGAAGGCCTTCAAGAGTTTCTTCTTGTCTACTTGGTTCTCCCACCTTGTCTTTTCCTTTTCCTTTCAGCACACGGTCCAGCCTTGGAGGTGCACTACCTGAGGAGTAGTGAAGTCAACTCTAAGGTATGTAAGGCCATTCTGATTGCACCAATGTTTAGTGCACTTGCAATGTGGGTTTAACCCTTTCTTGAATGGTCTTTGGTGCTTTAGCTCTGTCAATCTCCATGAATGGCCAGTTGTCCCCATCTGTGTCAATGTAAACTTGATCAATTTCTTGATTAGTCTCTTTGAATTTCTTTGGGACAATGACAATGCCATAGTGGATGATCTCCTCCAGAGCCAGCTAGGAGTGATCCTTTCACCTAATGTCTATCTCATGGGTTAGGTCTATCCAAATGTCCTTGATCTCGGGAACATGGATGGGATCAATTTTTCCTTCGGGAGGCAACTCTGACAGTCAAAGGTCGGCCTTCTTTGTGAATTTGTGCTTTAAATTCAATAGCTCTAACTCAACATACATCTCCCATGCTTTAGCAAGTGTAGGGTAGGTGTATCAGCCAATTGTAAGGGGGAATGGAGTTCCTCCTTTCTTTCTCTTCATACACTTTTCATGATAAGTGATTAACTCCTTGATAATTCTAGGAGGACCAACTTCACCCCGTAAACCTTGGTAGCTTCGTTGGTTCTCCCTCAAAATTCACAACTCTAAGGTATGTGAATGTGGGGAATTGTGTGAACAATGCTCCCCATTTATTTGTAGCAGATAATCACACTTGGGCTGGTTTGATTGTGTCTCATGTTTGGTCTCAACAAATAGAATACCTCATAGAAGAAGGCATCATTTATTTTGGAGAACTAGGAGATGCTAGCTTTGAGCCTTAGCTCTAGGTAGAACTCATATATCTTGACTTGGGGCCATACCCCATTTCGAGTTAACCCTGCGAAATCCCTTTCTAACACAGCAGAACGTATACAACGTAGGAATTCATGTAGAACTTCCTAGTTGTTAGAACTTGTTGAAGCTGTTGTGAGATGGTGTCACTTATGATTTCACCCCAGCCAAAGCATTGATCAGGTGCATTCTTGCTCATATTCTCCAGGTATCTCAGCATCCACTTGTGGAAATAATGGGCATCAGGGAGCCCAAATACTTTGTTCAAGAACATGATTGTATCACTCAATTCTTCATTAAAATCACTACGGTGGATGGTTTGTGGCCATCTGGTCACCAACTTCTTGTTCTTCAAATAGAGTTCATTCATCATCTAGAATGCACTGATCTTCATTATCATCCCATGCCTTTTCTTTGTCTTCATACTTATTTCCACATAGTGCGGTGATGAGGAATGCCCAGGATCATCTCAAAGTGACGAGCTATGAGGTTTATGATTGTCTCGTGTTCTTTATTTTCGACACATCTAGTGTCTTTGTTATAACATCGGAAATCAACATGATGAACTCATTATTTATGGCACTCACCGGAAGCCCAGCTACAAAGTGTAATCCACTTGCTTATTAACTTATTCATCCATGGGCCATTATTCACCTTGGTGGTCCTTACCCAGAAATCATCCATGTCAACATGACCTAGCTCAAATTATCGATGTCAAGGTCGTACTCGACATATGAGTCAGGAATTCTGACTCTCTGGTACTTGTACTTCATTTCTTGCTCTGACTGCTTAGCTTTAGCTTTAGCTTTAGTCGAGTTTCTTGCTTGACGAAGACATATGTGAGTTCAAGAATGGATGTTGTTGTTTTGCAAGAAGTATCAAGAAGGTCCAACACAGAAGAGCCATGTCAACCATCATGTTATTCATAATGAAAATTTGAAGAATAACAGAACACCTTCAAATGTGTGAGAAAATAGTTAAGTTTAGCTTGCGAAGGAAGAACGAGCAATTTTAAGCCTTAGGGCACAAGGCACAAGTTCACAGGCTGCAGGAGCTTTTTATGGCTTAGCGCACTTTTATGGATGTCAACATGCAAATTTTGGTGCCAAAGGGTAAAGCGCATGGCACGGGTCTGCAACAAGACAACATTTTATGTTGATGTTGTGGAAGTTGCGCTTGCGCCTTAGTAAACTATTCTAAGTGTTCTTTGGCTGGGCGCAGATAAATTTTATGTTGCATGAGAGTAAATTGCGCCAAAGCGCAACTTTAGAAGAGGTTACAAGGAAAAAATAGTGTGTCGTATTTGTTTGGCACACTTTTTGAGCATGTAACATCTCTGAAAATTGCGCCAAAGGATAACAGTTAACAGTTTGGCCAATTTCTTGATTATCACTTTCGTCCTTTTAGATTTTTTAGATGGCCAAGAAGAGAGGTTTTTTTGGCAAGGCAGCAAGCAGGGATAAATGGTTTATAATTTGCTTTAACGCAGCAAGGGCCTTCTAGATTTGTAGATCTGGAAGGAGAGGAAAAGAGGGTTTTAGTTGGGTTGGGAATTTATTAGGTTCTTTGGATTTTAACCTTTTGACATGAATCCTGATACGAAACAAAAACCACAACTGGGAGAGGAGCCACTTACCTAGATTTATAAAACACGAAGAAAGATGTAGGGTCCATAAGCTCGAAAAATGGCACGCGAGGGTTGACAGGGATGGCTGACATGTGCAGAGAGAATACTTTTCACAATTTCCAATTCATGAAAATGACATGTGGCAGGTTTCTATTTATAGAAAAATTGGCATTTATGACCTCACCAACCTCCTTTGGAGTGATTTTGTGAGCATCGACACGAGGAAAATTGCGCCTAGGAAAATGCTTAGTGCAAATTTATTGACGTTAACACAACATTTTCAACGCTAAAGGATTTAAAGGGGCGTAAATTTTGGGATGTTGACACAAATGAAATGGTGCCCAGTTCAAAAGGGCATAGTTTTGTGAGTGTCGACACACAACTTTCTGCGCCGAAGGATAAGCTAAAAATGGCTAAGTCCTGAAACAACTTGATTTTTTGAAAGGGAGTTTTGGGCTATTTCGAACGTTATCAAACTTCCTAGGGGTCAAAACAGAATTTTTGGTATAGTTACCTGCAAATTTCCCTTGTCAATTTTGTAGGATAACAAATACACAATGATACTGATACTTCATCTCAGCCTAATTTGTACAAGTCACCACTGATTAACATATAGGGTGCGACACGTATAGCAAGTTATTTCTTCTCTAATGATTTCATTCCTTCTGGTGCCATCCTTGTTCATAGAAAGACAACAATGTCCTCAAATTCTAATGGTGCTCATTGTAACTAGTATAAGTGTGCATCTGGAATGGTATCTTCAATCACATGTGCTTCTTCTTTTATCAGTATTCTTGATAAATGGTCTGGTCCATAATTACTTTTCCCTAGTTTTACCACAACCATTAATTCAAATTCCTGAAATAAGAGCATCCATCGACATATGCGCCATTGTATAACATGTTTGTTTACCAAATAATTCAATGCCATGCAATCTATATAAAAGATGAATGGTGTAACTAGTAGGTCTTGGCGAGTTTATGTAGTGCATAGATCATTGACAAAGCTTCACGCTCTATAGTTGTGTAATTATGTTCTACGGGACTCATGTTCCTACTAGAAAAATAGATAGGATGATCTACAATACCTTCTCCAGTTGAGCCAACATCATGCCGAGGGCATCAACATGTACATGAAATTTTTGGTCCCATGAAGGAAAATGCAAAATAGGCATGGTAGTAAGTTTTTCTTTTAACGTCTCCAATGCACACTATTGCGGTTCTCCGCTATAGAATGTACCTTTCCCTTTCAGTAACTCTTCCAATGGTGCAAAAACTTTGCATATCCTTTGATAAACTTCATGTAATATCTTGTATGACCCAAAAATCCGCACACCTCACTTTGACCGTGGTAGGCTCCTTAGGCCTACAATGATTGCAACTTTGGTTGGATCAACCAACAAACCTTCCTTGCAGATTATGTGTCCTAAAAGAATTCCAAATTGTGTAGTAAATATGCACTTCTTGGTGTTCAAAGAGATACTCAATTGTCTACACCATTCAAACATCAAGAACAAATTTTCACAGTGATCCTTAACTAATCCATACATCATCCAATCGATAAATCTAAATAGACTGTAATAAGTTGTGAATAAATTCCTTAAATTCTTGAACAACTATTCACAAAATTACAGCAGTGCATTTTTAGACCAAAAGGCATTACAAGTATAGGCAAAGCTACCCCATTCAATAGTAAAAGTAGTCTTTTCTTGATCCTCATGGGAAATTCAAACCTGATGATACCCGAGAGAACCCATCTCAGTAAATGAATATATTTCACGTTACGCAATGCCTTCTAGTATTTTCTCGGTGAATGGTGTAGGAAAGGGATCAGTTACACATGCAACATTCACTCTCCCCGTATTCTATGCATATTCTCATCCATCCATCCTTCTTGATACTTGATCACCATTAGACTAGCCCATTCGACTCATCAAGGGGTTTGATGATTCCATACTTCAACATTTTATCAATCTCTTCTTTGACCATTTTGCACAAGTTTGGGTTCATCATGTAAGGTCTCTTTCTAACTCGGGAATGCACCCTCTTTAAGATTTATCTTCATCTCCCCTAATGATTCATGCACATCTTTAAGTTCATGGTACCCCCAGGAATAGGTCTTGGTAATCCCTTAGTAACTCTATGATTTTTACCACTTCGAGTTTGACAAATAGTCTCCAATTATGGCTTCCTTAGTTCGAGTATTTGTTCCAATATTCACCTTATTTGTCTTCATAGGTTCATGATAGGCGTGTGTGGTCTTATCTGCACTATCCAACACCTCATGCCTACCTGTTGAATGGTTTACATCTATATTTTCTACTTCTTCTTCATCCACTATGTAGACCATTTTGCCTTTTTCTTTCTCAAGGAAAGCACGTTGAAGTAGTATGGCATCGGACTCTGTTTTTCTTCAAAAGACATGCTCATGATTTCCCTTCATCCAATAACTCCTAAAGGAGTTTCAGCCTTAGCACTATCTCCCATAGTTAAACCCTTTATGACTTCCAATGCTTCTTCCACCTAAGGCTTTGTAGAGAGAAGTCAAACGTCTGAGCCATTCTTGTAATTAAATCCTGTCAATTTCCAATCTCTCTATGGAGTTACGCATATACATGCCAAGCACATACGCAACCTTGTAAAGTGGAATAAAACTTGTGCACCCATAAAGCAAAGGTGGTAAATCTTTACTGCCCTTCTGTTTAAAGTATCTCACACTTCGAACGTGGTGCTAAATAGTTTGATTACCGTGATAAGTGCATATTTGAGTAGGTGAATTGCTTCTGAAGAACCTAGTAACAAGAGAAATCCTAATTTCATTCTAGCCTACAAGATTATCCTTTTGGGCCGCCCACCAGCATGTTGTTGTTCCATGTAGTGTATATTCTAGCATATTTCTTATTTCCAGTGCGTCGATCCACTATTCTTCCATGGCGCATAGGAATACCATAGGATCTCCTTCTCTAGTGTAACAAGGTACCGATTTTTTACCTATCCTCCTAGCATAATGTGGTTTACTGCCTCTAGTAAATATGCTCTTTACTTCGCGCCCTACCAAATCATAAGTGCTATGAGCCCAATTATCACAAGCAACACTTGTAGTATCACTTATAGACTGTGCATCTTCCCACTGAATTAGTCCTTCTTTAGTCAGATCAAGTATCTATGGATCTCATATGGTGCGTACATAAATCCTATTAAGATATTCTTCACTTAAGGGCTCAACATAGGCCTGATTTTCCATCTCATTAAAGTGATGATAACTCTTTCCTCCTTGTTTTCAAAACTGATATAGCCCTTGTTGAACCAAAGATCAGCATTATTTACATAGCGCCAAGGATGCACCAATAGAGTTGGAAAGCTATCTAACTCTACCAATGCTAAAAGTTCAAAGTCTCCAGTGATCTTGGCCCCTTGTATGGTAATGGATGTATCGTTGAAAACTCTGATGGGAGTGGCCTTAGTTCTATTATCCATAAACAATATATTAGAGGATGGATGTAATGGGGGTCTTCCCATTTGTACCCATGCATCTAGGGTAAGAACATTGACTTCCGCACTTGTATCAATTAGTATATTACTCAATAGCCACCCATCCAAAATAGCATTCAAATGTGAAATGTGAGTAAATAAAGGCTAAACACAGCAGCATCCAATTAGATTTCTTAAATATCATGTGGTTATTTTATTTGACTCTAGGGAAAGCATGTTGTGCTAGAAAACTATGGCTTATCTTGAGCAATTTTTCGCATTGTCTCATATGATCTAACTCTTTGGAGAGGCGTTTTGCAAGATCTTGGGTCATGTATATTCAACTTACAATAACTTCATTTAGTAGGATATGATTTGCATATTTTTATGTTTCTATAGCATACTGTGGAATGCAAAATCTCACAACATAATTTTCAATCTGTGTGGAAATTGGGTCTTGTGATTATCATTTATGCAATGCAATTTTTATCTTTGATTTTTAAGACAAATAATGTCTACCAAATACTGTATTTGTGGGGAATGTTATGAAGTTGTTGAAGAGAAAATTTTGGCTTGGAGAAACTTTTCTAGAGATTTAGTGGCCTGATGTTATATTTTAGACCTAGCATGTAATCCATAATTATTGATGATACTAACCATGAACATGGAAATGACATGCATTTTTCATTATCATGCAGCAACAATGTTTAGATTATAAAAGAGATGCTTCCCCCCAATGTACCTGTTGCATGAGATTTCCAGGATATTTTTGTTGAGTAACTGCATTCTTTCTCTGACTTGAGTCTTGATATATTAATATCTTGTTTTTATGTACTGATCCATGTTGAATTATTTCGATGATTTCCATTGCAAATATAGAGGATGTGATCCTCACAATTCATGTCTTATTTCATTTTAATCCTCTATAGATAAGTATCAAGTTTTGTACATTTTATGAATATTGGTCAAATTTATTGATTTGTTTTATGATATAATTTTTTTGTAATTTTCTCATTAGGACTCTCCCAAAGCTGGGTGATGGGCTAGTGGGGCAAAGATGACTGAAGACGAAGCTCTGGATGAACAGCAAAGAATGTTTCCCCGCATGAACAATGGCAATACAAATCCTCAAAGGAAGCTGGATTGAGATTGAATATTTCTGATTCTCAACCTCCAAAGAATGGTTATTTATAATCATTCTTGTATTACATTTGACTCAAAGAAGCACCTGTGTTTTCTTGGATGAAGCTTAGAATTACTATCTTTCATGTATACTATATATGAAAACTAAGTCTTGTGCAAATCATTTTTCTTGGAATCAATTCAATTCATGTATGCATTTTTCTTCATTTCAAATAAATCACTTGAGTTTTTTTCCCAAAAATAAGTTTATGCTGCCCATTACTTTTAAGATTGTTTCATGTATTCTACTTTAGCATTAAAATAACATGTATTAAATACAACCATATAACAATACATTGACTCTTCTAATGTAAAATCAATTTTTGTTGCAAAATATACTAGGATGCCTAGAGATTAGGTCGATCATTCATAAAATATAACTCCCTATCAATTTCATTCTTCGCCTTAAATGCATTTGCTTCTGGCCTTGTTTTTATTGGTTTTGTATTATGTATTTATATTTTTTATACTTATTTTTACCTTTATGTTAGGTATTGTGAAGATATAATTTATATACCCATATAATTGTATTGGCAAATTGTAATCCCAAAGCTTATCACCTTGATTTGTTGTAGACAAAGAATGTTGATTTCTGAGAGAACTATTTATTTGTGAGGAGGGTTTTCCTTGCACATTCCATGAGAAGCAATTCATGAATTATTTTGTATTAAGGGTGCATCATCTAAAAAAATGTTATTGGTTAGTTTGTGAAAACAATCAAGTTTAAATGGCCATTGAGACTCAAGAAAAATTTCTCCTTTCTCTAGTTAACCATGAGGAAGACTATGAGAATGACTTGAGGTAGACTTGCGTGAAGAAACAGATCAAACACTCGATCATGAATCTTGAGTATCATACTGAGGTATCAAAAAGGTAGAAGCAACTAATGGTGTGCTGGAAAACTTTGAGTTTTTCGCCATCTTTTGTCATGAAAACTAAATCCCAAGTCTATTATTGCAAGGGAGATGCATGCAACACTTTATTTTGAATGGGACCTATGACACTGTGTTACCACTAAAGTTTGGCTTAGTGTTGGAAGTGAACAAACCCATAAATGGGTTTCTAGCCAAGCTTTTGTTATGGTAATTTTTGTAACCACCTATAGTGGTCCATCCATCATTATCATTATGTGGGGAAGACTTTGATACTAGTTTTGAAATCTTATTGTTGCAAGCAATTAGTAAGGGGGTAGTCCTTGATTATATGTTCAAAGTATTTGCAAGAAAAACAAGTGTTATGTAGATTAATGTATAAAACGTTTTGTGGAAACCAAGTATCACACACTTGGATGTCTATTGACTCTTTAAGCTCGTAGGAAAGGCTAGCCTTGACAAAAACATGCTTTTAAGGCTTGAGCAAGTAAAATTTCATTGTTTCTTTGCAAATAACACATCATAAGATGGTGGTAATCTGGTCAAGAAAGTTCAAGAATGGCATGGGAAAACGAGGGAATTCTACCCATATCAAGACCTTAAGGGCAAATTACTTCAAGACAACAAAGTCCCACGTCCATGGGGAAATCCCAAGCATGGCACTCTACACATACCAAGTGGAGGACTTTTGTAAAATGATTGAGGCATATGACGGGTCAGCAAAGTAGAAAAGAAAAACCCCTTTGCTCATATTTTGGATTGACACCAACAAAATGCCATGTTGAGCTTAAGCGGATTGAACCTGAAATTGATCAAATAAGAAGAAGAACAACCAAAATTGATGGGCATTGAGAGGGAGTATCCTAGTGAAGCCCTAGAAGCACCCATCACTCTTTCTAAGAACAAGCCATTGACTGATTTTCGAACAACAAAGATGAAGGGTCAAGGGTTTGATGAAATCTGAAGCATGATTTGGAAGGTAAACATCCTTTGATAGTCAAAGATGATTCATTGATTTCTAATGGTAGCATGTGGAAAAAAATGGAAAAGAAAAATCAAATTTGCATGAAGTAGATGAGGATGACATTAGAAAAGGGCTCTTCCTAGGTTGCTCATGATTACTTTCAATTCGCTGAAAATTCCCAAACATCAGCCAATGATGGGTAGCTTGAGGATACTTGCATGTGGAATGTTTCCTTTTAACCAATCCCCTAATAATGGAATGATATTTTCCTGGTGCAACATTTTACACACTTCCCTTAAGTCATCTATATCAGTTTGGACCATCTCTGATACTTTCTTTTGCTCTATCTTCCGTGATTTCTCTTTTAAGTATTGTATCTCACCTTGAAGATTCCTGAGAACTTCCATGGTTTCCTGATAAACCTCCTTCTGATAGGTAGGATCTGGGTATCGTGCATGTAGAACCTCCTCCTTAGTGATGGTAGGCTTCGCTACAATGCTTCTCTAGCACGTGTCACCTCAGCACGGGTCGTAATCTTCACTTGTAGCTCTTCAGACTCTGTCACCAACTTGGGCATCCATTGATTTTCCATAGTGCGATGTATCCTAACCATCCATGTGCCTTTGTTTTCTTGTTTATGCTTCTCACTAAGATGCTTTGATAGAAGTTTGGGCACTCCTCATAGCTATGGTTTTTTCCACAAAAAGAACATGTAATATTCTAAGGACATTCACACCTGTAGTGGTCGGAGAACCACATATATAACATGTTCCATGAGGGAGCTCACTTCTTCCACCACCATTGCCTCTTCCTCCAAATCCACCATGGTATGCTCAACCAATGCCATGACGCCTTCAAAATTCCCTTCATTCCAATCATAGTGCGCCTAAGTGTGATCCTAGTCCTAATGCTTGTTCTTTCCCTTCGAGTTATCTAAAACTCCTATCTTTTGTACACCAATATCTACAAACATCATGGATCCGACCAATAAGCCGACAGTCTTCCATGTCATGAGTCGTGGACCTACATATTTTACAGAAGCTTGAAACTTTCTTCCTTATCGCATGTTACAATAATGGGAAGCGGCTAGCATCATGGTTTAAATGGCATATCTCATAATCTAGTAGCAACAAGCATACTGATTTGCGAGGACAACTATCCTTTGTGTGACCTTCTACTTCAAAATTTGTACACCAAATCCTTGTGCGTGTCTCGTGTGTTGAATTTTTGATAGTTTCTCCAACTATTTTGTCATAGCCGCTATCATTGCTTCTAAAAATAGGCTCACTCCAGGTGTTTATGCTTCCCACTGCCTCAGCACGTAAATCTACTTCAAGTGCTTCACGCATATCATTGTATGTCTTATATGATAATGCCCTCCTAAAAGGTGTAATCAAGCCCCCAATGAACCATTGTGGATGCTCACTTGTGTGTATGTCATAAGAAAGCTTAGATAAAAAGTTTTAAACCATGTATCATACTCTCTAACACTTTCAATAGTTCCTTGCTTAATATCCTTGAGCACACTTATACTCTTCTACTCGAACTTAGGGATGTAAAACTCTTTAATGAATGCATCTTTCAAAGTTGTATATTTTACTCAAGTCTGATGAGGGTCAAACTTTATGTACCATATGTGTATGTGCTCTTGTAATGTAGTAAAAAATTGGCATGCCCTACGCTCGAGAATCTATGATTCCTTTTGTGCACCACACAATATTTCAACATATGCACATGTTCGCATCATCTTCTCTGCCCTTATACTCTGGAAGACAAAGAGACATCTCTATGTAAATATTCAGGGGTTGGTGTGGACCTTTCCCACCTAATCTAGAACCTCTCGTGTTTCCCCCGCCTCTAAAACCTCCGAGATACACCTAAACTAGAGCTACCTATGCCTCCCGATCCCGAACTCAGTAGCTAGTGTTGGACCAAAAGATGTACTTCCTTGTGTCCCAACAATATAACTAAACTGTACCTCGAAAGATCATGAAGCATTACCACTCCTAGAAGTCATTCCAAAAATTGGCGCATTTGTATTCTGTACTAATGATGCACCCAAAAAATTACTCCCATATAACAACGAAGACGTTTGCGCTGTCATTATTGTGCCTCTTATAAGACTCGCTACTACTCTTCCACTACTTGAATTAGCGTGTTGACTACTTGTTGTACTAAATGCTAGAAAACCAAGTGTAAGGGTAAGTTTTCTAGATGGATTCAGATGTGCACCCATGGCCCAAGTCATCTCTGTTGGTGTACTTCTACGTGAGGCCGAGGAGGGCTCCCTATCATTTTTTCCCAAATGGGGGAGTTCTTGAGGCTCAAGTTACACGTCTTCCGTGTGAACTTCAACTCCTTTCCAAACTATCTTTCTCCACAACGTCATTTGTTCTACAACCTCCCACTGCTTCTCAAGCTCCCTCTCGCGTGCCTTGTTATAATTAAGCCTCCTTTCCTCTCTCTACCTTTCTACCGCTAGGTCTTCCATCCTTTACCAAACCTTCTCCTGTCCCCATAGGTGGTGGGGTTTAATTAGCCATCGGTTTACTTTCCAAATTCAAAGTTACCATGAGGATCTTGATTACTAGTGGAAGTCCTTGTAGGTACATTCCCCTTGGATCTCGTAAAAACTAGAATTCAGCTACCTCTAGACACGAATAAGTGGAAATTGAGTACTCTAAGATATAAGTGTTCAAAGCACCATAGAACCACACATCTATAGCTCGAATCCAAATTAGATCAGCATCATAAAGGGCCTGAAATTCTTCATGGGTCTAGAGAAGTGCACGATACCTCTAATTACGCTTAGATGCATAAGCAATCAGCCACTCATATAATTATACTTGAAAGATAGAAAAGAAGCTCGATATAAATTGTCATATAGGTTCTATTCCACCCATATGCGTGTGTTAAACTCTGATCCAGTGTTGAACCACCGTGCATATTATTCTTCCAAATCATGTATCCACTCCTCAACACTTGCTAAGGTCAACCGATATGTCTTCATTATGAACCATCCTGAAAAAAACTGAAAAAGAGGTCTCGGCAACGGAACCAATGATGCAGCCTAGAATTCAGCAATACACACCCAAGCACCTTTGGTACATCACTCGGCTTAGACTCGAGTGCTCACCCAAATCAGAAAAGGTATTGTTATCCCAAATTCACCCCCGAGAAATTTGGTCAAGATAACCCTACACATAAAGAAATATGAAGGGAAAACGTTTCGACCTACGAGCTCGCATTCCAGAACGAGGCAAAGGGAAAAATTCAAAGTTTGGGCCCGAGTCAAAGCCAAAGTGGGGAATCGAAGGAAAGGGAAAAAGATAAATTGCAGACCAGTAAGCCCATTTTATGTTCAAGCAAGGCTATCACATGTCTCATACCCAAAGGGGAGCCCATTTTTCAAGTTGTTTTCCCACCCTCCCGTATGGACCCGATACAAACTTCGAGGGGGCATATCTTTCACTCAAGGCTCTAAATATTGTAAATCTAATGCCGTTGAAAAGATCTCGGCCTCGCCCACACCACGGAGGTGCGAAACTTTAATTTTGAGGAGGTTAGATGAAGAAAAATGGAGGAAATGTCTTCATCCCTTCAATGCGGGATCCATCTATCTTAACAACCAGATCGGATTCAATCTATTTCCGTTGTTTCCTCTTCCTTCAAGGCGTTAGACCAAGGATTAATGTAGTAAAGACAGATTTGGGGAGATATTTCATTAGAGGAATTAACGGTGGTGGTTGAGCTTCAACCTATTTTTCTAATTCTCTCTCTCTTCTTCTTTCAAGTTGAATCTATAAATACGGGGCGGGATTCATTGTAAAAGTTGTTGTTCATTCTTCTTCCCCGCCCCTCTTCTTTTCTTCCCGTGGTCAAAAATGGATTCTGAACCTCCTCCCCTACTTTGTGAATGGTTTTTGTTGCCTCTTTCTCATAAATGATGTATTGTGTGACCTCCTGGAGTAATAAAAAATGTGTTTTTGTGATCAATTTGTCTATCCTTGGCTTGTTTCTTGTTGTTTCGCTTGCCTCTCTTCATTGCGGGTGTCCGTGCATCTTTTGAATGTTCATTTGCAAATATGGGAGTTGTGTTCATTGGGTTGAAATGTTCCCCGAGTGAAATCTGATCTTTGGTCTATGATGTTGTTGTTCATCGTCTCCATTGCTCACCTCTATTCATTTCATGGCAGTCTGGGTAGATGATCAACATTTCCCTTTTCTTGGTGTTATCACCTCGTTAGTGTAGGATTTCCCTCTTTATGCACTTTCTCTCTCCTTGTCTCCTTGGCATTGTTAGGATAGGTGTAGTTATACGTCATTTCTGTATTAGGAGTTTAACATTAGGATCGGAAGAAGAATCGGCTTTCTCCGAAGGGCCATTTCAAGTCTGCAAGTCCCATAGCTTGAGAGATGGTCCCATGTTATGCAAATCACACTAAATGACCCTGCCTTAGAAAAGCATATCCATAACTCAATTGGGGGTGTTGTGATTTCATGTTAACAGTGTACCGAGTCCCTCCTTAGGGTTGTTGTTGTAGGATGTTAGCATGATGAAGACTTCAATAATTTAGATCTATAATTAATATGTCTTTCATATAGTGCATAGTCGGATCTAGATCTAGAAAGTAACAGACTTAACGAGATACCCATAATGAAATCAAGCATGCAATATTTTGAATCAGAAACATGGTAACACCTTGATTCAATCCATAACCTCCATTAGATTAAATGCAATAAGTACATAGAAGCTTCATTAAATAACGGTAGAGTATATGCTCATGCATGTAATAGATTTAGTAGCATAGTCTCACTATATCTTAGTTCTCATACATACATTTATGCTCTCTCTCTTTCTCTATGTATGCATCTAAGTATATCTCTTTACACGCTTTACTTCATACTTATAAGGGTGGGAAATTTCCCTTCACCGCTTATCTAATACCAAATTAGGTTGCATACTATTATTAGCCACACACCGTTACAAAAATAACCACACATGCAAGTGCACTAACAATAGACTACTGTTAGTTAACTGATAGTAGTAGATCTATTCTGGCTTGTGTCCATGCAAAGTGCTTCATAGCTGATCCTCCAAAAATATCCAATGTGTGACATACAAGTATCCAATCAGTTTGAGTGCTCTGCATGCTATCTCCAAAAATAGATCCTTGTCGTGAAAATGGCTAATTCACGAACCTGATTTTGTTCTTCGCACGTGATCCTTTCTGATACTTCTGCGCCTATGAATGCACTCTGCTCACCCACACGAACCTTATGTATTTCCTTCACTAAGTGCAAAAGTCTCAGTAGATCAACAAGTATGCATAAGGAAATACTTATGTAGGTGTTTTTGGAAAATGTAGATATTGTGGAAAGGTGCAGCTAGAAAAAAAAATTTCCTAATGAAAAACACAAGTGGAAAACAATGGACACATAGTGTAACGTGAGGTAAGTTGCGGCGGTAGAGAAACCACTTAGAGGAAGGCACTATGCCAAAGTACTTGGCACATAGAAGTGCATGAAATGAGGTCTGTAGCTAAGAGGTAGAAACGTGTGCTAGAAGACAATGATTGTAGCATGCATATGTATAATGAAAAAAATTTAAGTAAATGGTGAGTTAATGTGAGGATTGGTGGTAGGTGGAGGAGCAATAAATGTGATAAATTTTTCAAAATATATATAAGGATGGGATGTAGGTTCATTTTTACCTTTTTGATTACAAATATTTGAGCGAGCTATTTGTAAACAAGCTAAGTGATACGTGTTGAACAGTGAGAGAGCTAAGAAACCATAAATTGAGAGTAGAATTGTGCATGAGATTGACTTTCCTTCCCATTATAGAAGGGTTTGAACGAAGAAGAGGCATTCGGAGAGGATAAATCAAGTTTCATGGTTTTAAAAGGATCTCAGGCATGCATTTTCAAGCTAGGGCATGGAAGTTTGGGTCACACATCTTTACAGAGGTAAAAATCACCATTTTTTTACTATGGCACCAAGGAGAGCACCTGGAGTAGGGAAAAAGGGGAAGAAGAAGGTAGAGGTTGAAGTTGAAGTAGAGGATGCCCCCAAGAGAAATTTTTCTGAAATGTAATATCCAGAAGAGGTGATCATGGGATGTGATTGGGATTCTCATGTCCATTGAAGTAAAGTAAGTGATTACAATCATCAAACCATCGATAACAAGGAGGAGTTGGATGCACTGCTGAATATGAAGAAAAATAAATAGACGGTTGATGACATGCCCATATAGGACAATGTTAGGGAGAAGCTACTGAGGAAGGTTGGGGTTTTGCAGTTGTATGAACTCCCTTATTTTGGAAAACCTAAAAACTTTACCAATGGCTTATGAACAGATTCTATGAGGACTTATTCTATTTTGTTGGATGACAAATTATAATCATAGTGCCCTTGATTGCTAGTCCTGACAGATTAAAGAGTACGGGCACATAAGTTGGAAGTGATTTAACGATAAGGCAGCCATTATAGCCACCAGGAAGGATTTGGGTTATTCAAAAGGTCTGCGTGACATGGACATTTATAAGGTGAGGAAGCATCCAGTTGTACAGGTAGCCGCATATCTATTGAAAAAATTGAATGACCATGAGAGATGGTCACAAGTGAACATTATGTGGCTTCACATTACGAAGAAGATGTCATAAGAAGAGATATAAAATTTGGAGGGATACATAGATGAAACAATCATTAAGGAGGCATGCAAAGGTGAGAAGATAATATTTGGCACTATTTTTTTATCCCTTGAATTTTTGGATATTGGAGTTCCAGATGGGCCAAAGAATAAAATTTGGGAGTATCCTGTAGAGAAGAAGTCTCTTACAAAAAGATTTGAAAAATATTTCGTGAAGGGACTATGTGTGGCCCATTTAAACAAAGGGAAAAGATATGGTATGATCGGCTCCACATGGAATTTGAAGAAGAATGGAGTTGCCCACGGTATTAGGTAAGTCGGTACAGGTTCTTTACAGTGTATCAACGTTTTTACATCACGCACTTTGGGATGAAGGATGGAACATGGAGCCCATGGTGCAAACTTCCCTACACTTTCACAACACGGTTCTTCCAGGCCTCAACTCATAGATTTGTAGACACGATCTAGTTATTGTACAATGTAGATAAGGTAGACTATGACTACCATACGCCGTGAAAGACTTGCACTTACCTAGGCAGGTCTACATACATTGAGAGGTTTATTTCTAATGATATACTATGAATCCAATAAGCTTGGAAATTGGTGACAATGGGGACACGCTAGTTTACCTTCAGCTTAATCCTAGGTGGAGAATGGTAAGTATGTAAATAATGAATTTTGTTACTGTGCCCTCCTAAGGGGAAGAACACGATGGAAATTCGGTAGTTGAGAAGCCTACTTCTCCATTTGAAGAAGAAGAAGAATAAGAAGACCTACATGAGGACAATAGTGGCTTAGTGCGTAGGGGTCGGAGGAAGCCCACGACAAGAAGGAAAGTGAGTGCATGACTACTCCTCCATTGTGGTATGAAGAGGAGGAAGAATTGGAAACATGTGCACCGGAATTAGATTCGAAAAAGTCAATGAGGAACACTAATTCAAAAGGGTGTTTAGAAGAACTAGGAATCAAGGCACATGATCATCATAACATTTACGAAGGTCACCTCGATTTTTCCTCGAAGGAAGCACCTGAAAAGAAGAAAAGATGAAAGCTAAAGCTTAAGGATGACGAGGAGGATGAGTCCAGAGAGAGCATACCAAGAACCCCGATGCAACCCGAGGATACAAAGGAGCCTCATGATGAGGAGATGAAGAATGATGAGGAGGGGTTAAAGGAAATAGAATAGGAAAAGGGAGGGCCATCTAGTGCGCCCCACATGACACAAGAAGGTGAAGGAAAAACTCCATATTTTGGCACCCGGGTTCCTAAGGGGAAGAGATCAAAGAAAGGAAAGGCAAGTGAGGACTATGTGACTCCTGCTATGGGATATATAGAAGACCCAAGAAAAATCATACGTTTCTGATTTCAAAGCACCGTGGGGCCAAAAACTTATATGGCTAAGAGTTTATGGATCTAGAGATGGCCAATGTGTGTACTAGAAATAAATTGTCTTGGTCCATGCAAACTCATATGGACGAACCAAATTTTAATGTATACAAGGAATAATGTCTTGCACAGTGAAGAAAGCACCACACATCGTGGCACATAACTATTAAATCCACCGTGATGTCGATGAAAAAGTGAGAAATTCCTTGGTCAAGGTATCTCATGAGGTTACACGGAGGATTATTGATAAATCGAAACCATTAGAGAGTTACTGGAAGACAATAAAGATGAGACTATAGAAATAAAACACCTAAAATTAGAGAAGGAACTGGAAGAGGAAAATAATGAGGCTTTGGTTAGTATGGCCGAGGAAATTGGTGACTATATTCTTAAGGTGAGGCCTCATCTAGAAACTCAAGTTCCTTAGAAATTTCCCTCTGCAATGCATTATCTACACACACTTATGAAATTGGTTTTAGATGAAGGGATCGTTCATATGCCCGCACCAAAAGACCACCAGAATAAGCAACAAGAGTAAAGGTGACTATTTCTAAGAAAGTTTCAAGTTATGAGTCTTTGCTACAAACCTTGAAAGATGAGCTAAAGAAAGCAGATCAAGCTCTAAATATGTGTGTGGCACCAAATGCAATAATAAGGATAAGAAATATTGCAAAAGATAATGAAGTCCTGAAAGCCATGAAGGATGAGACACTTAGGTGTGCATAAAGGTCAAGCATGGTGAAACAAAAGTGTGAAGCCCTCACAAAGAGCCCAAGAATCACACAAGGATCAGATAAATGAAATTGGGAAGATTTTAGCACAGAAAATGGATTTCATGGAAGGAATGGTGTCAGGTATGGCCAATGTTGTCTAAGTTTTGTAGAATGAAAAAGAAAAGATGACTCAGGATGAATTGGATGCCATAGTGAAAGATATCCTAGATAAAACAAGGGATGCATCGAGTGACTGGAAAATATTGGAGGCCGAGCTTAAAAATGAATATCCAGAGTTGATCCTGCCTGTAGAAGAGGGGACTGCAGAATAGAACTTCATTCTATTTGTATAGTTCTTAACTTATTCTTTCATTCCTTATTCTTTATTGTCAGAGAGATAATATGGAATTACCCATTTTCGGGGTAGAAATTTATTTAGTATGGGGTAATGTTGAGTAGATGGAATATTTCTCAGAGCTGAAAACACATAAGGGATGTGCACGTTGGAATAAGGCGCATTTGAAGGAGCGGAAAAATAGTAAAACAAGTGCATTAAAAATAGTTTAAATTCAGAACTTAGCCATTTTGTGGGTCCAGGCTATTTGGAGTTAGCGTATGCTAAGCACATAAAGACATAAGGACTTGGGGTTCAACAAGGGTATTTTAGGAATAAGCATCAGTTCAAGTGCCATGCATAGTTTAGTCTAATAATAGGATTTCTACTCGAAGTTAACTATAGGAAGTCTATTGTTAGAGTACTTGCATGTTTTGTATCCTTTTGTAAAGGTGCATGGCTATTATTAGCATGTAGCCTATTTTGGAAGGTGCATGGGCGGTGAAGGGAAATTCCCCACCCCTATATATATGTATTGATTTGCATGGTTTAAAGAGAGATCATTATTGTAGAGTTATGTTGTTGGTTTTGTCGTGCGCATGACTCATGAAGATACTTGTGTAATGTATGAAGCTTCTATTTTTTACGAAGTGTTTAATATGGATCATATTGGCTGATAATGGTGTTGAACATGGACCAATCTGGTTCTTGTATGGTAAGATTATTATAATCATTGTTTAGTCTAACTTTCATATATTTTAGATCGAGATCTAGTTTATGCACTTGTGGATTGTTTACTATCGATTATGATTTAGAATATCTATATACAAAATCATGGTAATATTTTGTATAAGGAACTCTAAAGAGGGACCTAACTCCTTTGTGTGCTTTTGGTGAGTGCTCATCTTAGGCTAAGTGATGTGCCAACATGCCTAGGTTATTTACTGAAGTGAATTCTAGGCTATCTGTGTGAAGGATCAATGAATCATCTATTCTCATGAGAATCATATGAGCAATAGGGTTTATGAGAATCCTATAGTTGATTCTATTGAAGGAGAATTATTAAGCAAGGGTAAGAGGATTATATTCATGTGAAGAACCATGCATGCAAGAATGATAAATCATCTCGGTTTAACTTGATGCCATGTACTTAGTAGTGTTATTAAATACTCATTCAAAACCTTGCAATGTGATCACACCTCAAAGGATGAAGCACATTACGCAATCACCTCATTTCAATCTCATGGATGGTCATTGACGGTAATTTGATTCAAGGAGAAATCCTTTCACTTACATGAGTAAGACTCATTTCATAAGAATAAAACAAGCATAAAGAGGTTTGAGCATCATGGAGTTGATTTTTGATCACTAGAGTAAATTGTGAAGGCCTAGAGAAGTAAGAAAGTGATCCTCACTCTTGCCTTGTAATCAGAAGATATCATCATGTTCCCATCACAATGTAGATCTCATAAAAATGTTTCTAAAAACTTATTTGATGCTTTGGAATGTTTTCATTATCTCGCAAAAGGAGGAGGTTATGATTGGATTGCTTCCAATTAGAAAGTTCTTCATCAACAAAAGCTTCATCTTCATCAAATTGACAAACCCTTCTCACTCTTCCTTCTCTTAATTATCTCTCCATATTCTAATTTTTCATTAAGAATGTACTTTTTTTTCTTTCGTCTTATTTACTTAAGTGACCTTGAAAGATTCATTTTTCACTAATAAGGAAAAGAATCACTTTTGTATCCTAATAATATGGAAGGTCGCAAGTGATGAGGATAGATGAAAATTCATGTGGGGAGGAGATGAAAGGACATTTTGTAATGCTATAAATTGGAATGGATTCTCCATTGCAAGCGATTGGAAATTTGGATTTTTGTATTTTTTTAGATTTGTATCACTAATACGTCAAGAAATAAGAGATACATTTCCTCAACATCCTTTTCTATGTTCCTCTATCCACTCTACTCTCCAACTTTGTAAGCATGGTGATCTTGTGTAACCAAGAAGGAAATTTTTGTCCTTGATTGATAGATTTGTACAACTTTGTGTCTATGGTTTATTTCAATCATTGATTGCTTACATTGTTGTGTTCTTATAATTGAGTGTGGACCTAATCTAGTTGATGTATATGAATTATGTAAGCCTACTCATAATAGTAAACCTCTCTCCCTATTTCTCCAACTCCCTTTACCTCCCTTCACAATAAATTCCTCCCTTGTACATTGTACAAGCATTTTTTCATAGGTTTAGTGGAGTATTCATGTGTGATCCCTGACCTAACGGTCACCCCACAATTTTAGGTAGTTTACATTCAATAATGAGATCCCCCCATACATAAGAAGGAGGGTCTTAGCCCTGATAGTTGGAAAAAACCAACAACATGCACTATGTACAATTATTTCACCAACACTATCAAAGTTGCATTGGTCATCTCATTGTTCAATGTATTAATCTTCAAAATGTTACAAGATATTATTGATACAAATGTAATTGAATGGGATGATCCCACTAAATCTTGTTCATAATCCACTTCCTAATATTAACACTAATAAGTTGTATTTGAAATTTTCCAATGCTCATAATATAATACCACATCTATCATATTATAATCACCCTTACTAAGTATACTCTACTTAAAATTAAACTACTTCAAACACTACTCATGGATCTACTTCACCTAGTTCTACTCCCAGAATTTCTTTGGAAAACATTACTACTAATGTACCACTTGCATTTGAGTCACATTCTTTAGAACAATTGAGACCTAAGCCTCCATCTCCTCTCCTAAGTTTTCTAACTCTTTAGTAGTTTCCAATCGATAGCAAAATGTTACCCCTTTTCCTTGTACATAACTTAAAATTCAAAATTACAAAAAGAATAACATAATTTAAAAATAAAAACATTCACATATTTGTAAAAATAGAAAATCAAGACCTGTACACTTAGCTTGAGTTGTTTCCACCTTATATTACACATGTTTTTTATAGAAAATTTGAACTTCATGTCTTGCTCTCAAGCCCAAAAAAACTCCTTAGTCTATTTTCACATTGAGTTTGATGACATTGTAGACATAAAATCACTTTAGCCAATATTTAGCCTAGTCTTATACTACTATTTAGAATATTCTCAAGTGTACAAAGTATCAATTAACCCCCCGTTGTTTTCCATCTTTCTTTTATATTTTGTTTCATCCTTTTCACATTTTTCCTAGTACTTATCTTTCCATTTCGCAACTTTCCGAGATTTTATCCCTAATTCCAAGTGCCTCACACTATATAGGGGCACCTGATCTAGGAAAATACCCTTTCACTCCTTTTCGGTCACTTCTAGCCATTTTTTCATGTTTATATTTTCCTTAGTCGGCATGGTCAAGATTAATTGTGAAATTAAACTTGAGAGCCCTATAAATATAAAGCTTATAAGACCATAATGAGGGTCCTAGGTCTTTGCATCCTATCACTACTATCATTCCATCTAGGGTTGCATCTCCTACATATATTACATCCACATAGCTCCATACATCCAAGCTAGGAATTTTGCATCACAATCACTCTTAGAGGAGGGGGATTCTATTCATTCTATTCTACTATCTACATCTTCTATAGCTATCATATCTCGCTACTTCACAAAGTGCAACTGGAATGAGAGCACCTAGGGAATGACATGCACACACTCACCGAGCTACATTCGGTCCAAAATGTAGTGCAAAACGCAGTGATAAGTCCACTAGTTTGGTGGTTGAGGTCAATCTAACCCATTATTCTTCTACATGCAGGGCATCATCTAGTTTATTCAACAAATCCAGCATGACGATGGAGAGGTTTTCAAATACCCTTACAACACTCGCTAAGCATAGTTTATGAGATTTTATATTGTTTTGAGCACTCAAAATTCATACCGGGTGTCCTGGGCTCCTAATACACTCCCAGTGCCTTTTTCACTTCAAATAGTCCAGATCTACCCTCTATAGGCTCCTTGAGTGATTGTTTGCACAACTAGTTTCCAGCTGTATGTGACAATCTACCATAATCAAAGCCATTTCTCCTTCTTCTCTTGCACATTAGGGTTTCCATTTCACTTAGAATAATTTATTTACATTTATTGCATATTACTTTACTCTATTTATTGCATTTATACAATGTTTTAGTCCTCTTACTTAGATTAACTAGGATTACTATATCCCCCAAATATATTCTAATTTTAGTTAATCATTTTGGTGAACCCAACGTCTTTCACGCTTAGGATCCTCATTATTCGTATAGCATGGGTCAATATTACTTATCTAAGTTACTCAAGAGATATCCCACTTTTTAGACTATTTTAAAATGATCCCTAGATACCAATTATTTTGATGGCAATACACCACCACACAAATTAATTTTTATGCTTCATTGTTTCTTTGTTGACCCTGATCTTGACAACCCTCCATCTAACCAACCCATCTTAGACTCGATTCAGGCCTTACATGCAAAATTTGCTGTCATGGAATCCAAAATCACATCTCTTAGATCTGAAGGTCAATAGTCTAGGGATGCCTCTCAATCATATACTTCCTCTATGAAATCTATGGAATCAATGATCACATCTCTTAGATCTGAAATCCAACAACTTAAGGATGCTTCTCAATCACATACATCCTCTATTCAATCTATGGAATCCACCATCACATCTCTTAGATATGAAATTCAACAGCTTAAGGATGCTTCTCAATCACATGTTTGTTCTTCTTCGACATCTCCTATTCAATCTATGTCCACTACATGTCATTTAGTTGAACCTCAAGTTGTTCCATTACCCGAACCTCTCATACTTGACCATAATACCAAGCAACATGACATGCTTGATGAGATTATTAGTTATCAATTGATTCTTCTACCACCTACTCATTTTTATCCTCCTTATCAGATAGAAAAACACCAAGATCGTCCATATTTCCATTATCATCGAATCAATGGGCATAATGACCATAATTTCTATGCTTTACGATGTAGAATCAAACATCTTGAGTGTTAGGGATTTATCTCATTCAATGGAAAACATCCTATTGCACGCCCACCTATAAATACTACATCTAAATGGGCTCCAAAAGCTGCTCCTTCTACATCTAAGGACCCCCACCCTATCGATTCTCATACACATTCTTTGGTTAGTCAAGAGCCACCTAAGTAGCAACCTCTCCAAATTAGTTCACCATCTCCTCCTACTCCATCCTCTACAACATTATCAAATCAAAACAACTCCTCACTTCTTAAGTTTTTCTCTAAATCACGTCCTCTTACTAAGTCATCTGTTGTATCATCAATTCCTACTCATAAATCATCACTCAAAGTTAAGATTGTTGTTTCGTATCCATTATAGATTGTACATACGTTGACAATTGGGACTCCAATGACATTTACTATGATGAAAAACCATGTGATGGTCATACTTCTCTTTCACATCCCATCACTTTTGTTAAAAAAACACTACATACGGTGATCTAATTAGTGTCTCTTTATGAGATCTTCGTCACACACACTTTCGGGGGGCATATTGCATCACATACTTAACCCCCTCTTTCTTTACTATAACATACTTGTATCATCCTACATCCATCATCGCTTCTATCTCACACATTATATCACCCTTGTTACATGATTACACACTCTTGCACTTCAGTTCACACTAGACTATTGAGGGATCACCATTACACTAAACCACACACACCACTCATCCTACTTCATAATTTCTATATATACCTAATCTACAACATCTCTCTCATACACACTACACTAGTCATCATCATATATGAGGCTAGTTTTATATTTCACTCATACATTCTATCTCTGCACAAGGTCACATTATCCATGGGTCTAACTTTACCTATCACCACTATGCATTCTATCTACACCTATCATCACACATGTACATTCTACCATGAAACTACACTTTCTATTCACCACTTGGTCACATAAATTACATTATTCTACACGTTGCACTCACTAATCTATGGTGTACTCTAGTTCCTCGGTTCATACGTGACTGTCGAGGGTTTACTAATCAAATGGACCCTCCCTATATGCAACATGTCATCATACCACATCTATGGGACTAGTGACCAGCGCTCTAGGCTATATCATCATCCATACCTATCATCAAGTAGTGGTATACACCTTAGGTTAAATCACTGCCCCTTCTCGTACTCATCACTTAGTGGTATACGCTTTAGGTTAAATCACCACTCCCTTCATCCAATTCTCATTATCATCTTACATCCTATCATCACTTATTCTATTATCCTATTCTATGACATTCTATTACATCATCATCTATCCTACTCATCACTTAGTGGTATATGCTTTAGGATAAATCACCACCCTTGCCTCATTCATCACCTAGTGGTATACGCTTTAGGCTAGATCACCACCTTACTCTCACTCGTCCCTTAGTGGTATACGCTTTAGGATAAATAACCACCTCATTCTTACTCATCATGTAGTGGTCTACGCTTAGTGCTATATAACCACCATTCACTATCAACTGCATAACACACCTCTTGTAGTGACATACACTATATGCTAGATCATCACCTTATTCTTCCATCAGGTAGTGATATATGCTTAGGGATAAATCATCACTCTTCCATTCATCATGTCCCATACATTTACTATATAATCATATACTTCATTACATGCTACCAATCATCATGTAGTGATATACGCTTAGGGATAAATAATCCATAGTGGTTTACACTTAGGCTATAGGGTCCACACTTACCTTTCCATACGTCTTCTTTCCATACACTTCTTCCATAGTGATATACGTCTTTTTGTATACGCTTTCACTATAGGGTCCACACACATCATCTTCCCATGTTACATCTCATCATCACTACACATACACACTCATTGTAATGCGTTAGACACAACAACACTCCTCAACCATTTCCCAATGACGCACTCTTGTTTATGGTTCATTCTTGACTAATGACGGGAAAAAAATGAAACTCATTACACACACTTCCATACACTCGAGGGGAATGTTTCCCCTATCATTCCAATTTGCATTCCATTCCATCCATCCACTACATACTACATCATCTTGGGGCATTTACTTTTACTTACTAGTGTTTTGCATGATCCCTTTACTACACATGTTAGATTTATTTCTTATATGTCATTATCATACACACATGCACGTTCACCTCTTTGTTTAGTGTGATCACAGATACATGAATTTACATGTGGTATGGATGCTCGCCTTCTACCCTTCCTATACTAGTTGTTGGGAGTATCCACATTTGACTCATACATTGATATTGTTTCATTTTGTACTTATCATATTATACTAATTTTTCATACATGTTTTTTACATATCAGTTATCACTATAACATATAAACGAGTGTTGCATGTGCATCACTTGTTTTGTATGATTATATGTTTCCATGACTACTTATGCATTCATACTTGTCTACTTTGTTTTCTCTGTTATGCGGGCTTTTCCCTTTGCTTGTGTGCACACTTGTCTATTTTTTATGGCCATGATGGACTTGCATGTCTTGTGACATCATGAGTGATGTCCCTTGTTTGTAACCCACTTTGTGCATTCTTCTTCTTGCATGTTTACACTACTGTGCTTGGTAGTTTTTCTATACTGTTTACGTTTTTACACTGATTACATGCATGTGCTTGTGGAATAACACTTTTTTGGCTAGCCATCCCCTTTTATGTGCGCCTTGGTATCTACCAAGTGCTTTCCCTTCCCCCTATAGGGCTGAGTTGGTTACAAGGTCGAGTGCAATGGGTCCTATTTTGGGGCCGCATTCTCCTTCCGGGTTCGTCACATGCACCCCAAAAGACGGAGGCATCATTGTGGGATTTTACTAACATAACATTTTTACACTAGTACATGACACAACGAGTGAGTTCAAACTAGATCAACTCCATACACAATGGCCATAACAAGACATGGTGTCCTTCGAAATTTTGCGGCGATTCAGGCTTAGGGGTTACAAAGTGGGAAGCCTCTCTACACTTTTCCATCTAGTGGCATAGGATCTCCCAAAAAACCATCACGGTACAAAGATCTCTTCAACAAAATTTTAGTAGAAGTGGTTAGAGTTAGAGGACACAGATCATTTCCTCCCTACACGTCTTGAACCAAGGTGGTGTGAGATCACCCAAAAAACTCGCAATAGTATAGGATATCTTTCTACACCCTTCTTCTCAACATGGATCAGGAGCACATGTTCCATTTAAACCTTTTCTAGCATATTTTACACTTGTGTATTTTACACAACATTTTTATATACATACATATTTGACTACTTTCACGTTTTCTCCTTGCAGGCTTGACGTATGAGAAAAAAAAGGTTAAATTAGGGAAATAACAACAACAAACTATGATAAGCGACAATGACAATGAAAACACACCACTATAGGAATCTTCCTTTACATTGCAATAGATAAACATGTGTTCCATCATAGGTTCACTCTCGTCATTTTTTACACATTTTTCATCTTTAGAATCCATACTCCACATTTTTGTTTTTGTCATTCCACACTTCTAGTCCATCGGCGCATTCTCTTCTACACTCTGCACGGACATCAAGTATGCTTCTTTATCTACTTTATGTTACCGAGTTGTTCGCTCACCAACATAAAGTTGGGGCAAAATGTAGACATAAAATCATGCACTTTAGAAAATATTTAGCCTAGTCTTATACTACTATTCAGAAGGTTCTCAAGTGTACAAAGTATCAATTAATCCCCCCTTTTTGCCATCTTTCTTTTATATTTTGTTTCTTCTTTCCCGCGTCTTTCCTATTACTTATCTATCCATTTCACAACTTCCCTAAGATTCTATCCCTAATTCTTAGTGCCTCATACTATACTAGGGAGCCCCGATCTAGGAAAATACCCTTTCGCTCCTTTTTGGGTCACTTCTAGACATTTTTCATCTTTATCTTTTCCTCAATTAAAATGGTTGGGATTAATTGTGAAATTAAACTTGAGAGCCCTATAAATATAAATCTTATAAGACCATAATGATGGTCCTAGTTCTTTGCATCCTATCACTATTATCACTCCATATAGTGTTGCATCTACTACATCTCTTGCATCCACATATCTCCATACATCTAAGCTAGGAAGTCTACATCACAATCACTCTTAGAATAGAGGTATTCTATCCATTATATTCTACTATCTACATCTTCTATAGCTATTGTAGCTCACTAATTCACAAAGTGGGACTGACATGAGATCACCTAGGTCACGACATGCACATACTCACTAGAACTACATCTAGGTCTAAAATGTAGTGCAGCGCTTAATGATAAGTCCAACGAGGTTGAGGTTATTCTAATGCATTCTTCTTATTTATGTACATGGCATCATCCAGTTCATTCAATGAATCTAGTGCAAAAAATAGAGAGGGTTTTAGATACCCTTACAACACTTTATCAAACATAGTTTCTAAGCTTTTATACTATTCTAAGTTCCCGAATTCAAACCAGGGCACCCCGAGGTGTCCCAATACACTCCTAGGAACCTATGTCACTTTAGATAGTCTAGATCAACCCACTACATGCTCCTCAGTGGTGATTTGCACAACCGGTTTCCAGGTTTTCAGTGTCCGAGCTAAGCTATTTCTCCTTCTTCTCTTAAACATTAGGGTTTCCATTTCATTTAGAATAATTTATTTATATTTAGTTCATATCCTTTATTCTATTTACGGTGTTTACACATCATTTTAGTCCTCCTACTTAGATTAACTAGGATTACTATATCTCCCACACATATATTCTAATTTATTTAATCGGACATTAGCACAACCAATTATCTTTAATAATAGTTTTAGATATTTGATCTCCCTTTTCCCTTTTTCCTTAATGCAAGATTACATTCCGGATACCACAATGTTCCCCCATTGAGTGTTATGTTTTGTCACTTAAGTGACAACTTAAGGTGTTAGAAACATGTTATAAACTCACCAAACTTGGTGTTTGACCACTTTTCTTGACTAGGTGACACATGGTGGCCTTTTTGAGCCCTTATGTCAATTTTTCCATTTTCCCAACAGATAAGGGGACATGGTGTTCAAAAATTGCACTTATTGAGGTATCTTTTCTTCACTTAAAAGTTAGAACTTGGGTGTTAGGGAAGGGTTAATAACTCACCGATTTCACAAATTCCCCTCCCCCTCATGAGAGCCTCACCCATGGCACATTTTGGAGAGGTTGATGTCCCCTTGTCCCTTTTTCCCTATTTTTTAGGGTGCAACCACACCTCTAACCCCCACCGACCCGAGTTGAGCTTGTTTGGGTTTAATGTGAGTTAAGGTGTGCAAATGAGAGAGAGAAAATTGAAGAAGGGAAAATAATTTAACTCAGAACACTTAACCATTTTTAGCCTCATTTGTGTTATTTTATCTCCTCCATTGTTGTTGGTATGTTGTTATGCTACCAAAGTTTCTTCATACATCCTCCATGCCAAAAATTGTTTTTACTCATATATATCAAACTCCATGTTAGTTGTCATGATAGTTTTACTATAGATTCCTCGTAAAAACACCTTTAAGAAGATTATTTACATGCATCCATCGATTATCCATATCATTTTCTATAGGCATTTGAAATATTCAACCAAAAATATATTTTCTCATATCTACGAAAACCCAATGATTAAAATCCTTTGAAATTTGGAGTAAATATTCACATTACAAAATGGAAACTTTTGAGACAACTTTCATTCCATTCTGACACTTAGAATACCTAATTCTAAAAATAGTAAGTATTCCTAAGCCTCATTATCTATAAATAGTAAGTGTTGCAAACAATTCATTCTTAGAGTTAACATTGCCCCTTGAACATCAAGGAAATTCAAAAGTGCCAAATTAAGCAACTAATAACTAAAATGGACTTCTCAAAATAAGGATTAATAAATATAGTAAGTGTCTAAATATTAGTTACTAAATAAGGAATTTGAGCCTCTATACAAGATAAATGGTCACATGTTACAAAACACAAAGCTAGATCTAGCTTGTGCACCACATTGTGACTTAGTTTCAAAAACATCTTTGGTGAACAATAATCCAATTCTAGAAATCCTCATTCCAAATGGTCTTTCTCAATGCTTTCAAATCCCCTATTGTAAAAATGTGTTGATCACCTCTCAAGATCTTCCCTCGTAGGAATGGACATGGAAAATTTGATACTTAAAACATGATCAATCATTAAATTATGGCTCATGTGGAAGGGAAGCCCTCTTATTTGCCTAAAATAGATCTCAAAGTGATTCCCATCTCATAAAAAGGATGGATCAAAAGTTGGAAGAATTATTCATTCAGTCTCTCTTCTTCACCCATAATATATCAGAGGATTTGTTCATGTACTTTTTTGTGTCTCATAGGTCACAATGGTCATTTGGTGACAGGATCACCAAGGTCACCCTGTGCGAGCTTGTCTCATTGTGTACACTAGGTGCATAAAATGAAATAAAGCTCATAGATACATGGAAGTGTTTGATATATTGAAAAGGTAGTTCAATAGAAGAAGGATTTTCTCTTGGTTTAAGTGATCTATTGATTATGGGCTTATCACTTCTCTTAGGGTACCGTATCGGGCTAAAAATGTTGATCATTTAGAGGAGTCCCCAAAGAGGAGGTTTGTGAAATAATAAGTGCACTAGGAGGCTTCATCAAGTTTAGGAAGTAGTCAAAGGATCATGATTTCACTGGAGTACATCTCTACAAATTAACTCAAAGATTCTTCATCCTTCTTCATTACATGTCTCTTATCTCTCTGTCCTCTCTCTCTACTTTCTATTTCTCCATTGTAAATTGTACTTTATGGATCTTTCATCTTGTTCACTTAAGTGACCATTGTAATTTTTCATTGTAAAATTCCCATTTTTCGTTAATAATAAAGGGGCCTATTTTTCTTTCCTATAGGAATGTGAAAGGTCGCAAGTGGTGGCACTATGAAAAGGAATTTTAAAGATATAAATTGGAATAGATTCTCCATTCCAAAAGTTTAGTCTTTCTTGATTGATAGCTCCCATTATCTTACCAAAAGTAAGAAACTACAACTCTTCTATCTCCTTGTCTTATGTTTTCCTCTCCATCTTAACTTTACTCCATGAATATGGTTACTTGTGCAATATTATGTAAATAAAATTTCATTTAATTTTTTTTGTTCCTCTTTCCTTGAAATGGTGTCTTCTCATTGTTAACTTAGAAACATTCCGGTTTTATGTCAATAAACTCATCTTGTTATTTATTGAATAAAACCTCCTTCTCACTTTATCCCCTCTCTCCATACACACACCTTTCCTTCACCTCCTTTTTATACACGGGTTTATTGGAGTATTCCTATGTGATCCCCAGTTGAAAATCCACCCACGATAGTTATAGTAGTGCATATATTTCATGTTTTCAATAAATGGATATTCCACATTCCTAAGCAGATGGACCTAGTCCCATAGTGTCAGTGAAAACCCCTATTTTCCCTTGTAAAAATTTATTTTTTCAAAAAAAATTGGCACCTACCATGTGGAATATTTTTTTACCCACACCCTATAATGATCCACAAAATCTTAAAAATCAAATATACTAAAAAAATCCAAAAATATCAAAAATATCAAAAGAAGAAACTTGATGCTTGAAATCCACTATTGTTTGCAATTGTATCCTTTCGCATTATTGTTGTAGGTTTTTGCACAAGTTGGAAAAAGGAGATACGAGAGATTGGAAAGATTAAGAGGTATTGTTGATCCAAATTTTGAATATCTTCAAAGATAACAATATCATATCCAAAACAATTCATATTACTTCTCTCAAGCATCATCTCCATCTAGTACATCAAGTGATACAATAGGAAATCTAATTGAGACTCTTCTTGAATCTCCAGTTGCACCACCTCTATCTATTCTTCCCCCAAAAGAAGAATTTGAAGAATAAATGGAAGAACCTTAACCTCATATTCAATGGTAAAGGAACACTAGTTCTCTTTCTCTTACACCACCTCTCCATGAATTTACGAAGGGATCTCGTAAGAAATTTCCCAAATTCAAAGGTGATGGCACCCAACTTTCTGAAGAACATATTACATCTTTCATACTACATGTAGAATCCTTGGAGTTAAAGATGAAGATGTTTCAATAAGGTTGTTTATGGAGTCACTTCAAGAGAAAGAAACTGAATGGTTCTACCTCTTTCCCTCTTGATCCATCACAAATTGGAATGATATTAGAACTAGATACAAATAAATATTTAAATCATTTAAAGACTCTCAAGATATTATTGTTTAATTGTCTTTGATGAAGAAAGAATCAAATTAACTCATGACAGAATTTGTGGCCTGATATTATAGACTACTGAAAAGAATACCTATAGAAGCTTTACCATCCATTAATAATCAAAATATATTCTTCATAAATGTACAATTTCTTGAGGTTGGATTTATCCTCTGAGAGAGCTAAACCTCAAACTCTTGAAAATGCCCAAGAATATGCCATCAAAGTAGAAGATGATCTGATTTTTTTGGGAAAGTGAATAATCCAAATGGTAAGCAAAAGGGTCAAACCTCCAAATAATGTTTCATTGATTCTCTTGTTCAAAAATTGGCTAATGATGTGATTTCATTGAAGAAACAACTTGCACAAGCCACCTTTCTAAGGGGAGGTTATCCAAATCAAAATCAAAATCAGAATAGAAAAAAATAGGTGGAGGAGAAAGAATATTATCTCTTAAACCACCTCATGTTAATGTTACATGTGAGCAAGGCCTGAAGAATATTATGATGAATCACAAATTAAATATGAAAATTATTGGGGAATTTTTTCCATTTATGAGATTGAATCTACTAGAAACATTGGTTTTTATGAATATACCCCTTCTTTGGATGATGAAGATGATGAAACCATTGTTGATATGAATAGTCATTCTTATGTGGTGTTCACCCATTTAAAGGCTCAAGAGAGGGATAATTATTACAAATTAAAATATCCTCAAGTGGAGACTCTACAAAAATAATAACAAAATGAGTATCATAGTTTCCCTCTCCCATGCAATCGAAAAGATGAATCCCAAAGTATCCACAATTGCCTCTACATATTCTAATGCAGGTAAGTCTACCTCTCCTTGTCAAAGTTATCCCCTATTTCTACATTCAAATGTAATTATATGAATAAAAATAATATCAATTCCATTCCAATAAGTAGTCATCCTCTTGTTATTGCATCTACACCTTCACCCTCCTCTAAGTCTCATTTTGACATAATTGAACATGTTAAGAAGTCCAAGGTCCAAATTTCTGAATTTGAGTATTTGAGAACTCATCCCAAGCAATTTGATAAACTTTTCCAGTTTATCAAAGGAATTAATTCAAATTCATGTCCCACAGACCTTATTGCAAAAAAGAGTCACTTCCCACTCTTAGCAATGCTACATCTCATAACCTTCTTACCTCCACATATTCCTCTTTTGGAAAAATTGAACCCTTATACCTATCCTTTCTACTCAATAGAATCAAATTGAATAATTGTATATTTGAATTTGGCGCCTTAGATAACATCATGCTTAAAAACTTTGCACATTATCTTGGTCTCACCTCGTCCCTATTGTTGGTCACTATTATTCCATGGAGATCAAAGAAGTACCTCTCATTGGTCAAGTTAATAATGTTGATGCAATACTTATGGAATTTCCTAATAATAAGGTTTATGTTAAAATATTGGTAGTAGACATTCCAGTTGCATATGGGATGTTATTGAGCCGAAGCTTCTACAAAGACATTGGTGGAGATATAAAGATGGATTGGTCATATGTCACCATACCAGTCAAAGGTACCATGAAGAAGTTACTTCCGATAAGAAATATGAAATATATTTTTAGAGGGAAAATGACCCAAGGGTGGACATTGTGTATCAATATTTAAGAGGTTATAACTATTTCATAACTTCAAAAGAAAATGTTGAACTTCCTATCTTGATGGAATATTTCCCGTAGGTGATGGAACCTACTAAGGAACATAAGGATGACTTGGTAGATCCTAAACTAAAAGATGTGTTCTTATTATTCAAAATGAATATTGTTTCTCTATTTTAAAATGATGAAGATCGGGCATACCTTAACTTACAAGAAGGAAACCCCAAAAGATAAGAAATGTGGATCATGAGAAAGAGGATGTTTAAAATTATTTCTTTCCATATTACTTCCAAGTTTCAAATAATCTTACCAAGACCCAATGTGAAGTTTTTCAAATGAATGTGAAGGTGACTATGGGGCATGTTTGAAGAAGGAATCTGTGCAAGAGATTTTAAAGGTTACAAAAGGAACTGAAGAACCTTAACTTATTCTCAAAATATTGACCTATGTTATGACTATACAAGATAAGTATGAGTCCAATTTTTATTCTTCATTTGATGCAAAATGTTCAATAATGAAATATAACAAATGGAAGAGCTCAATGTCCCTTTTGAAACATTAATTGTTGAGTATGAATGTGAAGATGAGTCTTCTTTCCCATTTTTTAAAGAAGATTGTATTCATGTTGAATGGAATGAAAAGGAAATGCTTGAATATCCTGTGGATGTCTTCATTCATGAGGATAATACCTCCATCATAGAGAGTGATATCGAGTTCAATAATGAGTTGGTACATGGGAAATATAAACATCTAGAGAATATTTTGAACATAAATAGATGAGAGGTATACGATGACATTGAAATTTTCTAAATATCTATCGAGAATAGTTCTACATAAACAATAGTCATGAGAAACATTACAACTAAGGAGAAATTATTTGTTAGAGAACATAAGGATAGTTGTGAACATGGTGAGCCTGGTATGATCGAGAATCAGTCTTGTGGTAATGTTAAAATGAAGAATGTGAAATCAAAAGAACGAGTGAATGTAATAATGGATTAGAAACCTAGAATGGAATTTCATGGGAGTGAGAAAAGTGAATTATTCATATTGATCTTTGAATGTAAGAGGATTCATGTTAACTTTCTCAAGAGGAGACATGCAATCTTATCCTTTTTAGGTATCTGGAGACCTTCGCAGCACCTTTCTTTCTCAAGAATTTTATAAAGGGGTTATACTTCATCAAACCATTCAATGGGTTCACAAAACAAAATCATTTGGTGCTACCCATGCACTGGTAACATCCATAGGATAAAAAGTAATACAGTGAAAATGGGATGTCCCCCATATGTACCATAAGTGATTTAGTTTGTGTTTCCATTTCGGTTATATTTTTCCCTATTGTGTGGTGTGCTTTCCTTTTTTTGTGTGTTTTCCTTTTTGTCATGTTTTTTTATTGTCCTTACTTATGTGCTATGAGAATCTATTAGCCCAATGTATAAGGCACTAGTATGTTTCCCCATGAGATAATTAACGTTCATGCTTGCTTTGTTTTTCCTTTTCATAATCTAAAAAAAGTCCCTAAGTAAGATCCATCTATTTTCATTCTAAACTTATAGCATGCAAAATTTAAAATTTTGGTCATGACAACAAACCCACACTTGATATCCCCTTTCTTGGTCAATGTAAACCTTTCCTTTGGCTAGTATTTTCAACTATTTCATCCTCATTTTATCCAAAGTAGGAATGTTCTAACATGATTTTTAAGTGTGTTTCATGTGCATATAAGTGTACCTTTCTTGATTCATGATGGTATTGAGATCTATGAAAGAGCGGTGCATATAAGTGTACCAAAAATAGTACTCTTGTCACAGGAGTACATCATCCAAAAGATAAATGTAAGGGAAGACCCCATATGGAGGTTGTGTAGGAGAGTAATAATATGATATAATGTATTTTAGGAAGTTTTTGTGGAGCCATGAGAGGTTGGGAAAATTTCAAGTAAAATTGGGTCTTTTTGGGCAAGACACTAGGAAAAGCATGTTTCAAAAGAGCTAGTCACCTTGTTTGAAAGGTTTCAAAATCCTTAAGAGGTCTTGGGAAGCCATATCATATGAATTATAAAATTTACATTTCCTAATTCATGGTGCAATAATCAAGATAAAATTTTGGGAGTATAAAAAATGCATAAACTTGTCCATCAGTGCATCACAAGAGTCTTTCTACAAGGAGGAACTTTCTTAAAGGGTTTTAGACACCTCAAGAATATTAAGGGGTCAAAATAAAGGTATAATTGTAGTATATTGGACCTTCCTCATGCTCCATGTGTAGTATTTTTCATACTAATTATAGACTCCGTTGTGGCAACTCCACTTATTGGTTCATGCTCGTAGGAAAAAGTTGAAAATGGATTAAAAATAATATTTAAATCTGAATTGTGTCTTTAAAATGTTGGGAATGGACTAATTGGGTCCCTTGGATTCAAAATAATATAAAATTTTATCTCGAACTCGCTTCTTACTCTCAGTCTTGAAGAACAACTCCCTAGTCTATTTTCACGTTGAGTTTGATGACATCAGCACAACCAATCAGCTTTGAGCACATTTTTGGAGCTTAGATGTCCCTTATCCATTTTCCACTACTATAAGGGGACATGGGAGACACTAAATTACACTCCCTATTGAGTGGTATGTTTTAGTACTTGAGTGATAACTTAAAGTGTTACAAACATGTTATAAACTCACCAAACTTAGTGTTTGACCAATTTTTCTTGACTAGCTAACCCATGGTGTCCTTTTGGATCCATGATGTCCATTTTTCCATTTTTCCCAATAGCTAAAGGGATATGGGGTACATAAAAGTTCACTCCACTATGGAGGTAACATTTCATCACTTAAAAGTGAAAACTTGGGTGTTAGGAAAGGGTTAACAACTCACTGATTTCACAAAATGTGGCCCCCTCCTCATGAGAACCTCACCCATGGTGAATTTTGTAGAGGTCAATGTTCCTTATCCTATTTCCCTTATTTTTAGGCGAAGCACACATCTATCCCCCACCTTGTTAGGTTGTGGAGCCTGTTTTCATGTGTGAAAGTGTTGAAGACTGTACACTAAGAGTAATGTACACTTTTCATGTATTCTCACCGGTTTGGGGTTAGCGGGCCCTCGGCAGGGGTCTAGGGGTGGCAACACCCGGTAGTAGGGTTCGGGCGTAGCCCCAAATTTTATTTTTTCCTCGAAAAATGCACCCAACATATCAGAAATGTGCTCTTCTCATATGGGCAAGATTTTTTTGACCCGTAGGTTTTGGGTTGGTTTTGGCCCATGGTTTTGATACCCACGATATTGTAAAACTACTTAAATAGTTGCCTACTTATATGGTTTTATGCATATGGTAGGGTATAATGAAAAACATTGCAAATGTGCTTTGAATTTGGCTATGAATTCTGTTGAGTTTGTTGAGCATAGCTCCAAATGGATCTAGGTATTGTATTGAGAGAGTGGTGGCTTGTAATAAAATCTGAGCAAGTGATTCTTGGTGGACGTAGCCCAAATTGGGTGAACCACATTAAATACTATCTCTTTGTGTTGTGTTATTTTATTCTGTAATTTTATTTGAGATCTGTAATAATTTCTGCATATTAGTTTCTACTGTTGCGATTTTGTGAGGGATTATTCCACATATTTTATCACTTATTTCCTAACAATTGGTATCAGAGCCTAGTTTGGTTTGCTGAAGTGTTGAATCACAAGGAAATTTTTATCTTGAGTGGGAGCTATGGCAAGATGATGGAAGATCTAGGGTTGATAAATTCAACAGAAAAATTTCAGTCTTTGGAAGATGCATATGGAAGATTACCTTTATCAGAAGGATCTTTATACTCCACTGTTGTCTGAGAAGGTGAACAAACCCTCAAGCATGATAAATGCGAATGGGATTTGCTAGATAGGAAGGCACTTGGGACAATCCGGCTATGTCTTGCATCTTCGGTATTATTTAATGTTTCAAAGGAAAAGACTACAAAAGAACTGATGGATGCATTAGGGAAGTTGTATGAAAACCCTCTCGCCTTTAATAAGATATTTTTAATGAAAAATTTGTTTAATATGAAGATGTCTGAGAATGGTTCAATAGAAAATCATCTAAATTATTTTAATACGGTTGTAAATATGTTAGCTTCAGTTACAATAGAATTTTATGAAGAAGTTAGGGCTTTATTAGTTCTGTGCTCTTTACCTGAGAGTTGGAATAGCTTGGTAATGGCGGTAAGCAACTTGGTTCCAGCTAACTCAAAGTTGAAGTTTGAGGATGTTGTAGGGGTGATTCTAAGTGAGGAAATGCAAATAAAAATCTCTAGTGAATCTTCTACTTCAGGAATGCTTTGATAATGGAAACTAGAGGGAGACAAAGAATAGAGGAAGCCATGGAAAATCAAAGGATCGAGCAAGGTCAAAATCCAAAAGAAAGATAGTATGTCTGGCACCATGGAAAGTCTGGGCATGTAAAGAAGGACTATTGGGAGCTTCAGGACAAGAAGAAACAACAGAAGAAAACAAGGAGGAAAATGTGGCAACGGGTAATGTATGTCAGGATGCTTTGATTCTTTCTTTTTGCACAATATTATCAATCTTGGGTTTTAGATTCGGGGCTTCTTTCCATGCTTCTCCACATAGGCATTATTTTGTTGATTATGTTCAAGGAGATTTTGGGCATGTTTTTCTTGGTGATGATGAGCCTTGCAAAGATAGTTGGAAAAGGTTATGTTCAGTGTTAAGATGCGAATGGGAATACTTTGCTATTAAAGGATGTCGACATGTGCCTACATTAAGATGAAATTTGATATCGGCAGTAAAATGGGAAGTGATGGTTGTACTGTGATATTTACAAAGTGACTCTTGGAAGGTTACCAAGGGTGCTCTTATGGTGGCAAGAGGTAAGAAGGTTGGAACCTTGTATTTAACCACTTATAGCACTAATGTTTGTAATCTTGTGGCTTCAGAAGTAGATACAACATTGTGGCACTATAGGCTCGGTCATATGAGCCATAAGGGCATGGAGATCATAAAGAAGGATTTTCCCAGATATACAGAAATAGGTTTGGAGTTTTGTGAGGACTGCATATATGGGAAACAGAAGCAAGTAAGGTTTCTCAAGGTTGGACCTACAAAGAAAGAGAGTAAGTTAGAGCTGGTGCATTCTGATGTGTGGGGGCCACTCAGGTATCATCTCTTGGGGTTCAAGTTATTATGTTACTTTTATTGATGATGCAACAAGGAAAGTTTGGGTATATTGTATTAGAAATAAATTTGATGTATTTGACACTTTTGTTAAATGGAAAGCCTTGGTAGAGAATGAAACAGTCTTAAGCTAAAATGTCTCAGTCGATAATGGAGGGGAGTATTGCAGTAGCAATGAATTTGATGATTACTTTTCTAAGAATGGAATCCATAGGAAAAGATGGTTCCAGAACTCCACAGCAGAAATGGGGTATCGAAAGGATGAATAGAACAATAATGGAACATGCTAGAGCATGAGGTTACATGCAGACTCGCTCTTTCTTTTTGGGTGTAGGAAGTGAGCACAACTGTGTACTTGATAAACAGAGGACCCTCAAGTGCCTTGGATGGAGGCATACCTGAGGAGGCTTGGTATGGTAAGAAATTTGATTATTCATTTCTTAGAGTCTTTGGATGTGATGTGTTTGTTCATAGAGACAAGGATGATAGGCCAAGCTAGAGGCTAAATCAGAAAAATGTACTTTCATTGGTTATGGTGGTGATGACTTTGGAATAAATTTTGGAGTATTAAGGACAAGAAAATCATTTGATCTAGGGATGTGGTCTTTAATGAAAAGTCATGTATAAGCAACGAGTTGTAGGAAAATAGGGAAGAATCCAAGAAAGAATATGCAGTGGTAAAGGATCTTCCGAATGGGAAAGTGACACATGAATCAGTTCAGGAACCCACTCAACAAGAACCCCAAACTCCTATATTGAGGAGGTCTTCTCGGTAAGAAGAGAACTTGAAAATTTTTCTCCTTCTCTTTATTATTTATTACTCACTAATAGTGGAGAGCCGAGAGCTTTGATGAAGCAATGCAGTAGATGCCAGAAGAAGTGGTAGTAAGCCATGGATGAGGAGCATCGTGCTCTCATGGAGAACTAGACATGGATTTGGTGAAGCTACCCAAGGCAAAAGAGCATTACATAAACAAGTGGGTGTTCAGATTCAAAGAGGAAGAAGGAGGCAAGAAAAGATACAAGGCCCGGTTGGTGGTCAAGGGGTTTGCATAGAAAAAAGGTATAGATTTTGATGATATTTTTTCTCCTGTAGTAAAAATGACTTCTATTAGAACTGTTCTAGGAATAGTTGCAAGCAGAAGACTTACACTTAGAACAACTTGATGTAAAGACTACATTTCTCCATGGTGATTTGGAGGAGGAACTATATATGCAGCAACCAGAGGGCTATGAGGTCAAAGGTAAAGAGGAGATGGTGTGTAAATTAAAGAAGAGCTTGTATGGCTTGAAACAAGCTCCACATCAATGGTATAAGAAATTTGATAGCTTCATGATGGAGCAAGGTTATATTAGATGTCATTCGACACCATTGCATGTATACAAAGAAATTTGAGGATGGAAGTTATATTATCTTGTGTCTATATGTGGATGACATGTTGGTTGCAGGTAAAAACATGCAGAAATAAAAGTACTCAAGAAGTAGCTAAGTGAATCCTTTTCTATGAAGGATTTGGGTGCAGCCAAACAAATCCTTGGTATGAGGATATCTTGGGATAGGAAGGAACAGGAAGCTGACTTTATCTCAAGAAGAGTACATTAAGAAGGTCTTGGAGAGGTTTAATATGCAGGATGCTTAAACCGGTGGGACTCCTTTGGTAGGCCACTTCAAGTTATCAAAGGAACAGTGTCCTAAGACAGAGCAGAGAGAAACCAGATGTCCAAGGTACCTTACTCATCAGTGGTTGGTAGTTTGATGTATGCCATGGTGTGCACTAGGCCTGATATTGCCCATGCAATGGGAGCGGTGAGTAGATTTATGAGTGATCCAGGTAGAGATCACTGGCATGCAATAAAGTGGATCCTTCGGTATTTGAGAGGGACCATGGGGATAGTTTTTGCTACAATGGATCAAACACCACTTTGTGTGGTTATGTAGATTCATATATGGCTGGAGATGTAGATAGCAGAGGAGCACAACAGGTTATGTTTACATTGTAGGTGGAACAACAGTAAGTTAGATTTCACGACTATAGAAGTTGGTGGCTTTGTCAACCACGGAGGCTGAGTATGTTGTTTCCACAGAGGCAAGCAAGGAAATGATTTGGTTACAACAATTACTTGAGGAGTTGGGGCATAAGTAGGAGGAAGGAAAGTTACATAGTGATAGTTAGAGTGTTATACACCTAGCTAAGAACTCTTCTTTCCACTCTAGGACAAAGCATATACAATTAAGGTACCATTTCATCAGAAAGCTTTAGAGGAAGAGAAGTTCAAGTTGGAGAAGATTCATACCAGTCATAATCTTGTAGACATGATGACCAAGGTGGTCACAAGGGAAAAATTGAAGTTGTGTTCAGCTTTGGTTGGTCTTCATAGAAACTAATGAAGGGTTGAGAAGCTTGCTCAGAGGAAAACTAGTCTCCAAGTGGGAGATTGTTAGGTTGTGGAGCTTGTTTTCATGTGTGAAAGTGTTGAAGACTATACACTAAGAGTACTATACACTTTTCATGTATCCTCGCTTTGGGGGTCAAGCGGGGTTGGGTCGGGCCCCGAGCGGGGTCTGGGGCAACCCCAAAAAAAAAAATGGGCGTAATTTTTTTTTTGCCTCGAAAAAATGCACCCGACATATTGGGAAATGTGCTCTTCTCATATGGGTGATATTTTTGACCCATAGGTTTTTGGGCTGGTTTTGGCCCATGGTTTTGATACCCACGATATTTTAAAACTACTTAAGCAATTGCCTACTTATATGGTTTTATGCATATGGTAGGGTATAATGAAAAACATTGTAGATGTGCTTTGAATTTGGCTGTGAATTCTGTAGAGTTTGTTGAGCATAGCTCCAAACGGATCTGGGTATTGTATTGAGAGAGCGGTGGCTTGTAATAAAATATGAGCAAGTGATTCTTGGTGGACGTAGCCCAAATTGGGTGAACCACGTTAAATACTATCTCTTTGTGTTGTGTTATTTTATTCTACAATTTTATTTGAGATCTGTAATAATTTCTGCATATTAGTTTCTCTTTGTTGCACTCACTCGTGAGGGATTATTCCGCATATTTTATCACTTATTTCCTAACACACCTAACCCAGTTGATATTGTTTGGGTTTAATGTGAGTTAAGGTGAGCAAATGACAACAAAAACAAATTTGAAAGAGAGAAAATCATTTAAATGCAACACTTAGCCATTTTTAGTCTCATTTGTGTTATTTTGTGTCCTTTGTTGTTTTTGGTATGTTGTTATGCTACCAAAACTTCTTCATCATACTCCATGTCAAAACACTTTTTACTCATATCTCTAAAATCCCATGTCTGCTTTCCCATTATATTTTGATTGTAGCTTCCTTTCAAACATGCATTTACGAAGAGTAATTACATGCATCCATTGATGCTTTGTATCATTTTCTACATCAATTTGAAATATTTAGCCAAAAACTATGTTTTCTCATAACTAAAAATAGCCAATGATTTAAATCCTTTGAAATGTAGAGAAAATCCTCATATTGCAAAAAACGAAACTTGTAAGACCACTTTCATTCCATTCCGACACAAGGAACACCCATTTCTAAAAATACTAAGTGTTACAAATAGTTCATTCTCGAGTTATAATTTCCCCTTGAACATCAAGGAAATTTAAATGTGCCAAATTAAGAAATTGATAACTAAATCGGAATTCTTAAAATAAGGCTCACTAAAAATAGTAAATGTCAAGTTATTGTTTAATAAAAAAGTATGTTGAGACTCTATGCGAGATCAAATGGTAACTGTTTCAAAACACAAAGCTAGTTCTAGCTTGTGAGCCATATTGTGACCCAGCTTTCAAAAATATCTCTCGTGAACGACAATCTAGTTTTGGAAATCCTCATTCCGAATGGTCTTTCCAAATTCTTACAAATCCGCACCTATAACAATGTGGTGATCACCTCTCATGATTTTACTTTGCGCATAATAATGGACACATAAAATTTCATACTTACAAAGTATCGATAGTTGAATTGTGACTCAAGCATAAGGGAAGCCCTCTTATTTCCTAAAATTGGTCTTAGAGTGATTCCCATCTCATCAAGGATTGATCAAAATTTGAAATAATTTTTCATTTATTATCTCTCCTTCACCCATCTCTCGATTAGTGGATTTGGTTTTGTATTTCATTATGTCTTTCAGTGTCACCATGGTCATTTAGTGATAGGATCACAAAGATCACCCTATGCAAGAAAGTTGTCTCATTGTGCACACCAGGTGCATCAAATACAAGAAACATCGAGAGACATTTTATGGTTTTAGAGATTGGAAGGTTGGTTCAATGGGAGGATTTTCTCTTGGTTTTAGTGGTCTATTGATTATTGGATTCTCACTCCTTTCAGGGTACTTGATTGGGTTATAGAATTTGATCATTCAAAGGAGTCCCCAAAGAGGAGGTTTGTGAAAGAATTAGTGCATTACGAGGCTTCATCAAGTTAAGGAAGTGGTAAAAGGATTAGGATTTCACTGGAGTGCATCTCTACAAAGTAACTTAGAGCTTATTCATCCTTCTTCATTCTTCATCTCTTCTCTCTTCATCCTCTCTTTCCACTTTCTAATTCTCCATTGTAAATTATACTTTATGGATCTTTCGTCCTATTCACTTAAGTGACCATTGTAATTTTTCATTGTAAAATTCCCTTTTAATTAATAAGAAAGGGGCTTATTTTTCTTTCCTAGAGGAATGTGAAAGGTCACAAGTGGTGGGACTATGAAAATCATGTGGGGGTAGATGAAGAGATGGATTGTAAAGTTATAAATTGGAATGGATTCTCCATTCCAAAGGGTTAGTCTTTCTTGGTTGATATCTCCCATTTTCTTACTACAAGAAAGAAACTACAATTCTTTTATCTCCTTGTCTTATGTTTTCCTCTCCATCTCAACTTTACTCCATGAGCATGGTTACTTGTGTAATATTATGCAAATAAACTTGGATTTATTTTTGTTTTTGTCATGTTTCCTATACACTTTGTGTTTTCTCATTGTTAACTTGGAAATATTCTAGTTTTATGTCAATAAACTCATGTTACTAACTATTGAGTAAAATCCCCTTCTCATTTTCTCCCCTCTCCATACACACACCTTTCCTCCACATACTTTTTTGAACATCGATTTAGTGGAATATTCCCGTATGATCCTCATTCGAAAGGCCACCTGAATGGTTAGATTAGTGTAGTCTTTTATTTCCCAATGTTTAGCTAGGCACACAAGCACTTCATCCAGATAAGTATGGAATCTCACCAAAAGTCATGCATCCTCCAAGTCCCTCTTGTTTTTCATAAGAAGATGTTAACATGCATATTAATATTCATAACCATTCATATAAGAGGATACATCATAGCTTAGAAATTATGGAAACACATATAATAAGGAATTTCAATAAATATAAAGAATGATCAACATTACTTGAATTCCCATAGCTACATATTCAAATATAGTTACATTAACTACCCAAATACAATTATCCATTAAATTCACAATTCATTACATAACAAGGAGATGATTACATCCTTATCGCTTATAACTAAGCATTGGACCATGTGCACTCACATAATGCTTATACGAGAATCTAAAATCTACAACACAACCAATAGTCAAAACTCAAAAGACTCTCTCGGTACCAACACCCTAAATACAAGGACACATCATATATATATATATATATATATATATATATATATATATATATATATATATATATGTATATATATATATATATATGTATGTATATATATATATATATATATATATGTATGTATATATATATATATATATATATATATATATATATATATATATATATATATATATATGTATGTATATATATATATATATATATATATATATATATGTATATATATATATATATATATATATATATATATATATATATATATATATGTATATATATATATATGTATGTATATATATATATATGTATGTATATATATGTATGTATATGTATGTATATATATGTATGTATATATATATATATATATGTATATGTATATATATATATATGTATATATGTATATATGTATATATATATGTATATATGTATATATATATATGTATGTATATATATATATATGTATGTATGTATATATAATACATATATATACATACATATATATATATATATACATACATATATATATATATATATATATATATATATATATATATACATATATATATATATATATATATACATATATATATATATATGTAGATATGTATATATATATATACATACATACATATACACATGGTGGAGACTTTCCCTTTACCGCCTACATGTAACTTTCCTAAATATAGGCGTGCTCTGAAAATATCCGGCATGCTTTTCCAACTCCGTTTGACAATAGATTGGGATATAATTAGCTCCATGTTTTTTCCTATTAATATCCTACGCATGCATTGTATTTATCCTTTCCCTTGCATGTGATTTCTTATTTATATCCTTTTCTTATTTTCTCGAGTCATCTTGCTTTTGTCTATTTCTAGATCTTTCTTGAGCACCACTCCATCTTTTGGTTTTCTATTCTTATCCATATTCTAGTAAATAGATAAGTCCTGAAATCCTGTGTGCCCATGTGCAGACCTTCACGCATTAACCCTCATGTATGTTGTACACCCCTTCGCACACCCTTTGTGTGTGGTCTCTAACCTTTGCACATGGCTATTACTTATCCATTTTCTTCGTTGAACATCACCCCACACTAATGGTATTTCCCGTCATCGAAAATATTTGAAACAAACTCACTTATTGAATACATGAATGAATCAAAGAATTAAATGACCCTGAAGAATAAAGAATTTGGGAATTTTACCCTATGGATCAAAGAAAGAGATCTTCCATATGCGTGCATCAAACTCAGTCCTCGCGGTGGTTGGATAAGATCTAGAAACTCCTACTCAATAAATCTTCTAAATATTTCCATTTCATGAGCTATTTATATCTTTCTCTAGTGCAACTTCAAAACATCGATATTCTCTCATGTGCCAGCTCATTAGCTTTCTCCTTAATCTCTTTCACCACTACATCTAACTCCACGGTCACACTTTCCAAGGAATCCATTCTTTGCATGACCATGAGTTGAACTTCCTTGAGCCTTTCCTCAAGTGTTTCTTTCATGGATTTGATCAAGTCTCTCTACGGTGATGCTTCTGCCATGACTTTCTCTTGTTCAAGATTATTATTCTTCATTTTTTCTTGAATTTATTTGAGCCCGACATCCTCATTTGCAACATGTGCACTAAGAATTGAGTCAAATTTTTGGAACTTATCAAATGTCAATACCACCTTCTTAGTGGCCTCCTTGATCTTGGTGATCAATTCTTGATATGCTTCTATCTTGGTCTCAATTGCCTCCTTATTATTCTTATTTTCTTTGGCTAATTCTTCATCCGATGGCCTCGTTCAACTCTTTACTTTATGGAGTAACATCCCAACAAAGTATTCAATATAGGCCAACTCTATTGAGAATACATTATGGGCCTTTTCCACAACTTCGGGGCATATGCTTGTGATGCTTTTTGTATATTACCTACTTTATCATATGCATTAGCCATGAGTTTCTTTTGTTCTCTTATCTCCTCCTTGAGTTGTTGAATATCTTGCTCCTTGTCCTTCTTATCATTCAACATCACCTTGAGCATAGCCCCCTTTTCTAAATTCTTGCATGTAACTTCATTTGTCTTATTATTTAGCACATTACAATCCTACTAATCAACCAGCTTTAGTGGGGTCATGACATTGTATAATGTTCATAGATATTTCCTCAACTTCAATTTGGAATAAGATCTGTCACTAACCTCAAATTTTGTCTCTTCTTCATGTGTATGCATGCTCCATGACAACATCTTTCTAGTGCTTGCAACAATCCTCTATCCTTATCAAGTAGTTCCCATCCAAAGAATTCTTCTTTGGGGACTAGAATCTAGAGTATAGCCCTTAATACCTTTGTAGGGTCATTGATGAAAAAAATAAAGGTTTTTTTTGGGGGTTGCCTTCCCACCTTTTCCTTAGTGTGCACTTTCGTTGGTGGATCTCTGCACACTAAAAATGGTTCTTCACTTGTTTCCCCACTAGTATCCTTTTCTTCCTTGATGACATATTCTTCTTCACCATTTCCTTTATCTTCTCTAGGCTCATCCTCTTGTATATTGTGCATCTCCTCTTCATTCACTAATACTTCTATGTGTGAACTCCCATTATGTATGCATGCTTATCCTTCCTCCTCTCCATGTGGATACTCCTCGCGTGTCACCTCTTCAAATACATTTTTCTATAATTCCTCTTCCTCGTCAACATAGATGACTCGAGGCCTCTTGTGGCCCTTCTCATTATTTAGTGGACTTGGTTTGGCCATTGTTGCTAATGAAGATCCTTTAACTAGTTGTGAAGAGCTTGTGCCCTTACTTTCTTCCCTTTTCTTATTCTACACGTCTCTTCTTCTACTTTGATCAAGTGTAGTGTCTTCTTCTTCCTCTTCTTTTTCTTCTTTTTGTTGTGGAGTATTTTCTTGATTTTTCTTCGAATATTCATAGTATGATTCTTTGGTGGCTATGGCATATGGGAGTCACATACTTCAACCTCCTTACCATCCTTCATCTTTGGTCACATATTGACAACAAATTTGCACAACATGTTACCAACCATCAATGTCATAATTGGATTGAGATCCAAATTATCAGTCTCCATCATTTATAGGTATAAAGGCTTGTAATCATACTTATATGTTTAGCACAAGGTATACCAATCTGAATAAATTTTCTCCACATCAAAAATCAAAGGATGTACATCCTTGATTCTCGCTTCACCGCACATTTGAAATACTTGGCGATGAATGCAAATGGTAATTTGTACCACAACCTCATGTCTCCACTCTTCAACATTAATATTTCAAGGCTAAAGTGTTGCATGAATTCAAACTTTACCTACTAGCCTAATACTCCCCAAGAAAACTCCCTAGGCACATACCACTTGTTCTTAAACACCCCACGCATTCTCCTATACCTCTTCTCCATATGCGCCTTGTAAGGATTTAATATTTTTCCCTCACATGTAAATTGGGAAAATAAAATTGCAGGGGACTTGTCTACCACAGGGTGTATCCACATATCATCCTTTGGTCCATCCGGTACAACAATTTCCATAAATATGATCAGTTACATGATGAATCCCCATTTTTTTATGTCCTTACTTCTTCCACAATCCCCTCAACTATGTATTTCACAATATTGTATTAAGTATTTTGTGTCATCTTGTGAGTAATATAAAGGAATTTTTGATTTACCTCACTCCATTGCTTAGAGGCTTCTAGATTACAACTGACCAAGTGAGTTGTTACTCTTATGGAAGGTTCAGAAATCTTATCAAAATTCATGGCTCATTGTGTCCCGTGTCATAGTGTAGTTTTGTAGCTATTTCACAATATTTTTGTAATCACTCGAGATCTAGGTCTAGGTCTTCACCAATATTACATAACCATATCACTCTCCCAATCAACCTAGTTGTCATCTTCATTCTCCTTTCTGCGAATTAGAAATAATCTTGGTGCACATATGACATCAACCACTAAAATAAGTGTACAGGCCTTTCAAAGAGGGGTAATCCAAACAATTGAACGACCCCTACCTTCTTCATATCCTTCCACACTATATCATCCATAAAAACATACCCTCGTCGTAGTCCCAATGGATAATTCCCACAAATCATCCTCATTTATGGAGGTCTCATGCCTTGGTGCTTGGTGATTGTGCTCACTAATTTTTCATTTCTTGCATTATAATGTCCATTGTTATCCCACTATCACCTCAGGTGCGTATTGAATTTATGAGAACCAATTATCTATTGGTTCCTCTATAATGGCTTATTCTTGGGTGCCCTTTGTGGTGTCATCATTCTTCTTAAATTTTAAAATGTAAAACCCTATAAAAATGTGCCCTAGGTACTCAAAGGTAATTACTTGCTTACTTCTTAATGTCATGTTTATAATCTTCATGTTCAATCCCTATACTCTCTAATTCTTATGCTCTCTTAGCCTTGACTTCGAGCCCTAAGTGCTCGCTTCTCTATCTTTATAAACCATAGCTCTGTAATCTCCAATTTTGTGAACCCCAATATTCCTCATGCCCTCGCACATTTTCTCCAAACTACCACTTCCTCTTCCTTAAAATATATTTCAATCTAATAGCCGTGTGCACTCTTCTCTAATTTATTTATCCTTCGCTTCACTCTTTGACAATTCACTCTTCACACTTAGTCACTCTTTAATCACAAAAATATCTTAAGGAAAGGTAATAATGAACCCGTTTGTCCCTATTTATAGTTTTTTTCGCACTAATTAATCCACCTAAAATCGTTTTGTATCTTTAAAACTATTTTTACTTTTTGCCACACTTTTTAAAGATATTTTTCATTTTTATCTTTCTTTCTTTTTTTCGTGAGTCGTATGTAATCTTCAGTGCACTTACTACTTCCTAGATTGTAGTCTTCCTTGCACACATTTCCCTTCACCGCACCCCATCTTCCTCTACACCATCTACCAAGTAGTATATCCTACTGCTTCCTCCCTCATGTTACAAGACACAACCCTCCATTTGATTAGTTTCCAACTCTGAGTAATTTAATAACCTTCCCACACCTTACCATTATGCACACCAACATACTCTTCCAACGTACTCTTGGCTCATACAATTGTGCACCCTTGAACCAAATCCCTTAGATGTATTGGAATCACATATTCTCTTGCATTTACTTACACCTATTCCACCCCACACTAAATGTATGTACTCTGCACATTAACTTAATAGATAGTAATCAACTCCTACACATGAACGTGTTTACTATAACAAAATAAGCAAAACAAGCAAAAAGGAAAGCTAATCTGAATGGAAATATTTTCTTATTACAAACACAAAGGAAGCTTATTTATAGTAGGGACTTAGCCTACTCCCATTTAAGTAACCAAGAATTATGGTGTCATCCAGCACCTATAATTGACATGCACATGACTCCAATATCTTAGTTACCACAAAGGGTCGCAACAAATGAAATTTTAACTTCCCTGGATGGCGCGCAAAATTGGAGTCATCCAAGAGTACCATATTTCCCACAGAAAAGGACTTGTTCTTAATGTGCCTATCATGTCAAGCCTTTTTTTGTGCCTTATCTATCTTCTCGACTCTAATTCTCAATTACATGCCTCTCATCGTATTACATCAATTTGTTAATGCACTCATCAATTCTTATTCATCATCCAATCCTCTAGTGTGCGTAATACATAGGGATGGTAACATAAATTCCAAAATTAAAACAACCTCTACACAAAATACCAATTGAAAAGGTGTGGACTTATTCAACCTTTTATAAGTTCTCATGTACACCCATAAACAACTAATACTTTATCATTTCAATAAATTCTTCCAACATCACATATCTTCTTTAAATTCTATCCCATAATATTTTTGAAAGCTTCAAAGCAATTCCATTGGCCTGGGGGTGATAGGGGTAGTTTTATGGTGTGCCACCATAAACTCTTCTAATAGAATTCTAATAGTCTCATTCAAAAATGAGTCCCTCTATCACTTGTAAGACTCAATGGACATCCATACCTGCTTATGATATTTTCCCATAAGAATCTAGTTATGGTAGCAAAGAGTGTAATCTTTTCTAGGCATAGGCTCTACCCATCTTATCAAGTAGTCAGTACATGTGATGATATAGTGTGCCCCTCTCCTACGTGCAGGTCGTGCAATAGGTCCTACAAAATCAATTTCACACTTCTCAAATGGTTTTGTGCTCACTATGGGCCTCAATGTCATCTCATCCTTATTTCAAGGATTTCCTATCCTCCGACAATGATCTCGTGGACTTTTCAAATGCTTTAGTATACTTGTACATAGTTTCCCATCATAGACCTACTAACAAGATCTTGCGTGCGGTGGCTTCACCTACATAATGGCATCCAATTATTCCTCCATGAGCTTCCTCCATGATACCTTCACACATTTACATAGGAAATTATCTCTACCCATTTTATACATGTCTCCTCTAATGAGTTGAAAGGGTGTTGCATGAATAGCAAGTTGTTTCTTTTCCAAAGTCATTTATTGGTAAGTTCATTTCTTTTCCAGTTTTGAGCTTTGTTCTTTTTCTTCACTGATTTTCATCAGTTGCTCTTAAGCATTCCCTTTCATCATTTCGGTTTTGCTTCTTTCATTTCTAGATTTGCAAAGTTAGGTCCCTTCTTTTTGCAAATCTCAATTCCAATTTCTATTTCTAAGATTAGTAAATTCTTCATTTGATTTCAAAGTTGCATTCTTGATTCATTTCTTTGTGCAAAATTGTCATTTCCTTGAAAGTTTCCTAGTTTCTTAAAATAGAAATTTCCTTTCCACTAGTATCTTGTTGGATTTGTTTGTGTATTTTGCTTAAACTCATTACGCAGAGCGGTTTGTTTGTTCAGGATTTTCCGAGGGAAGAGCTCAACAACGCGTTATTTGAAGTCCACACACCTTAGAGAGCTAAATCTATAGGTATTTCTCTTTTGTGGTGTTTTCTCCTTTTAAGAACTTAAAAAGAAATTTTTGTTTGTTTTTATCACACTCAAACACTTCGGTTTTCGGTGCTTAAAAGAATTAATCACATTGGGAAAGAACTTGTTTGACTTGTCTTCATTGAAATCAAACACTTCAGTTTTAGTGCTTAAAAGAACTTTTACTTTGCCATTTTTGATGTATGTTCTTCATCTAGTTTTCTAAATAGGTTGGAAAATTGATCAAAATCGGTAGTGACACTATCTGATTTTTATTTTTCACCCTTACACACAAAGCCAAAATCACTAGGTATAAATAATTTAAACAAAAACTCCTTCCCTAGCCTCACCTACTTGGAAGTGACATCCAAGAGGAAGAGCCTATGCGGTACTCGAGTCATGCTATAAATTCACGGAAGTTCTGGTATATATTGGCAAAGCACCCGACTCCTTATCGTAGTGGTGTGTGAAGTGCGGGGTATGCCCCTATATCAAACATCGTCATTAGTTTCATATTTATCAAAATCCACATCATTAAATTTTCATCAAAATCTTTCTCAAAAATAAAAAAATGTCATTTTTTTTTCAATCGGCGCCAACTCATGCCAATCGGCCAAGACAATTTACTTGATGGTGGTATGGTCTCTCTAACGACATCGATTGTGTTACAACCGGCATTGATCGCTTTCTAATCAGCGCCGATTTTTTTCAATCAACTATGATTACGATTCAATCGACGCCGATTACAAGGCAAAGCGCTAAAAATCCCTCTTGCCTCCTACTAACAAAAAAACATGAAAAATAAACAAAATGCTAAATGTACGAAGCTAAGGAAGGCTCACTTACCCCTGGTCGTGTCCTCTTCCTCTTTTGACCACTTCCGGAGGCTTCCATGTTGCTCAAATTAAATTTTTTTAATTTTTATAAATCAAATGTCACAAAGGCAAATGAATCGTTATCATTCATCTTTTCTATAATTATAGGTTTTTGGAGTGGTCGGCACCGATTATTTTGATCAGCGCCGATTTTTTTGGTCGATGTCGATTAGGGGTAATCAATGCCAATTGGATCCCATCAGCGCTGATCAAGGATATTTTGATATATTTCATCCTCTGGTCCCACCAGGATGCGCTTCATCCTCATTTGTTATCCTATCTTATAGATGTGTCACCCTTAACACATTGTCGCCATCATTACGTCTTTCTTTTGGGTACTTGAAACTGGTCGCCTTGCATAGCCTCACGTGCATCTCACTCATGGCTTGGATTTACTTGTTAATCCCCACCGGGCATCTCATCATTATCCCTTTTACATGTGCCCTTGTTCTCGCTTATTTTGGTAGTTGTTCAATTACAAAGTCCACTGTAGTGGTCATATGTCAATTTCCACGGTGGCTATCCTCTCGAGGCCATCACTTCATCCTTCTTGTCTAAGCATTGATGCTTGGCTTGTTTATTTGATTGTTGTTATGACCTTATTTTAACCTTTTAGTACATATTTTTCGGTGTTATCACCCATTCTGATTTCTTCCTATACATGGGTAACTCGTGTTTTTGCAACCTAAAGATAGTGGGTTTGTAGGCACTAACGTCATCTCATTCGAAGGTCGTCTAGTTTTCCCTACCAATGTGTCACTCTTTGGTTGTTGCTATGTTGTAGTCACCTTTAACTCACCAATCTATAGCCACTTATGTCATCTCATATGAAGACCGTCTAGTCTTCCCTACCAATGTGAGTTCCTTAGGTCATTGCCTTTTTGTTTTTCACGTGCGTCATCAATGATCAAATTTACTCCAGGTATCTCGTTGGGGCATCATCCCTTCTACTCTTTCTCATCTATCCCTTTCAAACTCGGGATTGGTTGGCTCTTTTGGGGCCACCCCATCCCTAGTTTGAGGGGGATCACATCATTATTGTTCTTCATTTCTTCCAACTCCTTGTTTTTGTCTCGTGGCATTACTTATCACAAGTTACTTGAAAAAAGGGGAAAATGTAGACACCTAAAATTGGTTACCCAATTTAGTGTCCCCTGGGTTCGTTTATCCTCTCGGGTAACCCGGGGCACCTTTATATCACCACTTCTCCCTTAGGGTATTACTTAAATATTTAATTTAAAGGCCTATCCTAAGTTTTCTTTGCCCCATTAGATTTCATCCATTGTTAATTAAACATTAACCATGTAATTCTATCTTCTACATTTATTTCAACTACTTATCTACCCCATATCAATTTCCAACCTCCCGTATCATTTTTATCCATCCATTCCACCTATTTATCCTCTCCTAAAACAATGCAATGGGATTTTTCCCGTATTTGAGTCGGAGGGATAATATTCTTATCCTTCCAATTCATTTCCTTTTCGCCACTTTGGGAGTCTTCTCCCTGATCGGCGCCGATTTTATCTTGGTCGGCGTCGATTATAAATTTACGACTTGAGATCCTCTCTTATTAGAGATTTAGAAGAGCCGGTTGCTTAGATATTATTTTTATTTGAGTGATTAAAGAGATTATCAGAGAAGAAAGTGATTTTTGTGCAGTTTAATCCCTGAGAGGTGCACTGTTACTCTGTTTGCATGTCTACAGCTCTTGTGGGTCTCCACAGCTCCCTCATTAATCATCAATCATCAATCAAGCATTTTTTAGGTATTCCTCTTTGTTAGTTTCTGTAATTTCCTTTCAATCAACACCAATCCAGTTCGGTCAAATCTGATTAGTCTTTAATCAACGTTAGTTTATCCAAATCGGCACGGATCGTGCCTTTCTTTGGTTTCTAGGTTAGAATTCATCAATTTCTACCTCAAATCCCCTTTTTGTCTTCAATATCTACTTTTTGATCAATCTTCAGTAATCTGGGCTTACATTTGATCCATTTTAGCTTAGTTTGCTTTCTTCTTTTACTCTCTGGCCTTCTGTCTGCCTGTGTGTCCAATTGACGTTGACCCCAAAAATTGATGCCGATCACTATCTGATCGACACCGACCCAAACAATCAACGCCGATCACTTTCTTATCGACACTCGACCGATCTGCTGAAAAGCTATATAATTCAAGTAACACAGTTTAGCTTTGTTTTTACAATTTCCTTCTTTCTTTCGGTTTAAGCATGTGGTTTTTACATTTTGTCTACTATTTTTAATTAGAAAAACCTAAATATTTTCTTACATATTTTATCATGTATGTCTTTACTCTTGATTGAAAACGTGAATTGACATCCACCGAGGAAGCTCATTACTTCCCGGACCCGCTTTCGGCAGTTCACCCATATATCGTCTAACGTCATCTTTTTTTGCCAAGGATTTGTGCATCATAGGTTTCTTGGATCTACTTTGCAGGATTGTTCATGTGTGCCCATCTTGTCTCCATCGGCATTCTTTCCATCTACGTCTTCGGATCTTATCCAATCTATCAGGTATCAATTTTATTTGAGTTTTTCAGAGTTTTTGTGTTTAGTTTAGTGCATTAACTTAGACATGTAACAAGTGCATAAATTCTTGATCTACATTCTGGCACACTCGGTGGGACCCCTCCAAAGTCCCTTATTGGTAAGTTCATTTCTTTTCCAGTTTTGAGCTTTGTTCTTTTTCTTCACTGATTTTCATCAGTTGCTCTTAAACATTCCCTTTCATCGTTTCACTTTTACTTCTTTCATTTCTAGATTTGCAAAGTTAGGTCCCTTATTTTTTACAAATCTCAATTCCAATTTTTATTTCTAAGATTAGTAAATTCTTCATTTGATTTCAAAGTTGCATTCTTGATTCATTTCTTTATGCACTTATCATTTCCTTGATAGTTTCCTAGTTTCTTAAGATAGAAATTTTATTTATTTTCCACTAGTATCTTGTTGGATTTGTTTGTGTGTTTTGCTTAACTTGATTCTGCAGAGCGGTTTGTTTGTTTGCGGGATTGTCCGAGGGAAGATCTCAACAACGCACTTTTAAATTCCACACACCTTGGATAGCTAAATCTACGGGTATTTCTCTTTTGTGGTGTTTTCTCCTTTTTAAGAACTTAAAAAGAACTTGTTTTTTTTTTTTTTATCACACTCAAACACTTCAGTCTCGGTGCTTAAAAAGAATTAATCGCATTGGGAAAATTTTTGACTTGTCTTCATTGAAATCAAACACTTCGGTTTTAGTGCTTAAAAAGAACTTTTTCTTTGTCATTTCTGATGTATGTTCTTCATCTAGTTTTCTAAATAGGTTGGAAAATTGATCAAAATCAATAGTGAAACTATTTGATTTTTATTTTTCACCCTTGCACACAAAGCCAAAATCACTAGGTATAAAGCATTTAAACAAAAAACTCCTTCCTGGTCTTGCCTACTTGGAAGTGACATCCAATAGGAAGAGCCCATGTGGTACTTTTGTCGTGCTTTATAAATTCACGAAGTTCTGGTATATATTGGCAAAGCACCCGAATCCCTTATCACGGTGGTGTGTGAAGTTGGGTACGCCCCTATATTAAGAAATGCACCAATCTTTTACTGAATTGCCTTCGGGACTCCTCACCCAAACACTCCCTAAACCATCCTTAGTTTGGCCAATTGAGTAGTCCCCATTCTAAAAATCCTTCCTGACATTTTTCTTTCTTAAAAAGCATGAAAATTTATAAGAGATAATCACCTACACTGCTTGAATTGTCTGTGAATTAGTTAGGTTAATCTCTTTCTATGTTTTTGCTTGTTTATGACGGTCATCACCCGGTCACAATCTAGAAAAATTGCTCAATTGGCCTCTTCTTCATTCGAGACCACCGGTAATGTGGATATTTTGGCACCCCTCGGGTCTTCTTCGGGACCACTGTTAGTTGGCCCCTCATCTTGGTCATATAATCCTTTCTATCATCCTAAAGTGATCCCATCATGACCAGCTTCCCCCAGTCCTTCAGAGGTGTCATCTGCTTCTGATATAGAGTATGTTCCTTGTGGAGATCCTGAATTTCAGGCACTCCTTGACCACAACCCAGTAGCCCTTATGGACTACCTAGTGCATAAATCTACTTGCATATCTAATCAGGGACCTCTGATCCAAAAAGTTTACGATTATTCTCATGAGCCATCCCAGGATTTTATAGAGTAGTTAGCATGCTTTTTCTCACCTCGAACCATGAAAGAAGGTGGCACATCTATGCCTCCTTTTTCTCTTCCACCGACCATGTCGACTGGTTCTCAAATGACCTTGCCTATCCCCAGTGTTGCGGCTACCTTAGCTACCCCACAACCTACTTTTGAGAGGCCCTCTTCTTTAGCTATGATGAGTGTGTCCACGCTCCCACAAATTACTGTTAATTCTTCTATGTCATCTATTGCATCTCAGGGTCAGTATCTCTCTGTGAACCAACCCCCTCCTACGAGTCATTCGGTTCCTCCTTCTCGTCCTCTAGCTGGTCTTTCTCTTAATGCTCTAGGGATAGTGAACTTTACTCACCCTTTGGCGTCGACACCCCTAATAACTAATTTGGAAGTCAAAAGCCTCATTCAGAGTTTGTTCCCCACCATATCAAATCAAATTAACACCCACATTCCTCAATCCATCCCGATTCAGTTGGTAAGTGTAGGAACCCACCAATCACAGGCCCCATCTTTCATTCAACCACCTTTCTCTCAACCACTTGTCATCTCACAGCCTGTTTATACGTAGGCTCCTTCACAACAAATACCTCACCAGGTGTCACCCAGAACGCCTAGTTATTCCTCTTATCATCCTGTTAATCAGCAGATGAATCCCCCATTAACGCCTTAGTAGAACATACCATTCGCTTCTTATACGGGACATACTAACATGCCCCCTCCTCAATCTGACGTCGTCCAACTTCTTTTCAAGAAAATCGCAGACCTAGAAGCCTCCACCAAAGGGGCTCACCCTTCATACTCTTTTGAAGAAGTATGTAATGAACCGATTCATCCATCAGTGGCTTTTAAGCCTTATCCTCCCTAATGGGAACTTCCTAAGTTCTCAAAATTTCATAGTCGGAGGATCCTCAACAACACCTACGAGCATTTAAACATTCTTGCTACCTTATAGTCCAGGACCAGGAGCTTATGCTCCGTACCTTTCCTATTTCTTTAGCAGGGCCCGCTTTAGACTGGTACAATAACATACCCCAACATTCTCTATTTTCTTTCTCTTAATTAGCTCAGATGTTTGTTGAAAACTTCTCAATAAACATCACACATAAGATCTCGATTATAGATATTTTATAAAATTTGTCATTTCGATGACAAGTCACATTCCAAACTTTGTCACTCATTGGAGAGGAATAATAAATCAATTGTCTTTTTCCCTCCCTCAATCTCAGAAAATCGAGTTGTTTACTCGATCTTGCGCCAATCATATTTCTTCCACTTTAAGGATTCAGACCTTTCATACATTTGAAGAAGCCTTTACGATGGCATGCAAGCTTGAGTCTCATGTCGTTGAACAAGGGAAGCTAAAACTTCGTTCTAAGTCTAAACCAGATTTTTCTCGGTTTACAAAATCAAACCCTTCCATTTCTAACAAAGACAAGAATCAGGGGTCCACAAACGCTATCGTATTAAAAACATCACGAGCTGATAACACTTCTAATCAAACACCTCGGAGAGATTCTTCATCTTCTCGAAAAGGACCCTCGTCATCTCAATCTTTTACTTCATTGGGGGAATCATATGCTTCTATCTTAGAAAAATGTTGGAAGTTCACATGATCGAACTTCATCCTATTTGGAATTTTCATGAGAGCCAAGAATGGCCATTTTGGTATAGGGAAAATGACTTTTGTCGTTATCATAGAAGCAAAGGTCATGAAATTGAACGATGTCAGACCTTCAAAACCTCATCCAAAAATTCATTGATAAAGGCGAGCTCATTCTGGATAACCCAAATGCTCCCCCAAATCAAGCACTTGATGTTTTTAAACAACCTTTTCCAAATCAGTCATCGAATAATGATGCTTCGGGGTCTCAAAACCAAACACTCATACTATCAACTTCATTTCTACTAATGATTCTTCTTCTAAATCGGAATCAACCACAAACGCATTGACTGAATCGAGACTCTCCTCCGCTTCTTCAAATTCTGAGATCCTGCCATTCTCAAATGGTCCATCTTCGAGTCTTCCTTTATTAGAAATAGAATCATCTCCCTCTGCCTGGCCATCTAATCTTCCACCTATACCTGAGACAATGTCATCTTTATCTGTCTTGTCATTAGATATTCTTTTGGTAGTTGAGTCATTTACATCCCTTCAAATTCCCACTACGAATACTTCTACTTCTGTCGCTCCCATTTTTGCCATGACCATGCCTTTGGTTAACGTACCCATAGTTATACCAACTTCTATGCCTTTAGAAGTGTCTTCAATCTTAACCCTTCCTGTCACTTTTCCTACAGTAATTACACCCATAATTACTGCATCTGAAGTACCTTCCTCACAAGAGGTTGCTTCTTCATTACCTATCTCTTCCACCATCAGTGCTTCCTTGCCTATTAAGGAAACATCTAAAGAGATAGCATCAACACCTATACTTCTGACTCCTAGACTTAGACATAAACAATTGGAGTTTAAGCCTAGGGTTACATCATCGGTATCATCTCCTTTACTTCCTCCGAAATGGTTACAATCACCTTATGTGGTCGAAGTTGTCACTATTCCTGAAAAGGGAAAACCAATATTTTAGACCATCAAAACTCTTGGTGCTTTCCCTAAAAATCCTTCTGCGCCTCATAAAAGATTGGATTTATCCACTAAAAAGGCGTCTTCTTCTACAACACCATCTTCACCGGTGCCTCATAAAGTGGATTTACCTACTGGAAGGGCGTCACCTCTTTTATCAAAACCATCATCTTCGTCACCAAAAACCAAGGCACCCTTTGTGCCTCCTATCAAATCTATTTTGGGAGATCCTCCCCCATCTAAATTAGTCTTATCTAAATCATCATCTATTTCAGCCAAGTAGCCTTCTTCATCTTCAAAACTAAAACACTTGTCACGTCTTCGTCATCTTCAAAATCTATCTTAGGAGCTCCTCCTCCACTAAAGTCAATCTTGCCTCACTTGCTTCCATCTCAAGCACCTAAGGCTACTTCTCCCAATGTCTAGAAAAGCAAAATAGTCTCTAAAAATACTGTCAAACAAGATATGTAGGTTCTTTTACCTCGGTAGTCTATTAAGATTAAAGAGGTGCCTTCTTCACCTCTGTCCACATCTTCATCTACTGGATTCTATACTGAAATCCTTCACCAAATTATCCAATCTTCATCTATATCTCTTCCTCCAATCAAACCCTATAATCCCAAAGGAGTAAAACCTTCATGGTTCAACTCTGATTTGATTTTTGCTTACCATCACACTCCAGGTCATGACATCGAGGGATGTAAAGCCATTCAATCTGTCATTAACAACCTCTTAGAAAGAAAGTGATCTTCTATTGGAAGAGGAGGAGGAACAAGTGTCTCCTGTCATCCCAACTACATCTGAGCCTGAACGGTCTACTCAGGCCTCTAATTCTATTAATTCCACTCCGGATGATCTTCCACCTTCTCAAATTGACACAATTCGTATCACCACTAGAGCACAACAATATGATAATCCATCATCTTCTACAACCTCTCGACCACAGGTCGTCATTTCTGCTGCCCCCGAAGGATTTCCTCCTTCCTCATCAGCCCCGAGACCTTAGGTCTCTATTCATGCTTCACCTCGGGCTCAGATTCCCATGTCAGTTGAGGAGAGTGTTATGAAACAACTCACCCATGCTCTAGTAAAAATGTCTCTTTTTGACCTCATTCAGTCATCTCCCCAGCATCGCCAAGCTTTGATTGATAATCTACGTTGTATCACGGTGAATTCAGATGATCCCCAGCCTTTCGAGATGGTTTTTGGATTGAATAGACCGTCAACCGCCATCTCCTTCAAGGATTTTGAAATTCCTCCCCTTTCTTCTGAGGATTTAGAGGCTCCTCTCTTTATCATATTTCAAATCAACAACACTATGTTAAAACGCACTATGATCGACAGTGGTGTTGCACTCAACATCATTTCCTCCCACACATTTGAGCAACTTAAGTTACCAAAGAACGTAGTGTCACCACCGCCTTTTTCCCTTCGATCATTTAATGATCAGTTGGCGGTTACTTTAGGAATTGTGGTCCTGCCCATTCGGGTAGGCAAGAAACTACTTCACGAGATTTTTTACATTGTTGAAGGAAAATTCCACTACAATATGATCCTCGGATGCTCTTGGATCCGTACAATGCACTGCATTCCATCAACCCCCCATCAATGCATAAAATATCAGTATGAGGAAAATATCAACCATCCAGATCTTTGCCGCATTGTCACCATTGGTCTACCCACCACAGTTAATAGACTAACTTCATCCTCTTCCATACTGTGGTGGTCTTGATACACCTCACTATCATCTAGATTATCCTCCTCTCTTTTGAGCCAAACCCTATTCGGCATGGTTTGATTTTCTTCATTAATCCCATGCATTCATAAAAACTTATCTATATCGATGCGCATGGAAGGGATTTGTCTTGGGAAAGTATGAGTAGGGTGTGCATGACCTCACGTCTATTCTCAACTTATTAAACCGCATCAAAATTTGGTTTAGAGTTGAAACCTCTCTCAAAAGCCACCGTCACCATTCTCGATGAGCATCAAAAATTTTGTTTAGAGTTGAAACCTCTCTCGAAAGCCACCATCACCATTCTTGATGAGCCTCTTTCCATTGAGGAACCATCTTCTCCCGTTAGGTCGGAAGCATCACTTGATGTGGATGACACCATTTCCATCCCACCTAACTTTTTTTTAGTCAATACCATTTCCTTAGGTCCACTGACCTATAAGACTAATGGCAAATCCACTTCCATACCATTAGTCTTCCCTGAAATAGTTAGAGATGACTCTCCCACTATCAATACTATCCATTGTGTAGATGATGATTCTGTCCTTACCTATCTGGGGGTAAAGGATTCTTATCTTCCTAAAACCATTCCTTCTAACATGTCTACACTTCTCAACGAAGCCACTGTATACCTCAATATAGGGACTTCTGAAGACCCTCGCACCATTAAGGCCAGATCTCTTAACCCACAAGAGTTAGGAGACTTCACCACCTTTCTTTCCCACCATCGCCAAGCTTTTTTTGGTCATATGAAGATATGCCGGCCTCGATACTAGTATCGTGGTCCACAATATCATTACTCTTCCAGACATCAAACTAGTTAAACAAAAACTGCGTAAGATGCATCCTCGTGTAGCTCTACTTGTCAAAGAATAATTACGGTTGCTTGCTTTCCACTAACTTCATCTAACCCATTGACTATCCACAATGGGTTTCAAATGCAATACTAGTAACCAAAGCTACTGGGAAAATTTTAATTTACATTGACTTTCAGGATCTTAATCTCGCTTTTCCCGAAAGATGATTTCCCTCTACCTAATATCGATCAAATAGTAGATTTAATAGCATGTCATGAGATACTTTCTCTAATGGATGGTTTCTCTGTGTATAATAAAATTCTCATTGCACTGTGAGGACCACCATAAGACCTCCTTCATAACCCCTTGGGGGACTTTTTGTTATCGTGTCATGCCCTTCGGTCTTAAAAATGCAGGAGTAACTTATCAACGTACAATGACCTACATCTTCCATGACCTCTTACACAAAAATGTAGAAGATTACGTCAACGACCTCCTCGGTAAGTCCAAACGCCGTTAGGATCATCTTCTCATTCTTACGCCTCTCTTTGAGAGACTCATTCATTTTTTCTTCACCTAAATCCATCTAAATGCATGTTTGGCGTTCTCACTGGTAAACTCTTAGGCTTTATCATTTCTATTAGGGGCATTGAAGTCAATCCCACAAAAATAAAGGCTATCCTCGAGATGCCTCCCCCTTCCAACTTAAAGTAGCTCCATGGTCTTCAAGGACACCTTCAATTAGTGCATCATTTTATCTCGCAGCTTTTGGACCGTTGTCAACCTTTTCATCATCTCCTCTATAAAAATGTTCATTTTGAATGGGATGAGCATTGCCAAAAGCCTTTGATGATCTCAAAGCTTATCTTCTTTCTCCACCTATGCTTACACCTCCACACGAGGGGGAGCCATTCTATCTTTATATTTCTATGACTGACCATGCTCTGGGAGCCATGATCTCGCATCGGGATGCTAATGGTAAAGAACAAGCTATCTATTATATCAGTCGCACTCTTCATGAGTATGAAACATGTTATTCCAAAGCTGAAAAATTGTGTTGTGCTCTCTTCTTCACAACTTCTAAACTTCATCATTACCTCCTTAATCATAAAACCTACATTGTTACAAGTGTCAATCCACTCAAGAAAATGCATGCGAAACCTTATCACAATGATCATATCACTCGTTGGCTCATGCTCATGACAGAGTTTGACCTCGAGTTCATCTCACAGAAATATATCAAGGGTTAGGTCATTGCGGATCAATTAGCTGTGATCCTCTTCTGGACACTCAAGTACCCCTTGCTCAATTCCCAGATGATTACATCCAAAAAATTGATTTTTGTCTATGTCTCCATTTAAAGTAAAACTCTTCTTTGATGGATCCAAGTGTCAGCAAGGGGGAGGCATAGGTTTCATCATTATTCCTCCTTGGGTTACACCTATTCCTGTCGCACACAAGCTTAACTTTGAATGTACCAATAATATGGTAGAGTATGAAGCTATCATTTTAGGTCTTCAAAATGCCATTAATCTTGGCACTCACCATATCAACATCTTTGATGACTCGAGCTCATCGTTAATCAAGTCACTGGAGTCTATCAGTGCAAAAATGATATCCTTCAAAAATATTGCGATATCATTCTCTTTTAGCTTCAATCTTTTGATAAATTTACTATCCAGGTTATTCCTCGCACTACAAACTGATTCACAGATACGATGGCTTCTTTAGCCTTGCTTATTCTACCTTTTACTGAAGACTCGTGACTTTATGTGGTTGTTCAACATTTATACCAACCATCTCATCTCAGGCAATTGACTTCAATCAACGCCGTCATGACCGACACTCAAGATGAGTGGTATCAGCACATTTTTTATTATCTATCCCATTTAGTGCTTCCTCCATATCTAACTTCCAATGGTAGAAGATCTTTTATCCAACGTGCAAACCACTATACTATTTTGGGCGGAATCCTTTACAAACGTGGCTTTGATGGTATTTTGCTTCGGTGCCTCAAAACCCCTGAATCATCTAAAGCCATTCAAGAGGTCCACGACGGTATCTATGGTGGACACTTTGGTGGTTTGGCCGTGGCTAAGCGCATCCTACGTTTAGGCTATTATTGGCCTTCTCTTAATCAATACTACTGCGACTATGTCAAGAAATGTGTCAAGTGTCAACAACATGCTAATCTCACACATATCCCTAGTCAGGCCTTACAACCCACAGCGGATTTGTGGCCTTTTTCACAATGGGGTCTTGATCTCATTGGCCTCATCAATCCACGCTCTTCATAGTGACATCACTCTATCATTACTGCCACATAATACTTCACTAAATGGGTGGAGGCTATTCCTCTTTCATCAACCAAAGCCAAACCTATTGATTTTGTCTATCAACACATCATTTGTCGCTTTGGTGTTCCTCACAAACTCATTACAGACAATGGAAAGTCTTTCAAAAACAAATATTTGTAGAAACTTTGTGACACCTTCAATATTAAACTCATCTTTTCTTCTCCATACTATCCACAATCTAATGGCCAAGCTAAGGCTTCTAATAAAACTTTACATAATATCCTCACAAAGGTAACTAGTCGAGCTGGTAGGGATTGGCACTTACACATCCCTTTTTCTCTTTGGGCTTATCGGACTAGCATTCATACCCCTACTGGCACTACTCCTTTCTCTCTCATCTATGGGTCTGAGGCTGTCCTTCCTTTGGAAGTCCAGATTCCCTCTCTTCATGTCTCTCTCAGAGAGTTTGTCTCTGATGAAGACTATCGTCAAAACCGTCTAGCACAGCTTGAGTTGTTAGATGAACGTCACCTTAACGCTCTTGAACATCATCAAGTATATCTTGAGTGTGTCAAGCATGCTTATAACAAGAATTTGCAGCAACGTGACTTCCAAGTTGGTGATCTTGTTCTTAAAGAAAACCAAAATGTCACTACTCTGGAACAAAGTCAACATGGTAAGTTTGCTTCTCCTAACTAGATGGGACCATACATTATCACTCATAAGTATGGGTCCGGGGCTTATCACCTATCTTCCATGGATGGTATACCTAAAATGGAGCCTCTTAATGCTTTGCATCTAAGGCCCTTCTACTATTAAAATCTATCTTACATGATCTTAGTCGCAAAACAGATCTTTCATCCATCTGCAACCAGTCATGCATTTCGTAGTGATTCGGAACTATGTGGTTCTCCATTATGTCTTTTATACCTTAAATATGAGTACCGTGGCTCTACTCATGGCATTTTCCTTACGGATTTGTTCCTTCTCATGGTAGGAATACCTTAATCACTACTTCATCCACCCTAGGTGTTCATCTTGATCAAAACCACTTGGGGGCATGAGTACATGCTTATACACGTTTTCTTCCCCTCTATCTGATCTATCTGGTCTAAAATCAGCTTCTTCCAAAGCTAAAAAAATAAAATGAAATGAGTTGCTATCCTAGAAAAAAAAAAAGATGCTATCCTAGTCCCAAAAGATAGACTGATCCCTCGAAGGACAGCTATCCATGCCTTATCAAATAAAATCAAAAATATAGACCATTCCTCAAAGGATGGCTACCATCAAAATCAAATACTAGACCACTCCCTTGAAGGATGGTTGTTTGTTTTATGGCATTTTTAGCCTTTGCAGTAACAAACTTCCTCTCTTGGCCAGTTTGTTCACTTTTTAGCATCTCTGAAAGACTTCCCATATCGATCAGTCTTTCTATATCTAGCAAACTTCCCACATCGATCAGTTTACTTTTCTATCAAAAGAAAAAAAAATCATGAAGCTATGATATGAGACCTTTTCGATCATATGGAGATCCTGTTTTCCCCATATGGGCATGTATTTAATCCTTCATGTGTTCTGACGAGATGTATACTTATCTCTCGTCCTTATCTACCTCCTAGATCTGGTTTGTGACTAACTAGTGTCGGGTTTATTTTAACCACATCTATGGCCTTGTGTGCATCATCTTTCAATTTACCATCAAGGTCTCTATTTATGGTCGGTTAGGGGCCTAACTTATCATTCTTTTTCTATCTAGGTGTAGTGCTTTTTATTTCTAAGGGATAATATCATTACATCACTTTCTTTCAAAAACATTTCCCATGATTATTTGTTGTTCATACAGTTAAATTTACATTTAACATGTTAATTTACTTAATCAAATCTATCATCTATCTATGCTCATCTTATCTACTTCATCTAAAAACAACAAAGCATGTATTAAAAACACATGTGAATCCTTCTATCTATATCATTTAATTGACTTAACATCTTAAACATGTTTATTTAATGAACCATTTATCCATGACAAATCAATCAAATCACATCTATTCATCTATCATTTATAACATTCATCTATGTCCATCAAAATCACATAACATCTATCCATAACATGCATCCCTATCTATCGAAATTAAATGCATGAATCCAATCACATAACACAAAATGATGAATATATATACATATATCTGTCTGTACAAAAGAATGTATGGCTTCCAATCAAGTCGTATACATTATATCCAAAAAAATGCCTTCAACTCGAGGCTACATCAGTATATCTCTACAAAATATCACATCTATATGGTAAAATCGGATAGGTGGAAAACACTATCTCCTCCTCCCTCCTCAGGTCCGGGTTGTCTCTCCTGACCATCTCCTACAGAGTGAAGATGCCCGTTGCCATGGCCCTGCCACCTCCTCGATCTCCTCTGGTGCTCGCACCCTCCGAGGCACCACCAGCAGTAGTTGTCACTTGTCCTCCTCCTCGCTCCATACCGAGGCACATCTAGGGCATGTTGTGTCAGGGCATCCTCATAATATCTCACCTTGGCAAGGAGAGCCTGATAGGTACTCAGACTCACCATGCCAGGTGCTCATAATGGTGCTGCTGCTGGTGGTGGTCCTCCTACTACTACACCCTGTGCCCCTGACTCTGAGGTGGTGCCTGTATCACCATATTTGGCCCTGAGGGCCTCCCTGTGCCTGTGATAGCGATCTCTCTGCTGGATCATTGTATCCCGCTCCTGACAGTGGTGTCTCTCTCTCTATATCAGGGTGTCCCTCTCCTCTGTCAAAGTCCTAATCTCCTCGAGGGCATCCTGGTGTGTCTATGTCAAGGTAGCATGCTCTCCCTCAAGTCTCTCTAGCACTACTACTAGATCCTCTCACCTACCTCTGTGGCTTCCGGGAGATGTCGTGGCAGCTCTGTGTGGTACCACGCCTCGTAGCCCTCATCCACTCTTACATCATCATCATCATCTATGTGGGAGGTGGGGCCTCCCTGAGCGGATCTGCTGGGATCAGTATAGGTAGGTCTGTCTCCTCTTATCCCGTCGGTATGGTGTATATATAGTCGGGATGATCTGAATCAAACCAAACTGCCTCATCACCCATATAAACGGGACTCACTCTAAGAGCTTTAGCTTGTGGCCCCTGACCACCCTGTTGTGTCTCAGCTCCACCAGATGGGCGTCCTATCCAGCCCATATCGGATAGACCCTGTATGGTCTCCATATCACTGTCTTTGGTGTCAGAGTCCTGAATCTCTCTAAATACCACTCTACGGATCTCCCTGTATCTTCCAGGGGCCATGTCTACCCACCATCGTCGAATCCATACTCAAGGGCTCCCCCTGCTCCTAGCATCCATGGAAGCCCAGATGGCCTGATCACTAATATATGCTCATATGCCCAATAATGGAGCACAAAACTCACGTCTATCCCAGTCCGCCTGCCTATGGTATACATCCACAACTCGTGATATATTTGTGCTAGTAATGCATCAACAAATGCAAACACCTGCATGAACTCTAGAATATCGCAGACACAGTCAAGCAGGAGTAGTGGGAACCGTCCACCTCAGAATCTGGTAATGCATAGTATGAGATAGCCATCTAGATCAGGGCTATCAATATGCTCTAGGGTCATCTTGTTAGTACTATGAGGCTATCCTCACAGCCCCGAACACTATCTCTACATCATCTGCCCTGTCCCCATATAATTGTACTAGGGCCCTCCTCTGCTGCTCTCATGGGGTGATCTCTATCAGGTCCCCTGTAATCGGTAACCTGAGGATCCTATAGATGTCCTCATGGGTGATGGTCATCTCACCCATCCAAAACCAAAATGTGTAGGTCTGGCTATCCCACCGCTGCACCAATGCTCGCATGAGCTCCACGTCTCGGGGTACCCGCCTATAATAATGGAAACCCCCTAGTCTGGATAACTCCAGATGGTGCCACTCAAGCATCTGTCACATCTGGTAGTATGGTCTCCAGTAGCTCGAGAATAACATCCCGCATGTGTAGGACCTCTCATGCCTGCATGATATCAAACATCATCATTAGTTTCATATTTATCAAAATCCACATCATTAAATTTTCATCAAAATCTCTCAAAAATAAAAAATGTCACTTTTTTCAATCGGCACTGACTCATGCTAATCGATGTCATTTACTTGACGGTAAACATCGATTGTGTTACAATTGGCACCGATCACTTTCTAAATGGCTCCGTTTTTTTTCAATCGACACCAATTATGAGGCAGAGCACTAAAAATCCCTCTTGCCTCCTACTAACAAAAACATGAAAAAACAAACAAAATGCTAAATGTACGAAGCTAAGGAAGGCTCACTTACCCCTGGCTCGTGTCCTCTTCCTCTTCTAACCGCTTCTAGAGGCTTCCATGTTGCTCAAATTCAATTTTTGACTTTTTCTAAATCAATTGTCGCAGTGCAAATGAATCGTTACCATTCATCTTTTCTATACTTATAGGTTTTCGAGCGGTCGGCGCCGATTATTTTGATCGGCACTGATTTTTGTGGTCGACGTTGATTAGGGGTAATCGACGCCGATTAGATCCCATCGGCACCGATCGGGGATATTTTGATATATTTCATCCTCTGTCCCACTGGCGTGCTTCATCCTCATCTGATTATCTTGTCTTACGCATGTGTCACCCGTAACACATTGCCGCCATCATTACGTCTTTCTTTTCGGTACTTGTACCTAGTCGCCTTGCATAGCCTCACGTGCGTCTCGCTCGTGGCTTGGCTTTGCTTGTTATTCCCTACCTAGGGCATCTCATCATTATATCTTTTGCATGTGCCACCCATAGCACACCTGTTCTGCCTAGTCTGGCAGCTTGTTCTATTACAAATTCCACTATAGTGGCCATATGTCGATTTCATGGTGGCTATCCTCTCGAGGCCGTCGCTTCATCCTTCTTGTCTAAGCGTTGATGCTTGGCTTGTTTATTTGATCATTGTTATGACCTTATTTTCACCTTTCGGCACATATTTTTGGTGTTATCACCCATTCTCGAGTTCTTCCCTGTACATGGGTAACTCACATTTTTTACAACCTAAAGATAGCAGGTCTGTAGGCACTAACATCATCTCGTTCGAAGGTCGTCTAGTTGTCCCTACCAATGTGTCACTCTTTGGTTGTTGTTATGTTGCAGTCACCTTTAACTCACCAGTCTGTAGCCACTTACGTCATCTCATATGAAGACCGTCTAGTCTGCCCTACCAATGTGAGTTCCTTAGGTCGTTGCCTTTTTGTTTTTTCACGTGCATCATCAATGATCAAATTTACTCTAGGTATCTCACTTTGGGGCATCATCCCTTCTACTCTTTCTCATCTATCCCTTTCAAACTCAGGATCAATTGGCTCTTTTGGGGCCACCCCATCCCTAGTTTGAGGGGGATCACATCATTATTGTTCTTCATTTCTTCCAACTCCTTGTTTTTTTCTCGTGGCATTGCTTATCACAAGTTACTCGACAAAAAGGGGCAAATGTAGACACCTAAAATTGGTTACCCAATTTAGTGTCCCCTGGGTTCATTTATCCTCTCGGGTAACCCGGGGCACCTTTATATCACCACTTCTCCCTTAGGGTATTACTTAAATATTTAATTTAAAGGCCTATCCTAAGTTTTCTCCACCCCATTATATTTCATCCATGGTTAATTAAACATTAACCATGTAATTCTATCTTCTACATTTATTTCAACTACTTATCTACCCCATATCAATTTCCAACCTCCCGTATCATTTTTATCCATCCATCCCACCTATTTCTCCTCTCCTAAAACCGTGCAGCGAGATTTTCTCGTATTTGAGTTGGAGGGATAATATTCTTATCCTTCCAATTCATTTCCTTTTCGCCACTTTGGGAGTTTGTTCCCTGATCGGCGCCGATTTTTCGAATGGCGCCGATTTTTTGGAGTGGCACCGATTTTATCTCGGTCGGCACCGATTATAAATTTACGACCTGAGATCCTCTCTGGTTAGATTCAGAAGAGTTGGTTTCCTAGAGATTATTTTTGTCTAAGTGATTAAAGAGATTATCAGAGAAAGAAAGTGAGTTTTATGCAGTTTAATCCCTGAGAGGTGCATTGTTACTCTGTCTGCGTGTCTACAACTCTTGCGGTCTCCACAGCTACCCTCATCAATCATCAATCATCAATCAAGCATTTTTTAGGTATTCCTCTTTGTTAGTTTCTGTAATTTCCTTTCAATCAACACCGATCCAGTCCGGTCAAATCTGATTAGTCTTTAATCAACACCGGTTTATCCAAATCGGCACGGATCATGCCTTTCTTCGGTTTCTGGGTTAGAATTCATCAATTTCTACCTCGGATCCCCTTTTTCTATCTTCAATCTCTACTTTCCAATCAATCTTCAGTAATCTAGGCTTACATTTGATCCGTTTTAGCTTAGTTTTCTTTCTTCTTTTACTCTCTGGCCTTCTATCTGCCTATGTGTCCAATCGACACCGATCACTGCCTGATCGACGCCAACCCAAACAATCAACATCGATCATCGTCTTATCGATGACTGACCGGTCTACCAAAAGGTATAGAATTCAGGTAACCCAAGTTTAGCTTTGTTTTTATAGTTTCCTACTTTCTTTCAATTTCTGCCGTGGTTTTTACATTCTGGTTACTATTTTTAATCAGAAAAACCTAAATATTTTCTTACATCTTTTATCATGTATGTCTTTACTCTTGATTGAAAATGTGAACTGACATCCGCCGAGGAAGCTCATTGCTTCCCGACCCACTTTCCGGGCAGTTCACCCATATATCGTCTAACGTTATCTTTTTCTACCAAGGATTTGTGCATCGTAGGTTTCTTGGATCTACTTTGTAGGATTGTTTGTGTGCACTGTCTTGTCTCCATTGGCATTCTTTCCATCTACGTCTTGGATCTTATCCAATCTATCAGGTATCGATTTCATTTGAGTTTTTCAGGGTTTTTGTGTTTAGTTTGGTGCATTAACTTGGATAGGTAACAAGCACGGAAATTCTTGATCTACATCTAGATCTTTGAGTTCCTCATCATCAATGAGGTAGACCATCTTCCCTTTTCTTTCACTTTCCATGCACGCCCCAACAATGTTTCTTATGTCTCTATCACATCCTCACGCACCTCAATCTTAGGATCTCCTAGTAATTGAATCATAATTTCCTCTTCCTTTTCTTTATCTCCCAACATGAAGTGCTTCATAATCTACAACAATTCATGAACGAGATCCTTAGTAGAAAAATAATCAAACGTATGAACAATATCATTCATCATGTTGCTCAAACTTGTAGTTTCTTGCTTTAACTCAATTTGATGAACATACCAAGAATGTGCACATCCCCAAAAAGTAGATTAAAATTTGTTTACCCAAAGATATGGTAATATAAATTCTTGTCCTTGTGCCCAATGTCTCTCATAATTGTGGATATGCACCAAAGAAGGGGTTTTTCCATCATAACCATGTACCAGTGAACAAAAATTTCCTTAAGTAAACCTTGTTAAGAAGAATAATCTTATCTCACATCATCCCAATAGATTATATCTATGCATAGCCTAGCAGCGCATTGTTGTCTCACACAATGTACAGGACCATCATGTTACATCTATCTCCCTTTTTTGCTACTTATTCCATCATGAGTAAAAATATTCATGTTTCTCTTATCCAATATATTTACGCAAGCTGACCTTTCCCATGCACCTAATCATGTGTGGCCTAATCATCCTAGAAAATCTCCCCTTGACCTCATGACCTACCATCTCATAAGTGTCATGGGCCCAATTATCACAAGCAACACTAGTAGTATCATTGATAGATTGCATATCTTCCTAATGAAGTATGCCATATTTTGATGGTTCCAAATTTTCAAGGTTGCACACCGTATGTGCATATATCCTATTAACATTAATAGGATCTCGTATAAGGCATAACCTTCGCATCATCCAAGCGTATTAAAACTCACTCATCCTTGTTCTCAAAACTGATATATCTATTTTTGAAGTGCAATTCAAATTATTATCATAACACCAAGGGCATCTAAGTAACACATGGAAATTATCTACCTCAATGCAAGCTCTAAATATTCAAAATCACTGTAAATTTGGCTCCTGGATAGTGATTAAAGCATCCTTTAGCACCCCCCCAATGAGCATGGCCTTTGTTTTGTTTGTCATGTACAACACATTAGAAGATGAATGCAATGGTGGCCTTCCCATCTAGTTCCAAGAATCCAATGTCATAACATTGACTTTTGCACATGTATAAATGATAATGTCACTCACCAATCAACCATATATTACTGCATCTAGTGTGATATCTTTATCATACTCATGGTTCCATGGTGGAACACTTACATGAAGGATCTAGAACTCTCATTCAGTCCATGTGTGTGGTAATTTCTCTCACAACTGTTTCTTCTCCCAACAAATAAATGATGTTCTCTTGTCACAACATCATGCATACTCCTTTTACTCTAGTTCAATTTTCTTTACATGTTCCCTCTCTCACGCTTTTTCTTTCAAATATTGGATCTCTCCTTATATCTCTCTCATGATGCCCATAGTTCTTGTTACACTTCCTTCTTCTAAGCTACATCCATATATTTAACATGTATGAATTTCTCTCTCCTAATAAGAGGTTTACTTTAGTATGATCATGTGTGTGTGTTGCTTCTACATGTGTAGTCAATAATAATACATTGAAGTTCGAGATCAACCATCTTCTTTGGTTCCCACTACTCATGCTTTGTGTGCTCTACTTTAATCATAGCCACGCCTTTGTCCTTTTTTTGTTCGACACATGGGCATATAGGTCTGAAAATCCTCAACCTTGTGTGCCTTTCCACAATACGCGCAAAACCTAGTTTTTTAGAAATTCATGTTGATAATGATCTCGGTGATTAACAAGTATAACATGTCCCACATGTCAACCCTACTCTACCACCATGGTCTCTACTTTTGAATCCACCTCTCAAGCCTCTATTACCGTTATTTCTTCCCTCACCGGTATCTCCTTCTTGCTCCTGCGATCTACTTGCCACAATGGTTTGGCACAACCCATTCTCACTTGCCTCATGAATGTGATCAATTAAATGAAAGTTGGTAGTGTCATGGATATATGCATCACATATCTTGTAATAAATGGAGATGTTCTTCTATGTCGCACAATCGTAATAGTGGATAATTTCAAACATCATGATTCTTTTGGTAAATCTCACAAGAGGTCAATGTTAGAATTAGAGGATTCTAATAAATATAGATTTAATCAACTTAAATATTATATAATGTTACATTAAATATTTAAATAAATATTACATCACAACATAAGTAAATAAAGAAATACTTACAAGAAATAAATAACACATGTGACACAGTATTTATAGTGGAAAACCCCAAAAGGGTAAAAACCACTTTGAAAATAACCTTTTACTTCAAAGAACTTATTTTACATCTAGTAAGATCACCTCCTCCTTAAAACCCTATTTACCAAGGGTAAAACCAAATTACTTGATTTGCACACCTTTGATATATTTCCCGAAATATATCAAATGAGGACCTAAAGTCCTTTTTTATAAGGTGATCAGGTATGTCTCCAACCCACCTTTTTAACCTAAATGGTTAACACATATACCGAGGTGAGTGTATTTAATAAATATAAACATAAATTATTCACATTATTAAATACTTACCTAATGTATATTATCTAGGTATGAATATTTACTAATAAAAAAGTATTTCATATTATAAAATATTTAACCTATATAATAGTGATGGACCCGTATTAATTAAGGGTTGGCAGGACCACGTGATCATTATGTTCCACCACTCCCCTTAATGTTAAGTGGGGTAACATATGCCAATAGATTACCTATCCATGGTACACTACATGATTTACAATTCTTAAACCATAAAGGTATTAGGCTAGCATGTCGGGTGAAGGAATTATAACACCTTCATCACACTCAAGTTACCTTTTGGTATAAAAGGATTTTGAATCCCAAAGATCATCCCATGATCAGTGGCTAAGTATGATTTGTGAGTTTTACATATTCTCACAGGTTCTCATAAAAGGTTATTGAACCCAAGCATATATGAGTCTTTTATAACCAAGGACCTCCTTAATAATATGCTTATACTGATGTTTACCAGTAAACTCAATAACACTAAAGAGTTTACTAAAGACCGTCTTTAAGATCTTTCTACACTTCTTTCTAAAAAAGAAGCCGAGGAGGTATACATGCTCGAAGGTCTTTTTACACTTGCTCGAAGGTATTTTTTACAAATGCCCAAAGGTCTTTTTACAAAAACCAAGTTCCATTAGGAGGTGACATTGTCATGCACAATCCCCCTCAATGGCAACTCCGAAAATCCAAGATTTTCACAAAAGTGAAAAAACTTTATAGCACTCAGGGGCTTTGTGAAGATATCAGCAACATGCTCTTTAGTCGGCACACGAACTTGAGATCTATCTCACCACTTAGCACCTTCTCACGGATGAAGTGTATATGTATCTCAATGTGCTTCATCTTATGATGTTGTACTTGATTATGTGCAATAGCTATGGTGCTTTGGTTCCTTCATATTTATCTCATCAAACAACTTTTTTAGCCATAGAGCCTCTTTTGCGCTTCCATTACACTTATATACTCAAATTTTTTATTGAAGAGATAAAAATAGTTGGTGCTTTTTGCTGCACCAAGTAATGACACCTGCACCAAATTTAAACACATAACCAGAAGTAGATTTTCTATCCAATACATCACCAACATGATTAGAATCACAAAATCCATATAAGTTAGCATTTTCATTCTTAGTATAATGCAACCCATAATTGATTGTACCTTTAATATATCTAAGAATCCTTTTTGCAAGATTCCAATGATCTCTATAAGGTTCCTACATAAACCTAGAAGCAATTCCTACTGCATAGGAAATATCTGGTCTGGTGATAGTGAGATATATCAAACTACCAACTAACTGCCTATATAAAGTAGGATCAAATTTTTCACATGCAGGTTTAGGATCAATTTTTAGTCCAACTTCCATAGGAGTAGAAATTGGTTTACAATCAATCATGTTAAACTTTTTCAGTACATTGGTTGCATATTGTGCTTGAGAAACAACAATAGAATGTTTATCTTGAAATACAACCATGCCAAGAAAATGATGTAAGAGACCTAAATCAGTCATTTCAAAGTATTGTTTCAATTTTTCTTTAATTCTACAAATTAAAGCAGGATTATCACCAGTCATAAGCAAATCATCAACATATATACAAACAATGATAATATGTGATCCTTATTGCTTAATGAATAGATCATTTTCAGAAGAACAATTAACAAATCATAACTGTTTAAAGAAAGAATTAATTTTTCACATACCAAGCTCTAGGAGCTTGCTTTAAACCATACAAGGATTTTTTCAATTTACAAACATAGTTTTCTTTACTAGTTTCTTCAAATCCTTTAGGTTGAGACATGTAAAGTTCTTCTTTTAAATCACCATTCAAAAAGTATTTTTCACATCCATTTGGTGGATTTCCCACCCAAATTGAGTGGAAATTACAAATAAGGTCCTAACAGTACTCATTTTAGCTACAGGGGAAAATGTCTCAACATAATCAATACCAGGTTTCTGAGTGAAACCTATAGCAACAAGTCTAGCTTTATGTTTGTCAATACTACCATCTGTATTATATTTTACTTTGTATAACCACCTAAACCCTATAATAATTCTTTTCTCTAGAGGTGGAACTAACTCCTAGGTTTGATTTTGAATTAGGGCATTATATTTAGCTTGCATTGCATTAATCCACTTCTCATCCTGAGAAGATTCTTCAAAACTTTACAGCTCAAGTTCATACAAGTTCATTAATGCATGGTACGTATGATGGCTTCTAGTCATTTTCCTAAGATCAATAGGATTAGAACTCTCTAACATAGATTGAGCCCATTTTGGTTTGTTAACTAGGGAGTTAGGAGATTCAAAAGCATATATAGTATCAACACAAGAAACATCATTATGACCATTTACTATATTCTCAATATCAAAATCATAACCATTATTAGAAATATTGACAGAGTTAGGAACATCTTTACCATTATCATATGAACAAAAGCATTTTTCCAAAACCACCACATTGTGGTTTTCAGTTACTTCCCTTTTTACAGGATCATAAATCCTTAGATCTATAGTGTTAATACGATATCTAATGAAAACACGAGAAAAAATTCATATCAAGTTTCTTTCTTTTCTTTTTAGGAATGTATACAGAAGAAATACTACTAAACACTTTTAGATGAGAAATATCAAGTTTTTGATTTGACCATTTTTCTAAAGGAGTTGAAAGATGAATAGCTTTGGTGGGAACCCTATTTAGAATGTAGATTGTTGTGTTCATTGCTTCTGCCCACAGAAATTTGGGAAGACTAGCATAATGAAGCATAGTGTGAGCCATATCTAAAATAGTCATATTATTATGTTCTACAACACCATTAGATTGGGGAGAATGAGGAGAAGTTAATTCCCTTTTAATACCACAATCAATACAAAAATTCAAATGCTTTGCTAACATATTCACCCCCATTATTTGTTCTAAGTCTCTTAATTTTATAATTTGAAGAGTTTTCAACATATGCTTTAAATTCCTTAAATTTCCCTAGTACATTAGATTTATTTTTAAGAAAATATGACCAAATCATCCTGGTGAAATCATCAATGAAAGTCACAACATATAAAGAACCATTTAATGAAGCTACTTCAAGAGGTCCTCTAACATCACTATGAATAAGTTCTAGTGGGGAAGATGAACTCTCTTCAAGATGTGAGTGAAAGGGTTTAGCGCTTTGTTTTGAGTGTAAACACCCTTCACACGCATCATGAGAAGAAGACAACATAGGAAAACCTTTCACAAGATTATATCTAGCCATTTCATATAAACTTCTATAATTAACATGTCCTAATCTTTCATGCCATAGTTTTGAATTATTCAAACTTTGAGAAACAAAACAAGATGCAAAATGGAAATCATCAAAAATATACAGACCATTTCTTTGAATTCCTTCAGCTATTATATTATCATTACTATCCTTGATATACCAAGTATATTTCAAAATTTGAATAGCCAAACCATCATGAGTTAATTGAGAACATGATAAAAGGTTCTTTTTGAGCTTAGGAACAAATAAAACATTATTCAACACACCATTAGCAAATTTTACTTTCCCTTTCTCTATTGCTTCTAAAGATGAGTTATCACCAAGATACACATGTTCATTGATTTTCACAACATCAAATAAAGAATTTGAAACACCAGTCATATGATTTGATGCACCTGAATCTAGAATCCATTCAATTAGAGGAAGAATACAACGCAGCATATAATGCAATCGTTTTAGGAATATCATTAGAGCTATCCTTTTTCCTTAAATTGTATTTTGAAGAAACAATTTATTTTTTATTTTTATGGATAGGTTTCTTAGTTTTGTAATCTTCCTTTTTATGTCCAAATTTACCACATTTGTGACATTTACCACTAAAGCTAACACGCAATTGATCAGAAGAAAAAAATTCTTATCAACAAAAGAAGATTTAGATCTAAATTTTTGATCTGAGAAGGGCTTGTGAGGTTTGAACTTTGAATTCTGAGCAAGAAGTGCCTGAGAGGCATTCTCCTTAGAGTCAAATTTCATCATCACTTGATCTTCTTGTATCAAAAGTGAACTCAAGGTATTTAAATCAGGTAGATCATTTTCATTTTGATATTTAGAGTTCAAGATAGAAATAAAATTCCTAAATCTTTCATGTATATTTAACTGAACAATAAAGTAGATTAATTTTTCACCAATTAAATCACAATTGCATCCATCTAATTGTGCTTTAATATTTTTAATTTTGGCTAAGAAATTAACTACTTTTTCATCTCCTTTCATAGGAGTTGTAAGCAATTCTAAAACTAATTTAATAATTTTAGATAAATATGTACCTTCATGCATGGATTCTAGTTGTGTCCATACCTCTTTTAGATGTTCGATATTACCAATGTGTAGAAGGTACTCATCGTTCACATTACACAAAATCATGGAAAGAGCCTCTTGCATTCATTGCGAGAATGCATTCATGTTATCTATAGTTGTTTGACCGGTGGGAGCAACCTCAGATCCAGAAACAATTGTCCAGAGTTTCCTCACCATAAGTTTTGATTTGACCCTGATCTTCCAAATGTTGTAGTTGGTCCCATTTAGGATCTGGGTTTTGTCAAGACAGAAATAGTCTGGACATCATTGTTTTCCTGAACCTATAAAACACACCCCATTATAATATACAATGTACCACAGAGTTAGATACATTTTTATAAAAAAAACAACACTTTTAATAGAAATAAATCTAAATTTTATAGATCTACATAAAATATTTAATCATAACTAATTTTGTCATTACAATGCATATTAATTAACCTCCCATGATCAAAATAATAACCCGCAATATAAAGGGCTTTGCATTACACACACACACACACACACACACACACATTAAAACCATATATAAGTGAAGAAGAAACCCTTAAGAATGCAAAATAACTTCAAATTTTTGAAAAAAATGTAGACAAAGATCCGACCAACTTAAATTTGACGTCTAAATGACCATCATACTACCTTATGTTTGGTCTGTCGTGACGTTATTTGACCGTCAAATTTAATGGAGTCAAAACTTGCTATGTATTTCCAGAATTTCTTCTTCTATATAATATTAAGGAGGTTATATTTTAATACATTATATTAACCTTGTATATTTTAATACATTATATTAACCTATTATAATTTATAATGTAAAAATATATTCACTTTAAAAAAGAGGTATATAGTTTATATAATGTAAATAAAAAACAACATATAGTCTATAAAAATTATAAACTATAGTATATATACTTTTTTAAAAAAAAAAAATAAACACATATAACCCTTATTACGGGGCCCCTCATGAAAAAAATATTTAAAACATTTACCAGGCCATGTAATTTTAAATTCTACATAAACCTTAGAATTTACAAAGGAGACAACAATTTTCACATATACAATGAAAAATTCAAATCCTATTTTGATGGAGCTTTGTCTCCTCCTTCATTTACCATTGACAAAATTCAACCTGCACATTAAAACTATAGAAAAAAATATTTCAAATATTTTACCCTTACCTCTACACAAGTTTTCATGGAAGGTAAGAAGTTTCTAAATTTTCCACCTGTGAATTCACCTTGATTCTTCACAAAGTAAAACTTTTAGGTTGCACTTATTTTAAATACCCTTCTGGGTTGGTTGAAAAAACCCGTACAAATTAAATAAATAAAATATAAAACATTTTCTCTTAATTTATTTAATTTACCTTTCCAAGTTGAATTAGAGGATTCTAATAAATACGATTTAATCAACTTAAATATTATATAATGTTACAATAAATATTTAAATAAACATTACATCATAACATAAATAAATAAAGAAATACTTACAGGTGTGTGCATGTATACTTTGCTTGATGCTAAATCAATGAAGCAAGAACTACCACCTAAAATAGTTCTATAATTTAGCTAAAAAAGCATAAACACCATCATGATAAGAATTAAACAAGGGTTAGATGCTAGCATTCATAAATATAAACTTTGAAACTAACAATGCTAAATATCTAAACTCCTCTATTCTCTAACAACAAATAAATGAATGGACCTAAGTAAGCTCCATGGCTATCAAAATAGTTGTCCTTAATGTTCCAAGAACCTAGGAATGGGGGCTAATCAAAGTTGGGCTACAAGACCCTTTTGACACCTCCCATATGACCTAAGCACTTTAAGAAAGAGGCTTAACTCTTCAAGATGATGAACTCTCAAAAGGGCAAGGTGCAAGCTCTTAGTCTCTTTGCTATATGCTTTGCATTTGCTCTCTAAGGAGTTTAGGTGTAAGTAAAAAGGTAGGTGGAGGGCTCTTTATATAGCCCAAAGGATAAAGGATTCAACACATTCTCATAAATGTGGGATAAAGGTAAAACATGATTAGGATTGGATAAGGTTGCTTTATTGAAGATAACCTTACTTTAGAAGGGTTTAATACATGTTTAGCAAGTCATGGGAGTTGGGGGTATTTTAATTAATCAAAGGTGATTAATTAATAGGTAGGTGTAAGCTTATAGAAGCCAATTAGAAGAATATTAGTGCGATTTAGGCTATTATAAGGGGATTAAATCAATTAAATATTGATTTATTAGTTAAATGGAAGGGAAAACTAATTAATTAATAATAATTAATTAGTCTAGGTACAAGGGGTGATTTATTAACTGAAGGTCATTAATTAGGTTATTTGTTGATAGGCAACTTAATTAATTAGCTTAGTGTAATTAATTAATGATGATATGAGGAAAATGAGCGCTTTTGATGATACGTCGTTGATTTGCGAGAAAGGGGATAATTGGCGCAATTTAAGTATTTAAATTGCTTGGGCATAATTATAGGTGTCTACAACAGAAATAAATAACACATGTGACACAATATTTATAGTGGAAAACCCCAAAAGGGTAAAACCACTTTGAAAATAACCTTTTACTTCGTGAGAGAAATTATTTTACATCCAAAGAAGATCACCTCCTCCTTAAAACCCTATTTACTAAGGTTAAAACCAAATCACTTGATTTGCACACCTTTGATATCTTTCTCGAAATATATTAAATAACGACCTAAAGTCCTTTTTATATAAGGTGATCGGGTATGTCTCCTAACCCACCTTTTCAACCTAAATGGTTGACACATATACATAGGTGAGTGTATTTAATAAATATAAACATAAATGATTCACATTATTAAATACTTACCTAATGTATATTACCTAGGTATGAATATTTAATAATAGAAAAGTATTTCATATTATTAAATATTTAACCTATATAACAGTGATGGACCCATATTAATTAAGTGTTGGCCAAACCACTTAATCATTATGTTCCAACAGTCAACAACACACATACACTCCTGTGCAGGAATATATCCTTAGTATGTCCTTCAACCTAGCAATATGTACACCATAGCCCACTACACCATCTCTTGCACTAAATTACTAGAAATATTTTCAATATGAGAGGCCATTTCTACTTTCTAAGCATCAAGGAAAGGATTTAGACTTGTCAAACACTTCCAAATGCTTTAGCTTGCAAGGATACCTCCTAGGCTTCACGTGGGTCAGTAAATTTTTTGTGTCATAATGCTCTCCTGAATGGATTCGACAAGCCTCCAAAAAACCATTATGCATGCTGACTCTTATGGATATCATAGGACAACTTGGACAACAAAGTTTTAAAACACACATCTAATTCCCTTACACTTTCGGACATGCCTTGCTTAATATCCTTAAGTGTGTTAATGCTCGCTTTCTCAAACTCGTATATGAAACTCAACTAAATAAGTAGTGCACAACACATCATAATACACAACAAGATGATGTAGATCATATTTCCTAAACTAACTATGTGTGCACCCTTAAAGTGTGGTGGAAAATTGACTTGCCTTCTTGTCAAGAGTTGTTATTCCCTTAGCTCTCCATAATAACTCACACTTATGCACATGTTCAGCTACATCTTCCACACCCCTATATTTTGGTAAGTGAAGTGACATCTCAAAGTAAATCATAGGTGTCTATTGATGTGGTTGTTGAGGTTGTTGTTATGGCTTTTTTGGCCTTTTTCCTGGAGTGGGGATAGATCTTGAAACTGATCCTCCACCACAATTACCTTCACACGGTGTCTTTCCTACACCTCCCGAGCCTCCCACCGCAACCTAGGTTCATGTCAAAGAAATATCTTGTGTCCTGTGGTTATGGTAAACTACACGCTAATAATTTTTCCTATAATGCTACCAAGATTACTATTCCCAAATGGTAGCACACCACTACTCTATCTTGACGTCATGCCTACCAAATTGGTTCCAAACAAACTCTGTCTAAATACAGGCACCTGTTGCACTTCCATATGCGCGTCCTTAATATTTGGTTATTCCTAATTCGATAACAATACGTGCCTACATGTATCTCCTACCCAATGTGGTGATACCTAATTACCTTCTTACTCAACTTCACTATAATGATCTTCTACAACAAACTCCAAATTCCAAACACATTGTGCAAGGGCTAGGGGTCCAGGGCGAGGTCGATGTGCTCCATTAGTTATCATTCTCTCCTTAGGATTGTTCTCATCGATGCCAAAGGGGATCTCTTATTGCGCTTTCCTAATGTAGAGAGGAAATGATCTTGTGGTTTGTTTCCTTTTGCAGGGTTCTCATCACTTATGTCAGTCATCATTCTTCTCAAACTTAGCGCCTCCCAATCCCCCTTTGTCAAACATAATTATACATGAGATGTCTCTCTTCCATTTCTCTTTATTCCACTTATGCCTCTCGTCATCCTTCCCACACCTACTTCTTGCCCCAACACATGGTGTGTTTTTATCCTACCATTGGTAAGTTCTCCATTCCAAGTTCAATCATCAAGATCTTCGTGGCTAAAGGTAGCGAACATATATATGGTCCCCTATGCTGATGAAAAAACTATAACTATGCTTCCTCGGGAACGAATATATTTAATTCACATACCCTAAGGTATAATTACATATCACACCTTCCCACCAATGATCTACAACCCTTGTCTAAGGTTCATCCAAATTAACAAGCGGTTGATAGTTTTTCTAATTCCACAATTGGTTTCTTCTAAAATGGACACCATTGTTTTGTGCATACGGTGCCAACCACTCATAACATTATATTAGAAATAATTTGAAGAACATATCATATAGACAATCATAAAGGTTTTCTTCCACCCACTTATGCGCATTAAAATTAGGTCTAGTGTTCTACTTATGAGAAAATGTGTTTTAAATGTCATACACCCATATCTCAATGTTCTCCAAAGACAATCAGAATTCCATGTGCATGCAACATCCCGATGAACAAATTAAAAAGAGGTCTTGATAATGGAACCAAAATCTAGTATTTTATTTACCAATTCTTAGCTAGCAAGTCAGGCACTTCATCCAGCATTTTGGAAGCTCACATGAAGCGTGTGTAGCCTCTAGGTCCCTCCTTTGTTTGCTTAACAAGATGGTAACATGATTATTCATAATCATAACCATTCATACAAGAAGATACATCACAACTTATAACTAATGGCAGCACATATGATAATGAGTTCAATCAACATAAGGAATGATCAACAAGATTTGAATTCCCATAACTCCATATTTAGATCTAATTACTTTAGCTACCCGTATACAATATTCCATTAAATCCACAATTAATTATATAACAACAAGTTGATTACATCCTTATTGCTTATAACTAGGAATTGAACCATGTGTTCTCACATAACGCTTATATAGACTCCAAAATCTACACAATAAATACTCAAAACTCAAAAGACTCTCTCGGTACTAGCACCCTAAATACAAGGATGCATCACCTACACACACACACACACACATGGTGGGAACTTTACCTTCACCGCCTACATGCACCTTTCCTAAATATAGGTGTGCTCTCACAATAGCATGTATGTTTTTCTAATTCCACTTATAATAGATTGGGAGATAATTAGATCCATTATTTTTACTATTAATATCTTTTTCTATGTGTTGTATTTATCATTTCCCTATATGTTATTTCTTATTTATTTCCTTTTCTTAGCTACTAAGTCATCTTGCATTTTTCTATTTCTAGATCTTTCTTGAGGGCCACTACATCTTCTTCTTTTCTATTCTTAGCCATATTTTGAAAAATTATCTAAATCATGGAACCATTTGTGTCCATGCATGAACCTTTACATTCGACTCTCCTATATGTTGTGCATCTACTCATGTACCATTTACGCATGATATTTAACCTCCGCGCATGGCTCGTACTTAGCCATTTTATCTCGCTCAACAAGTAGTGTATATATTTTCTATTTTCAATAAATGGAACTACCCCATTCCTAAACAAAGGGACCTAATCCCAGAGCGTTGGTGAAAAACCATAATTTCCCATGTGAAAATCATTTCTCCAACAAATCCTAAATTCCTCAATTACAACAAGGTGGAACTACTTCCTCTTCTTCTATGGATTCCTCACTTATTCTACACAATCCTATCGTACTTGCGGTTGAATCTTATCCTCTTCCTCCCGGTTTTTTTTCACCTAAAATTCATCTTTTCAATTGTAAGGAAGATCCATTAGAAAATATTAGATCCTTTCATCTTTGTTACGTATATTATGCTTTTGATGATATATTATTAACAAAAAATTTCTTAGAAGTTTACAAGATTATGCATTACAATGGTTCTATGATTTACTTATTCATTCTATACAATATTTTACTCCATTAGAAAATAAATTTTTAGCACATTTTTCTATTAATATTAGTACTAAAATATCTTATGCACAAATGGCTAAAACGAAACAATAATCTAATGAGAACCTTAGTGACTATGTTCTCGTGTAATAAAAATAATCTTACAAAAATGAAAAATATCTAAACTGATTCTAAATTACAAGACCTAGTTTTAGAAATCATTTTTCCTCGTATCCTAGATTCAATCATATTCAACACCTTTCATTCCTTCAATCACATGTGTCATATCCTTAAGCACCATGAGGGAAAGATAATTTATATGGGATAGTTAAAATATAATGAGCAATATTCTACTCAATCTAATGTTATATTCCAAAGGATATTTACTTTCAAGAGTAAAACTATTGAGTCCCAATCTGAGGTTAGGGCCACTATTAATGCAAAGTGTCCCAATCGACAAAGCTCTAACTTCAAAATCCTCAATGAAATTTTAATAAATTTCTAGTTCCACCTCTAATGGTGTTACAATAACTACTTGATGGTAACCTTATCTCCCTTCCTCTCGTCACTCGAATCGGACTCTAGTCATCCTCAAGGTAAGAACTTTGATGAAAAATCATACTCTAACTATCACCAATGTAATGGGAACTCTAGCTTCAAGCTTAAATATGTGATTCAAGACTTGATTTATTTTGATATTATTCAATGGGATGAGACTACCATGTCTAAACCTTCAAACAATAATGATAATCTCAATATATTCAATGATTATTATCTTCGTAGGCTTGACTTCCCATTTCTCATTTTTTGGTGAAGGGATGCAGAGTAATCAGTAACTATACCCATACAATTCTCTTCATCATACAAGGTACATTTGCACTTCTTTCTATTCACCTCAACACATTCCACTTGGGAAATTATCACCCCAATCCCTTCTAATTAGTTTTGGCATAAATCTTAACAAATTTCTATGGTAGTGGCAATAGGAGTACTCTCTCCCCTTCTTTCACAAAAATAAGGTGTACACTTTCATTTGTTTTTCTAAGTTTATACTTATATATTTCTTTTTCACGTTAAGTTTACAAATATCAAGTTAAAATGTGATTTCCTATACTATGTACATTGACTACATTTTTTATTTATAGGTACTCATCGTGGAAAAAAACACAATAAGAACAAAGACAAAGTCCTATCAAAAGCAAAAGGTGCTTTGAGAAAAGAAAAAGTGTTTCTACATACTTAGGTAAATTTTCCTTTCAAGTACATATTTTTTAATTTCATACTTAATGGGGAAAAATTTAGACACTCATTTTGGTAATTCATGTCTTGCAATAATACAAATTGTACAATACTTTTGCACTAGCCCACACTTGCTCAATTTAAGCAATTATGTTATCCCTAGCTATATCTCACTCATTCTTTCTTGTGTACACAACCCATTTATTTACGTAATAGACACATTAATTTGTAAAATTATGCTATACCCTTGCATATGATAAACCTAATTTTTAAATTACTCACATGTGTATCTAGGACCATAGTTCTAAGAAAGGGCCACACCAGCTATACACTATGGGCCAACTTGGATGCTTTGATAAATTTCCCTCGAACGATACTTTTCTCAATTTGAGCCTCTTTGTTCCAATTGTATTCAATTTTACCTTAGTTTTCCACATCTAGAATTCATATATAAAAACTTATTCATTTATCATTAAGTGGTGATTCTATCTACTTGGTACCTAACATTCTAATGAGAAAATACTAAGATAAATAAAAAAAAAGATACTCCAAGACTCCCTTGAGCTATCATATAATCTACATATTAATTTAGGGCATTCCTCTACTCATATTTGCAAGAAAAAATAGTACATAAATTCAAGAGAAGCTAGGGAAAAGGCCAATTACAATCACATTGTTGCAAACTCATGGTTATCAATATGATTTCATACATTCTATATATTAAATGTTATGCGAGAATGATGTGTGGTTTGATCCCTCTTCGGAGTAGTGGTGAAGTTAGTGGTGCATAGGGTATCTATAACCCAACTAATTTTTTTATAGGAATCCCTCACCATCTAAGGTTTTTAATATTCAATCAGCTATACAATAAGCATCACATAGTGTCAAAGGTCCAAATTGCATAGAGGAATAGATCAACAAGTAGCACACAAACCCATAACATTTCAATAGTTGAGATCATAAAGGGAAATAATCATACGTAAGGAACATATCACCCATATACCTTGGTCCATTCCATACACTTTGGTACGAGAAGATTTATAGAAAACAATTGAAGAGATAAATGTTTATCGATCGGTTCCAACCCCTTTCAGGTCATCAACCTAATCTAGATCAGCACATAGTTCAAAGTATCATCCAAGTCACCCTCTATTTCATATCGCTAGTACGTTGCTTCATTATCTATTGTTATTTATCTTCATTCATGTATTATCCTGATATTGTTGTAATTATCTTTAGAAACTAACTCATTAGGATAATATACCATTGGTTAATACCCCATGAAATTTAACCATTTAGGTTAAATCATGAATAAATTTTACCCTTAAGAGAGGAAAGTAGGCACAATAATATGCATTATATACAATAAGTAAATGATACGTCATCAATAAGAACCATTTTAAAATCATGCTCAATCAAAATAAGATATAAATTTAAAAATCACTCAAAAGGCTAAGGGTGATGATTTAAATCTCTTAGATTTGAACATACACAAGAACGAAAATGGTATAGAACCTATTAAATTATAAATCAACCCAACATCATACCTTGAAGGGGAATAATGAAACCTTAGTAGAACTAGGGAAACTCTAGGGGTTGGTTTTTGATAAATATACGGGCTGACCAAATGTTTTAATTAATATTACACTTAATCATAAAAATGTTAAAATATTGGGGATAATTCAAGCATAATAAATGGTATCCCTAATCGTGACCGAAATTATACTAAATGAATAAAATATAGATAGTTTAATCAATAAAAATATAGTAGAAGGTAAAAAAGAATGCGTAATGGAACAATTTGACTTGATTTTCCTATATGAGGAAGGAACAATTTGACTTGATACAATCATCAACAAACATTGCAAATTTGGTATTTTAAAGATACATATGGGTTAGGTTTAGGGGTACTTGTTAGTTTCTTATCCAAAATAATTTGTTCATTAGTTTTGTGGTTGAATGTGTCCCTACATGATTAACTTCTTAGATGGAAATTTCTAAGGAATCCAAATAAATCCTTTCCTTCTCTAATCAACCGGTAGTTTCGAGTGTAAGTTCCCCTCTATCTGATCTATGCCTATAAATTGATGATAAGTGATATAATTTTGGGCTCTCCTTTATTCAAACCCTAGAAAAACTCAAATAATAAAATTGTACTAATTTATTTTTTTCTCTTCTTTTTTATATATTTGTGGACAAATGACTTGTTATCATGGAAAAATGAATGTTATACTTGCTACAATTTCTATACTCCATGTTGTAATGATTATACTTTACTTTTATCTTGAAGATTCCTAGGAAATTTATTTTGTGTGTGCTTTAGAAATGTTGTATCTTTGCATATTGTGTTATTTAATAATATTTTCATTATGTTTCAAATCCAACTCGATTTATTTTGATATGTGAACTTATCCACATTTTTCAAATCCATGATTTCTTTGATGATATGAAAGACCCAAGTGAATTATGCTATATATCAAGGATGAAGGTTCATATGACTCATCATATTCAATATAGTGGGAGTAAAGGACCATTCATTAATGACTACAAGGTTTTAAATTCAATTCTTAATACTTAGTCACTCATCAAATTGTTTATTTTAAGATGTGGAAGCTCACCTTGAAGAATTCCAACTCCACTCCACTTTTAATATCGTTAATAATGTGAAGCACCCATAGTATTTCACATGAATACCAAGGGTAAAAAGGGTTTATTATTGACAATACATCTCACACTTATCATTTACCATTGTCCATTTGTATGAAAGATAAGTGTGGTTTTTTAGTTTTTAAGACTTAACATCCCAATACTTAAAGATTTAGATTTATAAGAATATAAATACCGTTTTTATATGTTATATTTTAAGGTGTGTGGCCATGCAACCTATTATGATAGGTGTGAACCTCAAAGTAAGAAAAAATGTAGATCTACACTCAAAAATTACCCCATAATTTATTTTATTTTATTTCATACATATTATGCACATGTTGTATATACACGAGTGATTAGTCAAAATTTAACATTCTTAAACATAAATGGAAACTTTTTATGCTCGAAACCCCCTTTTGTGCATATTTGTGTAACCTTCATAATCATATTGATCTTATTTTCTCCTATTTCCATGACCAATTATATTATCTCGACACTTAGTATGACCATTTGTATAGTCCTAATATGTTTGATTGTACCATCTTTCTATTTGATAAAACTATCGTCATTTTTTTCCCTTTCCAATTCTAATCATTCAAAGTCAATCAAGCATACCAATTTCCCCAAAGTTTGAATGCAATTCATATATAAATAGAAAAATGATAAGGTCCATTTGATCATCAAATACATTTAAGAACTCATCTAATCCTTACCAAGAATTTTGTTTGAGAATGACAAGGAAGATATCCATTGTTCCAAGGTGTGGAATAAATAGATTATCCACAAAGTGAATTTTTTACTTCTAGGAATATATTAAAAATAGGATCCTAACAATAGAAAATTTTAGGAAAAAGGGCATGATCATTACCAACAGATGCTACTTGTGCAAGGAGGAGAATGAATCAGTTACACATCTATTTTTAGAATGTAAATTCTCTTCTTAGGTTCTGATGGAAATAATAAATGTGTTCAACATTCAAGGAGCTCTATCGGGAAATCTTAGAAATGTCATGGAGCAATGGAATATACCCTACAAAGCTCAGTTGATCAAGGAGCTATGGAAGGGATCTCTCCCATATATTCTTTGGAATATATGGAAGGAGAGAAATAATAGAGTCTTTAGAAACAAGGCAACTAAACCTGGGAAAATTGTGAACATTATCTTACAAAGTCTAAAGGACAATATAGTTGTTCATAAGCATAAGTGGAAAGGGAATTTTTTTAAGGAAGAAACAAATATCTTGTAGGCTCTCAAGATGAGCCCAACAAAAAGCACCAAGGTGGATTCAAAAAAGGAAAAAGGGCTAACTCTAAGTGGAAACCCCACCCATAGGATGGTGTAAAATAAACTTTGATGGATTGGAAAAACATAGGGAGAGAGTCTCTAGAGGTGGAGGGTTGATTAGGAACCATCTTGGACATTATATATTGGCGTATGTTGGTCCCCTGGGAGAAAATTCAAACAATTTTGCTGAAGTTGTGGCAACTGTTAAGGGGCTTAGACTAGCCAAGAAGATTAATATTAATAAAATTATACTTGAAGGTGACTCACTCCTCGTGATCAAGGCCATTCAAGGAAATTATAGACCTAGCTAGAATATTAAGAACCTTATTAATGAAGCTAAGTCCATCATCACTTATTTTGAGGAAGTGGAGGTTTTCCATGCTTATCGTGAGGCCAATGCTTGTGCGGATAGTTTGGAAAATCAAGGAAATTATTTTCTCAAATGAAAGGATTGGAAGGAGTCGCACTGGGCACACATGACTGAGTTAATCATAAATGAAAAAGTAAAATAATTGTTATTGCACGATCTCGGGGCAGATTGAGGTGACCGATGATGGAAGCCTCGAATTGGAAAGTTAAAGTTGGAACTAAAAAGGTGTTCCTTTGTTTTTTTGTTATCTTCTTGTGGTTTTTGTGGAGACAGTGTAGCCTTGAACTAGAAGGGGATCTTCAAGAAAAGAATGGGAGGGAGAGAATTTAGTCGAAACCCATGTCCTATCAAGCCATCAAATAAGACGCCACTATCTGGAGACTAATGAGAAAAGGGGGATTTATGGAGTTCATCAAAAAGCTTAAAGGTAGGGATCTTGGGCTTGTCGTTGATTTTGCTATAGTTTGAACAAGGGTAATGTTAAATTAAGGGGAATGAAACTTCATGTCACTGAAGATTTTATTGTGGAAGTCATAGGGATGCAGACTGGGGGATTGAAGCTATTCAAAGATAAGAAACGAAGAAACCACGAAATCTCTCTATTTTTTAGACTGGGGAAAATTACCATTTATTTGATGATGGGATTGCCAAAACTTGTTTACCTGAAAGGTGGGATGACGTATGTAAGGTGGTTATGAGGTATATCACCTTAGAGGGCAAGTTTAGAAAAATCTACACCCACCACTTATCCATCCTCAATTTCTTTAGGAGGAATCAGGTGATGAGTCTTCCTTTCTTTCTCCTTAGATCTTTGGCTATCTTGATTGAGGAGTTTTAAAAGGGTAAAAGTGGTTCCCCCATACATCATTTTTGATTCTCTTATTTTTCTAGAAAGGGAAACCTATCATCCCACCCTCTCCCCATCCTTCTAAGTCAGATGAGGAAACTTTGGCTAGCAGACTTCAGAGAAAGAAGCAAAAAATGATGAAAGATAATAGAGAGAACATGGATGTGGAGGTTCTTTCTAATTTAAGGCGCGGCGAGTCATCGAATGGGAAGCAGATTGATACCAATGCTAGTGGGGGTCTAGTAATGAGTCTAAGATTGCTAATCTAGAGATGGCGGTGGGCTCCCTATTAAATATCACGAAGCATCTAATTGAAGAAATGAGAGAACGGATCATGAAGGAAACCCTGCAGGACAAAAGGATTAATGACATTAAAGCTGACTTAGAAATGCAGGAGACCAGAATATCCATTATCCAAGAACAACTGGATAGTTAAGCTCTGAAAGGATGGGTCAACATGGTCCTAAGCAACTTGGAGAATGTGAGTACCTTAGAGATGATACTACGGACAAGTAGGGAAAAATATTACCCCTTTCAAAGCATGGAAGGTGGCCCAAGTTCCCAAACCGTAAGCACTCGTGGCGGGCAGGTCCGGGTTCTTTCTCAATGTTGTTTGGTTGTGTTTTTATTAGGTCTATGTTATTATGCAAGTTACTTTTCTATTGCTACTGTATAAGGGTTGTTTTATAAAAAAAAATGTGTAGTTTTTGGAGGTCTATTGGCCTCACCTCTTTCTTGGCTCCCTTGGGTCAAGATAGTTTGTCTTTTTTTGAGTCCTTGTCTCATTGTCTAGATTAGTTCTCACCCGGTTTTTTGTGCTAGCTATATATGTACTGTGGGATTTTTGGATCCCCCCAAAACCAAATAGTTATCTAATCTAAGAAAAAATAAAAAACCAAGAATTTTGTTGGAGAAAAAATGTTATGTAATTTTTGTTTAAGGATATCTTTGTACACTTTAAAAAGGGCTTAAAAAATAGAATCCAAAAGAACTGTACCAAACATGTCTAGGCATACCCCAACTATATTATTATCCATTTCATTTTCATAGGATTTACTTATTTCAAGACAACGTTAGTTGAAGTGTATATGATAACAAGAGTGGCGTATTATTACACAACTTAAATGCCACATATATAGTCCTTTGAATAGACCTCGCATTATCATCTACTCATATCTCGTATTTGGTCAGCAACATCTTAGAAAATTATATATTTGCACAAACATGTTTAGATCTTAACGAGAGATTTAAAATCACTCAAAACCCTTAGTCATTTGGGTATAATCATTTAAACAAGTTAAGAGTCTTGTATTTCCTTCCCTATCTAATTGTATTAATCATGTTTACCACATTTTACATTTTTTTAATTTTTGAATTGAGGTAGTGTGTATGTGGAAAGTGGATTACATTCACAATGTACTAGAATTAACCACATGCAAATCAATTCAAATTTAAATGGATATAATAAACGAATTCAAACCTCATTACATAAAAGAAAGTGTTATAAGAACATTGCAAAATGACCAAAGCATTTTTAGAATGATATATGGTTTATCAAAATTTTGGAGAAAGTCGTTAGAAATAGAAAATGTAGCATAGATCGATATAACAAAGTCAAAAATATCTATAAAAATAGTATGAATGGAGCAACCTTGTCGAAATGTATAATTTTCCAAGATTGTACCCTTTTGCCATTAACGTAACATAAATTTAGCAATTGTAGAATGTAATAAATTTAATTGGTGATCACGTTCCCATGTTCCTCACCTCCAAAACCCTTGCTCATGTTTTATGAATTCTACGTGAATCTCTACGGAAACTATCTCCTTCTTTGGAATCCTAATGTGGTTTAACACCTTACGAAATGATAATATCATGGGGGTAATTTTTTTTTGGAGGGGGCCATGTGCTATAGGTTCCTTAAAAGGAAACAAATTTATAAGTCAACATAGCAAGTACAATACAACTCAACAAACAATTTAATATAATACAAGTTCCCAGCCCATATCACTCTTAATGCTCTTATCAAGTACAAAAAGTAGATTATGGCTGCACTTCTTTTAATTCCTTGTATGATTGTCTTAAACGCACTTGTCTATTTATTAAATTCATCAATTTCGATTAAGACATTTTTACACACATAACAACACGCATTAAGTAGGAAAGGATGACAAAGAAGGGCATAAAACTCAAAAGGACCTAGAACAACAATCAAAGGGTCCACCCAAAAGAGGAGACGAAAATTGTATTACAATTTTAACCATGACTAAAATTATATTATGTTTTTGGCAAAAACTATAAACCCAAAAAAAAAAAAACTAAAATACAAAAATAAAGGAAAATATATCTGAATCAATAAAAACACATTACACGCACCAACAAAAACCTAATATTAACCAATAATTGATAAACATACAAAATGCAATATAAACAATATTAAATTATAACTACTCACTATTCCCCTGCCACACACCTATGTGCCTAGATGTAGGCAAATTTTTATACATCCACTCACAAGACAACAACTTCATGGAAACTCAATAATTATAAGACTTAGAAGTATAGGACAAATGAATACGAGTCAACACGACAAGTAATAGATAGCCAAAGAAAACGAGCATCATGGTAGGTACAGCTAAAAAGACATAGTCATTGATTATTTTTAAAATTCTATCCTTTTTAATATAAAATAAATAAGAGATGAGAAAGTCGACTTTAACTTTTTCTTTAAAGTCTAAAGTTGAAAGGTTAAATGAATTCAATTAACAAGACAAAATAAATATAATGTAAACTTTAGAATCTTTTACTAGACTTTTTTTTAGCCTATGACTTACAAGCGATATATTTAAACCACTTTGACAAATATAAACCAAACACTTTGGTTTTGATGGAACATGGGCGAAATGGAATAATGTTGACTCTCCATAATAATGGTGCTCTTCATATTACACTTTTGCACTATTTATTTATGAACTAAATAAACTTGGTTATAACTAATTTTATAATAATATAGGTATGGAAAGTGGCTTCATATTATACTACGAAATGTCCAATATTAATTCAATTTAGGTGTAATTAGGTTTAACACACAAGTTCTATACAAGTTCAGATATTTCATTACAAATTTTCAAAAGATGTTTTAAAAACAAGGTCAGCTAAAGCCTTTGAAGTCTAACTTGATTATTTAAAGGAGCATCTTTCTAGTTTTTACTTTTGACTTGCAATGTGAATATAAGTAAAAGATATTTTATAAATTCAACGAGTTTTTGGATTCTAACTTGATTATTTAGAGTAGTCGCTTTCTTTTTACTAGTATGTTTTTTAAAATTCACAATTCTAAATGAGTGTGTTTGAAAATTCACAATTCGAAAGGAGTCTCTTTCAAAGTTGTAATTTTCTTTTTGATACTTCTATGATTAGGAAAGAAAATTCGATAAGATTGATTGCATTGAAATTTTACTTAGTAGTTTTTATGATTGGAATTTTAGATTTATTAAGTTTGGATGGTATAAATTGATAGTTGCACTTGAGGTGCAAGAAATATCGAAAGAGATGTAAATGTAATATTTCTATGAATATTCTCTATCATGTAGTAAGTGATATGAAACATCTAAGGTAGTCGCATCATTTTTTTGTGTAAGACACGACTAAATTAAAGGTCGGGAGCACCCTAGGCAATAGTTTGAGTGGGCACCCTCCTCAAAATTTTATTTAATATTTTTTTCCATAAAGTAAATAAATAAAATATGTCTATATTTTTGTATTTTTAAATTTACATCATGGTCATAATCAAATAATAATAAAAATATATTATTAAATTATCACGGAAGGATGAAAAATATTCTGTGGATGGAAAAAATTAATCGTAGGAGATGCTCATAATGCAAAAAATACAATATTTTATACAAGGCTTCTTACAAGTCTAATTTAGCCTTATCAAGTAGGTGACATGAACTCTATCCTGAAATAAAGCACCATTTTTTTCAAAGAAACAAAAACATTTATGTAGCTCCCATGGTTTTGTGAAGAGTCGTATTTGGACTAGGCCTACGGATTCTTCCATAGCAAAATAATAGAAATTTCCCCAAAAATTAAGAATAGAAAATTAAATACTTTTTTCCTTTAATTATACTCACCTCTACTAGATACACCAACAACATTATAAAAATAAATTAACCTTTTTCTAGAAGAAATTACACACCTACATAATCTGGAGCTACATCACAGAATGGGTAATAATACCAAAAAATCATGTGCTTATAAATATGTGATATTTTCTTTTACTTGCAAAAATATTACAAAACGTTTTTATGTGTATGCGTGAAATTTATGTTACTATACAATAATATCTATAAATGGGTTAATCCATATTAAGTCTTCAAATATATGATTTTAAAGTTAAGTTCTAAAATTAACTGACAGAAAGGAATTTTTTAGATTCAAGCGCCCGATTGATTGTTGGCGCTCTAGAAATCGCCTAGTTTGCCTAAGGCTTAATCCCCTTTGGTGCAAGATAAGGGGTTTGATGAGTCCCTGTGAGATTGAAAATATGGAACTAAATTCAAAATGATATATCGAAGGAACGTGTGTGTTTGTTTATCTTACAAATACATGTAAATATTTGGACATGTGTTTGCATCGCTCAAATATAAATGTCAGTGAGATATGCAATTCTATTGATGAACCCGAGATGGTATGAATCCACACATTGCATATGCCCACTAAGCTAGGAATGTGGTTTTTAGAATTAAAATATGATAACCCAATAGGAGCAACCTTGTTAGGAAGATCCCACATTCATATAATGGATCTCTTGGAATTCATTAATTTAATTTATTTTGATGTTCTACCTTTCTATATCTTTGTAAATATGTTATACCAAAAACCATTTATCATGTTATGCAAGACTTACAAGATATTCATTTAAATGGGATTTTGAATTTGAAAATGTACACACCTAAAATACGCTTATGCGTAGCATTTCATCCAATTCGATCAATTAATGACACTTCGTTAATTAACCATTCTTCGCTCCATTCTCGATGCCCATTTACGACACCTTCTTGGTCATATTCCTCCTATATTCAACCCATTTGGTTAATAAACCCTATTTTTATTAGCTAAACATCTTCCTATTTCCCTCTGGATCACTTCTATAGGCTTCCTAGGCTATCTATCAATCACATCTGGTTAATTTGACTCCTCCCAACTCTCAATGAGTCTCTAATCACTTGTTAATCAAGTTTAACTAGCCTAAACCTAGCTTAACTAGTCTAAAGCATGTTTATCACTCCTAATCATAAAGTGACTTTTGGCTTGCCTTTAGTCCCACATGCACCAAAATTCCAAACTCTCCCAAGTGGAAAACTATAAATAGAAGGGTCACCCCTCCCTTTCAACCTTACACATGATTAACATCTTGATCTTGATATCATATCTCATCTTAACATAGCTTAAGAGCTCATTTGCATTAGCCGAAGCTAATAAGGCATTTGATCTTGAGACATCCACCATTAAAACAACTTCTTCTTGCATCCATGATAAGTTAGTAATGGAATATGCTAAACTTGTCCTTATAGCCATTTAGTAAGATTCATTCACCTTCATGGAGTAAACAACAAAACTGATTGCTAGGATCTTCTAGGTTCATTTAAATTAGCATTCAAAGAGTAGAGATTTAAGTTAGACATGTTAGTTTGATGTTATTTCAAAGTTATATGCATGTTTAAAGGAGTTAATCTTGTTTATCGTAGATGATTTTTGTTAGGTTAGTCTAAGGCTTTGGAACTTTTAGTGTTTAGTTTCATTTCTAATGGCTTTTCTAACTTTTACATGAACACATTTAAGACGCCCAATGGGGATTTTAGTCCATATTCCATTAATGGAGGTGTTTTCAAGCTTTTTATTTTAGTTTCTAACCATTTCCATTCATTTTGAGGGTTAACTAGTTTGGCTTCAAACATTTGACTAACTTAGAAGTTGTACATTTTCCTTTTTCATGCAATTTTATTGGGTTTATATTAGAAATTGCATTAAAAGGTTAAATTCTAACATATTGAGAGTTTTAGAAATTTGTTTTCAAAGTGATTTTTGTGTTTTTAGGCCCATGCGTAGGCGTTTTGAATCAGCGTGCACATGTCATTCGGTGTGCACATGTCATTTTGGGTGCACATACGTGTTTTGGGCGCGCATACACCTCTGTGGGCGTAAAAACACTGCAGTGTGCACACACACACGTCATTCTTAGTACGCACACATCTTTTTGGATGTGCATATGCCTCTATCGGTGCAAAACACCTACGCACTCCGCACATGCATCATTCTAGGCATACATGTGATACAAAGAGGTGTGCACATGTCATTCGGTGCGCATGCGTTGAATTGTGTTCATTACCTATCTTTCGAAGGCCATAACTTTTTCTCCCGAACTCAAACGACTCCATTTATTTTTGCATTGGAAAGATATTCAAGTGAACTACGCAATGGAAATATAAAATTAGGATTTTGGCTTACAGAAAATTTATGGTTTCCTTTATTATAAAAATGGTCATTCTCTAACATGTTATTTTAAGTGTTTTCATAGTTGCATTCTCATTTAAATTGTTAAAATCATGTAGGCTCTTCCCTCATACCTTTTAGGTGATATTGGGAATAAAAATGATTTAATACCTCTTTTATGCTTTTAAAACACTTCACTTAAGTTTCTAAACAGATATTAACTTCAAAGTTGGTTAAAATGAACTTATTTATCGCATTTTGGTTAAGTATTTTCCATTTTCAAAATTTAGTGAGATAGTTGGTTGTGTATGCTCTTTCCTTGCATCTTAGGATGATCTGGGAAATCAAAAATAACATTCTATCTCCTTTATATGATGCCTTGATCGTTTTGGAGAATTAATAATCATTGTGTGTAGGTCCATATCGCATGCCAAGGAAACTAGGATAAAAACAATACTAATGTGTTTGATATAGGTTGTCAAACAAAGGTGCGATAAAAACCATACTAAGTCTTAAAAGATTAAAAAACACACCATATTCAAAACACTATATCTGCAAGTTCATAAAAGGGTACGTCCCTACCCGCTCAACTAGAACGTAACCCATTTGGCATAACACCTTAAGCCACAACAATGGGGGTGGTTCTAGGAACCCTAAAGTATTCCACCGCTGAGTAACCTCGTGGACAAAATGGGAAATGTCTCACTTTACCCACTTGACTAGAAAGCATTTTGTGAGTTAGAGATAAAACATACAATATATTGCGACCCCGGTGACAATACAAAAGACCGCGTCTATGCTCATTGTATTCGAAGGGGTAAAGTAAATCCAAGATAATCTAAGGGTAACTCCTTGGAAAATTGAGCTCGCATTGTGTGTTTATAGCACCTAGTTGAGAGATCTAATAGGAAATCCATTTCTTCAAGAGGCCAACTTATGCTAGTCCAAAACATCGAGTCAAGAGCCATCACGAAACACTAACTTCTTTGGAGTCAAAACCTTGTTTGACAAACAAGGGGAGAGTCCCTTAAAGTTAGGGTCTAGTGATATTCATCATGAAGCTTACAACATATCAATTTTTCTTAGTTCTTCACTTTCTCTAAGGAAATTCGGAACTCTGTCGAAGTTATAATAGCTTGTTTCACCACCACTTGGTCTACTCCTTTTCATTCTTATTTCCCATTTGGGACAAGGGAAGGCATGTTTCATGAGTGTTATCAATAGATTGTGTTCACCACTTTTATGTTTGTTTATGCTCATCCATGTTTTTGGCTGAGTTGTTAAACGTCTAAAGTGTGTGGGTACATTTTAATATCTTGATAGCCACTTGATCTTTATTTCAAGATCATCATCATAGTTAGGATTGGTTCATCATTTGATCCCCTTAGACGTGTTACCTTGTTTGCATTGTCTCGACACAATTAAGATACTTACGTCATGTTTCTCGTAAACGTGATCTAAGTGTCTCGCATTGTGGCATTACGCTGCCCACATTTTAGCACATCCTTAGTATAATTTGACTTATTTTTACTTCAAACATTTTCCAAAATCTTGAAGAGTGTCACTTACTTTTTTTGCATCATTTCGATACCACTTTGGCACTAATATCTCGCTTCTTTACGAAGCTTGATTAACATGTCCAATTGGTGTGGTTACATAGCTTACATTTGTAATCCTCGCCCTTTGACGTTTAGGCCTTGTTGGTTGCTAAAATCATCATGGTATCCTTTGATTGGGAGTCACGTCTACCCCTTGCTAATACTTACGCCTTGTTCATTTTGAACTTGACTTAAGCATTAACATTGTGTTGATCATCTTTGCGTCAAACTGTCATTGAGACACACATTTACATAGGGATTATTTCCTTATTGATTGGTTTTGTGTTTTGCATTGGCATGATTGTTCCCTTGTGATCATTCATCTTGTATACTTGTTTGTCTAGGGACAATCCTTTTAGATTCTTTGATCCTTTGCACTCACGACTTGTAGTCCAAACCTTGATTAGATCATTGAAATTTTTCCATCACAATGTATGTTTTCCTTGAATTCCCTTTGGAAAAACACACACACACATCCTCTACTTGTTTGCAAAATGTCTAGTTGATTTCCATTATGCTACTTGAATTGACATGAAGCTTTCTTCACTTTGAAGAAATTTGCAAGGTCTCAAGATTTGTACCTAAATGACACCAACAATGACCAACTATCATATGGTTCCTCACACTTACAACAATAAGGAACCTAGGTTTAGGAATTTACGTCAAGATATGCCCATCATGACTAAACCACGATTGATTCCTCACACTATAAAAATAGATCGGGAACCTCGCTCCCCACCTTCACTCATAAGTATGTGGTATTATTTGATGCTTCAGATCCAAATTACTATTCAGTTTCCCCCACTCTTCTTCTGATTTAGATCCAAACTACTATTTGGATTCACACTCTTATTCTGAAGATTTGGATCCCAAATATTGTTCAAATACCCCTAGATCAAATCCTAAATCATGGTCCTCCCTTTCTTCGAAGGACCTTTGTTCCCAATCACCTCAACAATGTCTTCCTCCTTTGAAAACTCATGTGAATCCAAGTTTCGTTGATCGAAAATCTAATTCGGTTCTAGAGTCGTGATCCTACCCTCCTTCATAGGACCACCTTTATCAATCGCCTCGATGACCCCTTCCTCCATCAAAGAACTCTCTTATCCAAAGTTCCTCTAATCAATCATCTAAGTTGACTCCCAGGTCGCATTCATCTAAATCAACACTTACGTCACAATATCCTACTTGGATGGGTGACTCTCTTTATATACCTGCAATAGGTCATCTTCTAGGAAAACCTATTCCATCTCTTTCCTATCGCAATACGCCTCTTTAAATTTATAATTCGCCTCTCGAGTCATCTTCTTCTATTAATCATGATATAATTCCTCTTTTCCCTCTAAGTCATTTCAAACAATTCACAAGAAATGAACACACTATCAAATTCCTTTGTGGACACAACAGGGTCAAGTCTTCCCCTTGTCTACATCATCACATATCTTATAAAACTTCCATGCTTGTTGGACCCATTTCTTCTAGTCAACCTCCTATGGTCAAAGAACAACAACTTCTACTATTTTATTTCTCTCTAGAATGAAGGAACAATTAGAGTACATGAAGATATCACTCTAAAGGATTTCAAACAAGGATTCTTTCTGGAATTCGATATGCTTGCATATTGGGGAGAATAAATTTATCCCTTTTGTCAAAACATAAAGGAAGATCCTAAGGTCATGGAACATGATTCTTCTTCTATTATCCCATCCTCACCTTCCTCTGAGCATGATGACACTCACGGGGTCTAGCATTGATCAATGGCCTTTCTTCTCTTTACCCAATCATTCTTTATCTATCATGATTCCTCAATCACAATCACACCTTGGGTCACCTCTAAGTAGCCCATTATTTTATATTCTTGGGTCGCGTCCTAGTAGCCCTTCTTCCTCTTTTATCTATGAGACACCTCTGGAAGTCCCTTACATTCTATTCTTGGACCGCATCCTAAGTATCCCTTCTTCCTCTTATATCTATGAGACACCTTTAGGTAGTCCCTTACCTTCTCATTCTTGGGCTGCATCCTAGTAGCCCTTCTTCCTATTCTATCTCGTGATACACCTCTAGGTATTCCCTTACCTTCTATTCTTGGGATGTGCCCTAGTAGCACTTCATCTTCAATTTACAGGACACCTATAGACAGCCGTCCTCCTCTATACTTGGGCCACATCCTAGTAGCCCTTCATCTTCGGTTTGTGGCTCACCTCCTGGTAGCCCATCTTATTCAATCCTTGGACCATATTCTATTAATCCATCATATCATTCTAAACATCCACGTTCTTCTCCCACTTCTCGGGATCATACAAGTCATATAGTCACTTATAAGAAACCCAAGCGGCTTCTTCATCAAGCTCGGGTCACACATTCCACAAGCTCTAAAGTTACCAACAATTCCAATGATCTTAAGGTTAAAAATCAAATGAGATTCAAGAACACACATCAATGTAACCATCAAGTATGGTGCAAAGTGCATAAACCTATGGATAGGGAACTCAATCTCCCACATACAAAATCAACATTTTAGGATAAAACACAATCAATTGTTAAGTATGAACTCACCATGATCATCTAGATTGGGGGTAATATGAATCTTGACAAACAAACACGCCTAATCGCCCTTATCAAGGAAATTACAAACATTTTTGTTGGTTCCTATCACATAGAGTGACTTTTTTGGTCCCACCTTTCCAAAAAAATTCAAAAATCTAAAAATAAAAACAAATACAAAATACAAAAAAATAAAAGGTACAAAGATCAAACATTGCAATTAGGTATTGCATACATGTGGATGTTCTTTCTTCCCCTTCTTTTCATTCCTCTTCAAGGAATCCATCATTTTCATCCCTTCGATGATATTTTGGTTAGCATATTCACACACATTTTGTGATGGTTATCTCTATGGTATCTATTTGAGCTTGGTCTTTCATCACCTTGGTAAATTAAAGAACGAATGACCTCTTATCACATTCAAAATATAATAAACTAATTTTGAAGAACTTCTTGACGTATTTGTTGACACTAGCCAATTTCTTCATCGTAATCACTAACATATCCTTCCATCAAGACATTATTAGTTCTTAACCCCTTGTCAAAATAAGAAAGATATATGAAATAAGTTTTTAGAGAGAAAAAAAATCAAAGTAAATCAAAATCAAAAGCTAAAATCTACAAAGCAAAATAAAATTGATATATAACTCTTTCTTGGGGTATTTCCAATAATCTCTACCAAGGCTATGGATGCTCGGTGCGGGCAGAGAGCATATTGCAACAAGAATCATATATACCTCCATCTCAAGCTGGATGTATGGATGGAAACGAAGCAATGTACGATTCTCCTTCCACCATCCATTTAAAAATTACCTTTCAAAATAAGTCATTCCTACACATTGGTTAAGTAGTTTTCTTTATTGTCTATCAAGTCTTCCCTTCAAGAGGTAAATAATTTCCACTTGCACACACTAGATCTCTATGAGCAAACAAGATTAGTATGTTACCAAGTGTCTTTTTTTTCCTTGTTCAAACTCTTGCTTTAGTCCTTATCTTGTCTCATGATTTTTTCCATCGGCTAATCACCTTTTGATTATGAGGCTTCTAAGATACATTCATAACAATCATTGTTCTTCTACTTCATTCAAAACATCCATGTGTATAAGATTCCATTTTTTCCATGTTTGTGGACACCTTTTCCCCCTTTCATAAAAAAATTTCTACTCCTCTCCATCGGCAATTTCTTGACCAGCTTACATTGGGGGCATCCTTGCTCCTTCCTTCAATTCGATCAATTAACGACACTTCGTTAATTAACCATTCTTTTCTCCATTCTTGTATGCCCATTTACGATACCTTCTTGGTCCTATTCCTCATATATTAAACTCATTTGGTTAATAAACCTCTTTTTTATTAGCTAAACATCTTCATATTTCCCTTTGGATCACTTCTATAGGCTTCCTAGGATATCTATCAATCACATCTGGTTAATCTGACTCCTTCCAACTCTCAATGAGTCTCTAATCACTTTCTAATAAAGTTTAACTATCCTAAACCTACCTTGACTAGTCTAAATCATGTTTATCACTCCTAATCATAAATTTATTTTTGGCTTGCCTTTAGTCCCACATGCACCAAAATTACAAACTCTCCCAAGTGGAAAACTATAAATAGATGGGTCAACCCTCCCTTTCAACCTTACACATGATTAACATCTTGATCTTGATATCATATCTCATCTTGACATAGCTTAAGAGCTCATTTGCATTAGCCAAGCTAATAAGGCATTTGATCTTGAGACATCCACCATTAAAATAGCTTCATCTTGCATCCATGATAGGTTAGTAATGGAATATGCTAAACTTGGCCTTGTAGCCATTTAGTAAGATTCATTCACCTTCATGGAGTAAACAACAAAATTGATTGCTAGGATATTCTAGGTTCATTTAAATTAGCATTCAAAGAGTAGAGATTTAAGTTAGACATGTTAGTTTGATGTTATTTCAAATTTATATGCATGTTTAAAGGAGTTAGTCTTGTTTATCTCTTATCATGATGGTTTATTGTTAGGTTAGTTTAAGGCTTTGGAACTTTTAGTGTTTAGTTTCATTTCTAATAGCTTTTCTAACTTTTACATGAACACAAAAATATACATTTTTCTTGATATTTTCCTTCCATTTACCTTCAAAATAAACTTTCAATGAAAGGGAAAAGAAAACACCTTCCAAAATTCATGGCTTTGAAAAAATTGAAGTGGTAATTTCAAGTATAAAAAAGAATACGGAGATGTAGAAAATGAGGATATTGTCAATATTTATTGTAGCTATTTTCCTTTTATTTGTTTCAAGCCAGTCATGTCCTACAATTTCAAAGTACACAATTTATATAGACGTGTTTATAGATTTTGATTTGTGGGTGGGAAAAGTGGAAAAAGACACTATAAAGTTAGCAGTAAATGATTTCAACAAGCATTTCCAACTCCTCAATGAAATTTTCTTGGTTGTTCATTTACGTGAAGTGCAATCAATGCTTGAGGGTGTTATCATTGATTATATAAAATTTAAAATAACTTTATTTCTTTAAAATTAATTTCATGTTATTTGTAATCCATGTTTAATGCTTCATTTTAAGGTAAAATTAGAAACAAAAATGGTGGTGATGGTCCTACAATTTTAACATAATTAATATGGGTTTGGTTATGTATTCTTAATCATGGGTCAAAAAGTAACACATCTTGTTTTTAAGATAATAAATTATTATGATAACACACATGCTTAACTCCTCATAAATACTCACTTGGTGGTTCACTTATGTTACTTGCAATTAGCCCTCAAGGGAATTACAATTTGTAATTTAAAATTTAAAATATTTTTTTAGATTTCATCTTAAATTCATGTTATTTACAATCTAGGTTTCAAGTTATTTTGTGGGAAAGTGGAACTATTGTAAATATATTAGAAATAGAACTGGTGGAAAAACATTTCATGCCAATTCTACCACTCTCCAAATTACTACGTGTATGATCCTACATCAACATGGTGTGCAACGAGTAAATCCACTATCCGACATCGGCATATCACACTAAGGTAGAAATATAGCGCACTCACCCGAGGTGAAAAGAATATCAATCCCCATCATGTTTGTCTTAGACATGAAGTGTTTTACAACTCTCTCTACTATGGAGAAAATATATTATATACTATAGCATTAGATTATGATAACATAATCAACATTAGTAATTAGTTACTCATGCACAAGAAAGACACATTGACTCCAAACTCTTTGTTCTTTATTCATAAAACATTTCTCTCATACATCACTCATGCATACAAATTCTCTTATTAAATCTCTCTATCTTGATATATTTATCTATCCACACACACCTTACATTCATCCTTTCAGGGGGTATTTATAGTAATGGGTTCTTACCCTTCATTAGTTTCAACAAGAGTTATATTAGCCCTTGAGTACATTTTACAATAGTTTAACTTATACAAAATGGTGGTGCACATGCCACATGGCACCACATCTCATTTTCATGTCCCGTATAGAATTGTTACCGGTTTATGAAATAATTATCACTTTGGGTACTCTAATTTGTTAGTTAACTACCCTTGCATTAGTGTTGTGTTTGCCGCTAGTTTCACCTTTTCATGTGTGCACTTCAAAATATAGTTATATAAAATTATTTATCAACCCCTTATGCATGTTGATTTATCCATTACATGTTACTTCCATGCATGTTCAAACAATTGCATGTGTTACCTCTTTTTTAGATCACCTTGCTTTAAAACGTGGTCCCTCCTTCCTATTTTTTACCATGCATGTTTAAATCCTTGGTTTAAAATATGGACACCCAATTATATTATAAATTCTCAAAACGTGTGTGCACTCCAAAATTGGTATCTTCATAGGTATTAACCAAAATTTGTAAATTAACTTTGACTAAAAATTGGGTTCAACATTACCCCACACTAAATTGGTTATCCACCCTTAGTTAACCCCTTATCATCTTCTTCAAAACCTAGGGTACCTCTTGTCTCATATGATCTTCATGCACCTTCCATTTATCTATGGTTGTTTATTAGAGAGGGCCTAGCTTTTCTATGCATGTGGTTAGCTCTTTCATGGCATTTATAGTTTTTCCGAGGATCTTGGGCCTCAATTTTCAAGATTTATAAGTCTTCCCTACTTTTATATTTGTATTATCGACAAACACATTTTCTTCCTTAGAGGTTTACTTCTTTAAATATCTAAGGCATTATATGATCTTATCTTTCTTTTTGCTTATTTATTCCTCCATATCTTCAATGTCCTAGAGTAGTTTTTTCCTGGTTTCTTTTTCCATGGTAATTATATAAACTTGTGAACCCAATGAATTTTACTTTTGGATTTTAGGTTATACTCACACCTTAATGAGTATTGTTTGTTTAGAAAACCCTTTGAATACCTTTCTTGCATACACAAGTGACAAGTCTTATTAAGTAGCTTGGTATCCAAGTCCACCCAAGTCTTTAGTTTTTCCACACAAAGATATATTTATTTGTCTTTCTTCTCTTTTATATGTTACACATGGGTTCTTCCATATACTTCTCTCTACTTTAGAAAGGGGCTAACCAAATGTTTGAGTTTATCAATACCTCCCCCTTAATATAATGGTAAGCATTGAAATATCTTGGGTTCATTGGTGAGGATTCATTTACAAATATTTAAGTCCTTTAAATCATATCATGTGTAATTTTATAGCAGCTCCTTATATTCCTTAGCTTGTGTTTCTAATTTCTTCTTAATTTCTTGGTTTTCTTTGGTTAACTCCTGCGCATATGTTCCCTTTGTACAAAACTATCAACACTATTCGAGATATTTTATTGTATAACCTCTATAACAATTTTAAAATCCCATCACCAACCCGTGTGTCTCGGACATATAAAATCTATCCCTAATTTCTCTTGTAACCATTTTGGCGACCTTGTCTAGATTTTTGTGCAAGCTTGTTATTGAAACCTCAAATTGTGTCTCATTAGTGTACGCATCAAAGGTGAAGGATACTGACTTCTTTTTCTTATAAATGGAAATTGTATCCTCCAAGTAATTCCAAAAGATAAGTTTTTCATTTCTTTTTCCTTTTTAAAAGTGGTAGCATAGAGTATTTAATGGTGATTTTTCACTTGGCTCGATCTCTTCATATTCTTCTTTAAATTCAGTATCTATTCCCTTTCCCTTATCAATTTCATGATCCTAATGTCATTATTTGTCTCTAGTAAATGTGTGTTCTTGGACTTCTTCCTCCTCTTCGTTTATCTTTTCCTCATCCTCCCCTCAATATTTATTATTATGTGAGGTGTCTTTAGAGGTGCATTGGATTCTTTTGGGTCTTGACCACTACTTCGCTTCAAAATTTGTTGTTATAGAAGGTGACAATAGAGGTGTCTTAATATTTTTCATTTTACCTTCTCGCTTATCTCCTTATCCGGAGGTACACATATATTTCTAACTGAAAATTATGTCGTATATTCTGTCACCACTCCTCTAGTTTGGTTAAATATTTTAATCCCTTAGGTTTTTATTCATCTAATGTTTTTTTTTGAGCCACTTAATTCAATCTCTACTATGGTCTCATGGCACTCGGAAGTTTCATTTTTTCACCCATATAAAATATTCTCTTCCTCTTTATTAGAGGGATATTATTAAGATCCTTCTCTTATTCTTCTTTTCCTCCTCTCGGTGTGTTGGGTAACCTTACAGAACATCCAAATATTTCTTCCTCTTGGAATTCTTATGCAAGATCTTCTTCTTATGTAGTGTGTGTATCTCTTCATTTTATGCCTCTTATTCTTTTCTTCCATTTCATTCTTATTTGGATTAATATAGTAAAATAATCAACATGATTGGTTGTTTACCACAATTATTTGTTGTGGATATGTCATAAATATCACTCTCTTACATCTCCACATAAGTTCTTTCATTAGGATATATATGTTTAGTCCCAAGGAGATGTGTGTCGACATACACATGCTTCATATATAGTTGTAGTTTATTTGCATTCTTGATTTTATTGATAGATCACATGAATTATTCAATAGTGAAATTAAAGTGTGGCTTGTCCCATGGAGACATATCATTACTCTATATGGTGATGCATGCCAAAGAATAGTGTTGTATTATAAAAAAATTCCTCTCCCTTCACCAAGTCAAGTAGAGATATACGATAGAAAATCAACACGTGACCTTCTTCACACCTGACTCCGCCAAGGTCATGCCGAGACAGCCGATGTGGAAATGAAATGGAAGTGAAAGTGATGGTGATGATCAAGCTAATTGGGCAACCTTATGTCTTCGACACGTAATACTGGAATCTGTGAATCTAAGGAAAAGAATGCTCTCCTAACCTGAAGGGGTGTGATGGTACGGTATGTTATGATAGCCACTCGAAGACTCCAATCGATGTCTAGTTCTGTCGAGATTCTATTGAGTGGTTGTGGAGTACGAGGAAAGTAACTTGTAGGTGCCTCGTATGGGTTTCCCAGTGATAAGGTCATGGAAGTGAAGAAAACATGTGTAGTGGAGTCAGTAGGATATATGGGTGATTTTCTAGTCTTGTCTAGGAAGTCTTAGCTTGATTGGTTGCTATGTTGAACAATGAAATCTATGTAATAATATCAGGTGGAAGCGGTGAAGATATGAATACCAATGTGCATAGACTAGTGTCAATATCTAGCTAACTAGCAGACCCCATTGGGTTGTGGGACCTCTAGATCACAACCAAAGACTCGTGGGGGCTGTGGCCCTTGGATGGTCACGCATTCAATCAAACCCTATTTCTAGGAGTAGTCTAAAATTTGTAGGCTTGATTAGCAGCGATATTCAAGTGTATCTAATTGTCCTATTTTCTCAGCGTATGTTGTAGGTGTGCATAAGACTGTTAAACACAAACTTGTGTCAATGTCAGTTATTAGCTCTGGCTCGTTGGGTTATGGGACCAGGGGATCACAACTATAAGTATTTTCCTGTTGTGGACCATTGATGGTCATGCAAGATGAATTGATTTGCTTTCAGTAAATAAACTATCTATCAAAGGAAATCTAACCTATGTTTTTGGTGTTTTCTCAATATATTGGAACAAAGTAGTAAAACAAGCTAATCTATGGAAAGTAAATGTTTTTGTTCTTTTCTAAATTTTCAGACAATGCATCTAATCTAATAAACAAATTAAATAAAAACAATTAGCCAGATGTAACTAACTATTTGTGTAGATGTGTGAATATAAATCTAAAAATATATTCTAATTGAATCAAAATCCTTCCAACCCTACCTCAGAAGTGAAGAACAAATCATTACCCTAATAGAGCTATTGTTCCCCATAGCTTCCCTGGTAATGTTGAAGAGAAAACTTCCTATTGATTTGATCTAATTTATATTATCTATCTAATTGGAATGAACTATTTCTCGACTCTATTTGATATGCAATTAAAATTAACAATTCATAATTGACAAATTGATAAACAAAGTAAACAAATTCACAATTCCAACCTGGAAGACCAAGAATTTTGAAAAATCCAAAGAGTATCGTATTTGTCCCCTCAATTCTTTCCTTTCTCTCTCTCGAGTGTTCATGTGAGTCCAACGGATTAGGAATGCAAAGAACAACAACAAGAGGATGGCGCTTGAGCAATGGCGGCTTGAAACAATCTGGATGCAATGCATGTAGAAGAGAGACAAAGACAAGAGATCCGAGCTTGGCTATGTAATTCCTAGAGAGATTATTACAGAAAACATTACAAGATACACAAAATTCTCGACCCCCTTTTGCTTGAATACAAGCATGGAATATATAGGAATGGAGGCTAGAGGTTACTTCATGCACAAGGCAAGAAGAGGCAGTTCCAACTAATTAAATCTTATTTAAAATAGGAGCAAGGAGAACCAAACAAACAAAGCTATTTTTAGCCAATTCGGCTCACGGATGCATGCAAAAAGAAAATTTAAGTGAACCGTCACATGTTTAAAACATGCATGAAGAATCTGAAAAAGCGGGTAGGACCGCCACCCTATGCAGGGCGGCGGTTTAGGATTGCTTTGCCCTACCTGGTGGCAGTTTGAGAACCGTCACCTAGGCAGGGCGATGGTCCTAGCATTGAAGGCTAAAACAAGCACAAAAAGAGGCGGGGAGATGGAAAAATGCATGGAAAATTTAAGTAAGGATATCTAGGCTACAAATATACACTTTGTGAATGGGTTTTGAGCTTGAACACCTTCTTGAAAGGATTTTGAATCATCATTGGGGATTCTTGTAACCATTTTCCCGACAATGTAGCATGTGTAATTTTGGGTGTGTACATATTGCCCCCTCGAGAAGCGTCTTAGCCATGAAAAGGTGTAAAATGTAGAGTCCGAGTATGGCATTCCTGAAATTGGGAGTTAGAAGCTATACCTAACACGCCCGTGTGTCGAAACGTTGTTGTCCAAGCTCCTGCTTCCTGCAAGAAGAAGAAGATAATCAAGTGCAGATAGATAAAATATTGGAAAATAAACACTAAACCAAAATGACAAGAGGACTTACCATCTATGCGGGGATGTAGAAATATACCTGTGCCAACACTCTAGCCCTGTAAACACATACACTCAAAATGAGTTTAAAATTATATATATATATATATATATATATATATATATATAAACAAACTCATTTTTTAATTCATTTGTGTATTGTTGATTTGGTGAATTTGGAGCTCTAGACCCACGTTGACCATTTCTGACATAAATATAGCTAAAACAACCGTTGTGAGATAATGATCATGCCTCCACGAGTAGGAGATCAACCGGCGCATTCTCGGGTTAGTTATTTCATCTTTTGTCTTTTTGTGCCCTAAATATTAAAATGTTGAAAAGTTCACCTAGGGGGGACATTTTCAAATTTTCTTGTTTCAAATGAGTCCTTAAGGGGGCACCCATAGGGCATTCTTTTATTTTGCTAGAAATGGTCAATTTTCTCATTTTTGGGTATTTTTGGGGTTAAGGGCACATTTTGGGAAATCGGGTCAAGACCGTTGCCAAAGGCATTGCGAGTGTTTTGACCATGCCTAGTGCATGATGACATTGTATACAAACTTTATGTACTATGATATATACAGACTCTATTTTTGGTTTGGTATTCCATTGATATCGAGTTGACTCTCCTTTGCTTATCTCACATGTGTACTTTAGATGCTTAGAATTTCTGCTTTTCAAAATGTATGCAATGGATGTGAAATGATAATAGAATGATTTATTTTTGTATTTCATAATGATGATGCAAACATAATGTGATGTTTGAATTTTAGTTTCCTTAGGCAACCTTCGATACCTCATATTGTTTTGGTAAAACATGGTGACAAAATGATATGATAAGAAAAATGAACTGTCCCCGCTCCTAACTCCACGCAACCAGTAAGATGCAAGGGCTCATCACCGAGAGCCAGAAAGGGCACAAGATATGAATTTTTTTAAATGGTAATGATAAGGGAAAGATAATGGTTTGACAGGACCAAACTGAGACACTACAACCTCACCCTACTCAAGTTACCTCATAGCTTAGAATATGAATTGCTTTGCAGCTTATCTAGACTTGGATCCATAGATGGCCACTTGGTTGAAAAAATATGGGTTTTGGGTTTTAAGCTCTTTTGGACTTTTGGACATCTATCTCACCTTGTTTTTTATTTAAGAACTCACAAAATTTGGAAGAATTATTTGTGACCTTCAATTTTATCAACGAGACCCCCTACTCCTTTCCCCATGCTACCAGGAGGAAGCATGGGCTCATCACCAAGGAAAAGGGATAGGTGAGTAAGGGAATTTCTCTCCTCTCCCAACCCTTCATCACCAGTAAGAGACGTAGGCTCAACATCGAAGGTTGGTAGGGCAAAGAAATGTGTAAAATAAAAAATTTCATGGATTTTCATTTGAATTACTTATCTACACAAAATGTTTAGGATGTTCTTATTTCCAAAGAGGTTTTCACGGGATAGATGTGACACCATGAAGCTTCTAGAACATAATATAGTCAAAGACACCTAACCTAGAAAGAAACTATAAGAAGAACCAAGTATGCAGGCCTTGGTATGATCATGGTCAAAACTTTGTCTTATCTTGCTTGAACTGATGAGATGATTTAGAAATAATTGATGATACTATGAAGATTTGAAGAGATATGATTTTTCCAATGTTTTCAAAAGTTTTTAGGAGTTTCCATAAGAATAAATCCCTTGATCAAAAATTTTACAAAATGAACAGTGGATGAAAATGCAATGCAGATGCAGTAATGTACATATGGAAATGTTAGTGGATCATGCATAGTACCTATTTAGGTGAAGAGATTTCACGGATTCACTAAACTCCTCACCTTCTAGTGTATAGAGGTGAAATGCCCCATTTTTGTAGTCTTCTACTACTTAATATAGACCTAACCTTTTAGGTATGAATTTCCTTCCTCTCCAAATTCTTTTGTCTATCCAAATATCGAGTCTTAATACCAAATATCCTTTGTAGATATCGTGTTTGTAAACATTCTTATTGTATTTCCGAGCCATCCGGTTAGCGTAAAAATTGTGTCATTGTGTGGCGTTTAGTCTAGCCTCATCGAGAATTTATAATTGGGAGAGTTGTGCTTCTCGATAACCCTCCTCCCCTAGGATCCCATGTAGTGAAATACATAGACTAGATATTTCGACCTCGCGTGGGCGTAACTACCTCAAAGACCAAAAATAAAGAAAAAGGGGTTACCCCATTAGTTTTCTAACCAACGCTTTGGTAGGCCCACAAGGTCATAAAAAGCTTTAGGTGTCAAACTCATTTATTTTCCTTAACGGTTTTGAGAATGATGGCCTTTAATGCCATATTTGTAGCCTCACTTGTCCATTATCCCGAGGATAGTAGAGAGAAGCCATCTCGATGACTTATTTTGAAATTTGTGCACAACTCATGCACTTCATTGATTTTGAAAGATGTGTCATTATCAGAAATAATGACTTGTGGCACCTGTACCTATGAATGATCTTGTTCGGGATGAACTTAGAGAGTACAAAGTCGGTATGGTGGTAAGGGGCATTGCTTCTACCCACATGGTAAAGTATTTTTGGCTGTGATTATGAAGTTATGGTCATCCATTGATGAGGGAGATAATTTCCTTTCAAATCCAAGCCCCATGTGGAAAAGGGCCATGGGGTTGTGATTGGTTGCTTGTGCCAAGTATATGGATCTCATGAGAGAAATTTTGGCATTTGTGGCATCTCGCACACGTGATTATACTATGTCATGCTCTAGAATGGGCCGGACATATCCCATCCAATGTATTTTTCAAGTAGTGGCATGGCCACCAAAGTTACCTCCACATACTTTGTTATGTGACTCATAAAGAATCTTTTGGGATTCTTCTGTCAACACATCTTAACAACATTCCATCAAAGGCTCTCGGTAGAGCACTTGTTCCAAAATAACGTACTTAATGCAAATGACATGTAACCACCTTTTTTTTTTGCTATGTTTCCCATTTTGGGTATGTGTGGTCCATGATGAAGTTGACAATGTCGGTGTACTAAGGACATACAGAGATAGGGGGCCTAGTCTCGACAAAATACATGCACTCATCAGAAAGTCTAAATCTACCAGATCACCCCCATCTAATGGATTGTTAGCCAACCAGTCTACAATGATTTGTCCCTTAATGGATTTTTGATTTACAAATGTTAGTTCAAACTCACCCATTAAGGTTATGAAACACCCGACCTTTTGATTAAAGATCCTTGTATGAGGAATTTCCGTAAGTGGTTTTTCTTAACAATAACCCTTGTTTCTTGATTCAACATATAATGCCTTAAATGCTTTGTTGCAAATACTATGGCAAGGCATTCCTTTTCTTCCTATGTATAACATGTTTCATAATCAAGCAACATCTGACTAATGAAGTAAACTACACACTCTCATTTATCGTCATCCTCTTGAGCCAACATGCAAGCTAGTGAAACATCCGTAGCTCATGAATACAAGATCAATGGGTGATCTGATCAAGGTGGCATTAGCATGGGAGGGGATTAAAAAAATTTAACTACCTTGAAGGCCTCGTTGTATTCTTCTATCCAATTAATGCTATAATCCTTTTTCAAAAAATTGTTGATGGGATGAATAACATAGGTCAAGTCAGGGATGAACCTTTGGATTACACCAAGTTTCCCAAGAAAAGATCTAATACTAAACTCGTTTGATGGTGGAACAATTTATAACACAGCCTAAATTGTGGTTGGGTCGACATCAATCCCTCATGAAGATATAATGTAACCTAGAAGCTTGCCTCATGGTACACCGAATACACATTTATCCAAATTTAATGTGACACCATATTTGATTAAATTTGAAAGAATGATTCAAAGCACTTTTGGGTGATCACAACGCTTCCTAGCCTTAGCCAACAAGTCATCCACGTATGATTCCACAATATTATGAATAAGATCATGGAATATGTATGTCATTGCTCGTTGGTATGTGGCGCCAACATTCTTAAGACCAAATGGCATGACAACATAACAATAGGTTCCCCAAGGAGTTATAAATGTAGTTTTAGCTTGATCCTCTTCAGAGATTTTGATTTGATTATATCCTAAAAACCCATCCATGAGAGACAACAATTCAAATCTAGTTGTTGCGTCAATAATAACATCGATGGATGGTAATGGGAAATCATCTTTGGGGAAAGCTTTGTTAATGTCCTGAAGTCTATGAAAATATTAATCTTTCTATTCTTTTTTAGAACAAGGATGATATTAGATACCCATTTTGAATAATCGATTGGCTTGATGAATCCCACCTAGAGAAGTTTCATTACTTCTTCTTTCACCATAAGGGCCACTTTTGGCTTCATGGGTCTCGACTTTTGCTTAATCAAATTTGCATCTAGTTTGGTGATGAGATTGCACCACGATATGTGGTATAATATTTTCATTTCTTTATAACTAAATTCAAAATCCTTTTGATGTTCTTTGAGGATCTGGGTATGTATTTCCATCTCCTCTAGAGTTAAAGAGGATCCTAGTTTCAAAATATTTGGTTCTTCCTCTATTCTAATGTTTATATCAATCATTCCCTTGATTAAGGAGGCGTTTCCCTCCTTAAACTCAGGTGGAGACATAGGTAACTCTAAATTCCATTCTTCTTCTACCTCATAAATATCAAGACCCCTTCCCGGGGAAGATTCGATCATGTGATTCAAAAATAAGAAGAGGAGCGTGAAATCAAGGAAAGCTCTATCTCATGGTAGGTAAGATGCAGTTACACAAATGAATTTAAATAACTTATAGTTGATTCATCACTATTAATGTGCTCTAAACAATTAGAATGACTCTCGGTTTCTATGTATGTCAACATTGGGGTCATTGGTGCTTTACGAATCAAGGGTTTGGCACGAACTGAAACCATGAAGTTGGTATCTTCTAGGTCACTACTTGGGGTGAAGCGTGAAGAAAAAGTTTCTATAGAATCTGCGAGAAGATTTTGTTCACGTGGAAATGCCTCAATTGAGATGAAATCAAACTCTTTTGTCAGACCTAACACTATTGTTTTGTAAAGTTGTAGATGCTCAACTCTAGTCTCATATACTTTAGATATATAATTTACGACTAGTTGTGAATCACCCAACACCATAATATTGAGGATTCCTATCCTCTTAGCTACAATGAGGCATAATAGGAGAGCCTCATATTCAGCCCCATTGTTTGTGTATTTGAAATTCAAATTGAAAGTAAAAGGTATAATCCTACCTTTGGGCGATTATGGATGTTGATTCCAAAACTACTCGGAAGAGTCCAACAACTACTATGGAAGATGGACATTGATTCCTCCTTTTACCTTTCCCATTTACCTCGATTACCTCAACCATGAAAACCTCATCTGCTGGAAGGGAACGAGTCCCAAGGCATGTCCCATACCCATAGAATCAAAGGGGAGGAGAATAGGAAAATCCTTCTCTAATAGCTCAACAATATTTGTTGTGGTTCCTAGTGACACTGTCTCTACAATAACGTTTTCATCCTTGATCGCTTGAATTCCTTAGATCAAACCCATGACTTAGAAATTTGTTGTAGGAACTAGTTTTTCTTCTAGTACCATGCTTGCAGGTTTGTTTAACTAGTTCATGGGAAGCTCAAATTTGGAGTGGACCCCTGGCCTTTTCTTTAAGTTGGAAAATGTATATCAAAGGGTTTTGGATCACCGTGTGCCATAAATAATTTCCCTAAATGTAAGAATCTAACCTCCTAGAATAGAGTAGAGGGGATTTCCTTCATGCGGTGGATCCAAGGACGACCAAGGATCATATTATAGTTGGTTTCCTGTCTATAATATAAAACTCAATGAGTACCGTCTTGGGCCTGAGAGTAACCAATAATACTATAGTTTCGATCAAGGTTTCTTTGAGGCTATCATAGCCCCTCGCCTTGTTTCACGTCAAGGAGTGAATGGTCTCCCTATATCCTAACTTCAAGAAAAAACAAAAGGGGACTATGTTAACTACTACCCCATCATCGATCATTGCACATTTTACATAGTTATTGTAAATCCAAACTTGTAGAAACAAATTCAGGTCACCTCTAGGTGTTATCTCAGCATCCATGGACATCTTACTAATGTCAAACACGAACCCAATATCTCTCTCAGGCTGCCCTAAAGGAATAACGTTGAATTCTATGTGATTTATCTGTGACTCTGGCGGAGGGGTAATGTTAATCAAATGGCCGAGACCTAGAAATTCTAGCAGAGCAACTTGGTGAGAAGGGGAATTCTTCAGTAGATCCAAGAAGGAAATGTGTGAAAATGTCTTGGTTAGATCATTTATTAGATCATAAGCCCCTACTATCTTACTTAGTGTATCACGAGCATTTTCTAACATAACCGATAAATCAGGATTGGTTGTATAGAATAATCCATGGTTCTTGTAGCGGCGTTAATTTGGGGTTCGACATCTAACTCTACAAATCCCAAAATCTTTGTTTTTTGGTGACCATCTAGAGGGGGTACCACCTGTGGGTTTAACGAAGTTGAAGCTTCATGATCATGAGTCCCTATTACAATACCTTTATTCAAACAATTGGTATCTAATCTATCATCCTTTGGACACATGGGGAGAGGATCATTAAAGATTCCCAATGGTGTGTTCTATGGAGATATTGGTCCCATGTATGTGTTTTGAGTGGGTGGTGTTGTTGGGTTTGCTAAAAACATGTCAACAAATAACTATCTTTGGTCCTCTAGAAAACGTTGTAAAAACTTGTTACAATCATGACAAGTTCTTACATCATGCCCACGAACCCTATGGAAACATCAATATAAGTTGATTTCGTAATCTCGAGCCTTTGGTTTGTTACCTTGTGTGGTCCAAAACTACGGTTATTGTTTTTTTGTTGATTGTTATAATTAAAATTTTGAAACCATTTCCCTTGGTTTTGGAATTAGTTAGGATACCCCCCGAGTATTGACTAGGGATCGGGGTCAGTGTTTTTCTCTGTTGTGGTTGTTATTGAGGATGATTAAAATCCACAACGTTTACTAAGGGTGAGAAATTTTTATTTCTTTTATTGTTTCCATTATTGTTGTTGTTATTTGTAGCACCCGTGTTGGTAGGATTAACAACATTAGGATTTTTGGGCTGGTCAGTCACACCATCGGTTGTGACTCCACAATTCTTATTAAGGATCTTTGGTCCTTGATTATTGTTCGTGTTGTTGGAGTAACCAAGATTATTTTGATTGGGAGTGACTAACTTCCCATTTGCTCCATAGGTCTTACGACCACTGTCAATGGCCACTTGGTCAATCCAAAGAGCACCATCTAGCATATCTTCATAGCTCTTTAGTGGGAACTTTTGAACCTCCTTCTTTGTCTCTATTGAGAGAGTGAAGGAATATATCATAAAGCTCCGTTTGATCCATATTTGGAGCACTTGTAGAGGATTAGAGAACTTGTCGCCACCTTTGAATGAAGTGGGCTGCAGACTCATTGTGTTCTTACTTGATATGAAGGAATTCCCTTATTCCTATTCTCAAAAGCTTGTTCATATCAAAAGATTTGATAAACTCTGATACAAGTTGCTTGAATGAGTGTATTGAAGCCTTAGGTATCCTATAGTACCAATCGATAACAATACCTTCTAATGTCTTAGGGAAATTTTTCGCAACAACTATGTCCCATGGGAACAACTCTCAAATGGTCGCAGCATAAGCCTTGATGTGGGCATTAATATCACCCTCCCCTTTGAACTTCAAGATCGGAAAGGGTCTCGAGAGCATGATTATACGAATGGAGAAATCTAGGAGTTCCTTGAGATATTCGAGAATAGGTTCCCATTGCGTATGTTTCCACTATTGAAGATATTTGTTGGGAGGTGGCGGCTACATCGGTTGTTGAAAAACAGACAACATAGACATTTGGTGGTGCGTATGGCTTTCCTCAGTAGTTGTTCATATGGACCCGGGTAGGTATACATGTCCCCCTATGGAGATTTAGAATACATGTGTACATAGGGGGTTGATTACCTTGATATGGAATCAAAGGCACGAAGCTAGGGAACGTTACATTTCTCGGCTGGTATGGCATTTGAGAATGCACTTCCGACTGGTGCCTATTATAGATATCCATACATGGCTTGGGGGCATATACCTAAGGTTCTCATCCCCTTAAGAAGATCTCCATGGTTTTAAATATTCATGTAAACTAGAGGTTATGTGCAGTAGGCATTTTATCGTAATTTTATGGGTAGGAAGTAGTCCGTGCTTACCCCGTGCATATGAATTTTGTGTATTTTGGGCAAGCTCTAACTCTTTGAATTTGTTTACCAAATTTGAAATGACATTTCCTGTTGATGGGGTGGTGCCTTTCTTAGGAAACCTTTGTTGAAACCTCGGACGTAGTTGAGGAGTATGGTATCCTGCTATGAATTGTTCACGATGTTGCCACCCCTCATTGGCTGTATTGTCAGTTGGTAGTGGGGTAGCATTATTGTTTTGAAGAATGAAATCATGTTGTCCTTGCAGCCTATTGAAAGATTGGTTCATGTTCTAGAAGTTTTGTTCACTCCTAACATATCATGCTAAATACTCTTCATCTAGATGGGGGAGTTGATTAAATTGCATGCTAATGGGATGTCGAAACAAGACCTGAGGAGATGAACTTGCTTCACCAGTGAATGTCATGTTATTGGAACTTGATTATTCGAGGGGATAGGTCTGAGTGACCTGATCAAGTTCCTCAATACGTATAAAAAGAACCAACATTGGTTCCTTGAAGAAGAGGGTTTTGAGGGGATGAGAGGTTGTCTTCCCATGTTAAAAGTGAAGGTGATTGTTGTGGTATACTTGATTGGTAATGGTACATGTAAAAACCTCAGGATGGGCTGACCGTACTCGTTGTATCCCGATATATCTGGGGGTATAAGAATACCCGCAAAATAAAGGATGGATGAAGAAAGTGGAAACATTTAGAGACTAGCTCTTCACGTCGGGTTCACCAATTTTGAACAATAGAAAATCAACACGTGACCTTCTTTGCGCACTTGACCTCCCAAGGTCGTGCTGAGAGAGCCACTGTGGAAATGAAATGGAAGTGAAAGTGATGGTGATGATCAAGCTAATTGGGAAACCTTATGTCTTCGACACACGTAATACTAGAATTTACGAATCTAAGGCAAAGAATTCTCTCCTAACCTGAAGGGGTGTGATGGTACGGTCTGATTATGATAGCCCCTCGGAGACTCCAATCGATGTCTAGTTCTGTCGAGATTCTATTGAGTGGTTGTGGAATACAAGGAAAGTAACTTGCATGTGCCTCGTATGGGTTTCCAGAAAAGGTCATGGAAGTGAAGACAAGAGGTGTAGCGGAGCTTCAGGAACTATGGGTGATTTTCTAGTCTTGTCCAGAAAGTCTTAGCCCGAGATCGATGTTATGTTTAACAATGAAAGTTGTGTAATAATATCGGGTGGAAGCCATGAAGATATGAATACCAATGTGCGTAAACTAGTGTCAATATCTAGCTACCTAACCCATTGGGCTTGCTTGGGTTTACTCATGGGGGTTGTGGCCCTTGGATGGTCATACACGCAATCAACTATTTCTAGGAGTTGTCCAAAAGTCGTAGGATTTATTAGTAATGATATTCAAAGTGTATCTAACTCGTCCCTATTTTCTCAATGTATGTCGTAGGTGTGTAAAGACTCATTAAATGCAAACTTGTGTCAATGTCAGTTATTAGCTCTAGCTCGTTGGGTTGTGGGACCATGGGATCACAACTATAAGTCTTTTCCTGTTGTAGACCATTGATGGTCATGCAAGATGAATTGATTTACTTATAGTGAATAAACTATCTATCAAAGGGAATATAACCTATTTTTTTGGTGTTTTCTCAATATATCGGAACAAAGCAGTAAAACAAGCCAATCTATGGAAAGTAAATGTTTTTGTTCTTTTCTAACTTTTTAGACAATGGATCTAATCTAATAAAAAATTAAATACTAACAATTAGCCAGATGTAGCTAAATATTTATGCAGAGGTGTGAATCTAAATCTAAAAATCTATTCTAATTGAATCAAAATCCTTCCAACCCTACCTCAGAAGTGAAGAACAAATCATAACCCTAATAGAGCTATTGTTCCCCACAGCTTCCCTGGTAATGTTGAAGAGAAAACTTCCTATTGATTTGATCTACTTGAGATTATCTAGCTAATTGGAATGAATTGTTTCTCTACTCTATTTGATATGTAATTAAAATTAACAATTTGTAATTGAAAATTTGATAAACAAAGCAAACAAATACACAATTCCAACCTGGAAGAGCAAGAATTTTGACAAATCCAGTAGTATTAGTATCTTTCCCCTTAGTTATTTCCTTTATTTCTCTGAGTGTTCATGTGAGTCCAAGGGATTGGGAATGTAAATAACAACAACAAGAGGATGGCACTTGAGCAATGGCAGCTTGGAAGAAATTTGGACGCAATGCACATAGAAGAGAGATAACACAAGAGATCTGAGCTTGGCTATGCAATTCCTAGCGAAATTATGGTAGAAAAACAATACAAGATACACAAAATTCTCAGGCACCCCCTTTTTCTTGAATACAAGAATGGAATATATAGGAATGGAGGCTAGGAGGTTACTTCATGCACAAGGCAAGAAGAGGCAGTTCCAACTAATTAAATCTCATTTAAAATAGGAGCAAGGAGAACCAAGAAAACAAAGCTATTTTATCCAATTCGGCTCATGGATGCATGTTAAAAGAAAATTTAAGTGAATGTTGCATGTTTAAAACACACATGAAGAATCTCGGTAAAAGTGGGGGACCGCCACCCCAATGCGGGGTGATGGTTTTGAGACCACCGCCTTTCTTGGGCGGCGGTTTGAGAACCGCCACCTGTAGGCGGTGGTCCCATGCACCAAGGCCAAAACAAGCATAGAAAGAGGTGGGGAGATGGAAAAATTTATGGAAAATTTAAGTAAGGCTATCTAGGCTAAAAATATACACTGTGAATGGGTTTTAGAGCTCAAACACCTTCTTGAAAGGATTTTGAATCATCATTGGGGATTCTTGTAACCTGTTTTCCTGAAAATGTAGCATGTGCAATTTTGGGTGCATATAGGAGCCTAAGCTTGTTTCATTCATACTTGAAGGCATTCCTCAAGTTCCTTAGCCAATTATCCAACCTGGTTTTGCATGCTTTGGTGAGGAAGGTTGTGGTTCGGTACTCCTTGTAGTGCTCAATTGATGATTTGTTTGTAAATGGGTACTTTCATGTTGGCTTCACATCCCCTTTAGGAAATCCAATTTTGTTAAATACCAATAGGATTAATATCATGCCCTAGATATGAATTTTCCCTATAACATGCACAATTTCTACATATTATTCTATGCTTGTGGTAATGAATTGTGTGATATTGTAGTGTGTGTCAAATGCCATATTGTGCATGATTTCTAAAAATTTCTTAGTTATCACAACTTGATTTCCAGATCTAGATAGCTTAGAGGAGATAAAAGGTGTGCTACAACCCTTATCAATAGATATTCAATGTTCATAATAGGTAATGTGTACCCTCCCTTCTTTTATATTAATAGATATCCTATTTTGTTGACTTTATTCTTATCACTCAAATATATCCCAACATCATCCCTTGTGTAGACTAAGCTGGGTTATGTTCTTATGCGTGTGGCATTTATTCTCATCTTTTAACCCACAAAGTAAAATTATCCCCCATGCACACATAATAACAAAATTTGTACTAGTTTTGTGGGTTTACCAAAATAGGTTATCTCATATAATTGAAAAACTCTAAATTGTTCAAGTGTGTTATTTATGTTATCATAAAAATGATTCCTCCTTCAATTTAATTCTTATCTTTATGTCACATATAATCTTATGACAATGTAGCTTCAAGCCCTAGCATGTGGTGATTGAAGTTTTTACCTTGCACATATACACCATGGTCTTCCAATATTATCCATGAGTTAAGAAATTTGAATACTACATCTCTAAATTTTATGTTTGTAATGCAGACGTTTAGGATTTTCTCATTTTTATCTTTACCATTTACTTAGTGTCATTGTGCACACATGCTTCTTCTTTTCTAGCATAGATGTTCTAGCTTCCAATTTATCTTCCTCCTTTTCAAGATCCTCAATTATGAATTTCTCCACTTCTTCTTCTCCCAACATCAATTCACCTAAATCATTTTAACTAAACTCGTTGTAAGAACTAGACTTTTATGTCGAACCAAACTCACACTCCTCACGTCTAGCTCTATCCAAATTTCTAAATTGAAATGCATGTTGATTCACCATGGGGTGGTTCAATTCCCCAAATATTTTCATAGCTACTAGAATAATTTGACCCCACATTAATGACAATCGAGATACGAAGTGGAAATCTTGTAAGTCTGCAACTGTAATTTCCTTTCTCTTTCCCTTTATTCTCTCTGCAATAACAAACATGAATTATTCAAAAATGGTGTAATAAACTTGAATTTCATTCTTTGTGCTTTGTATCATCTTTCCAACTCACTTTTTTATCTTGAGCTCTACTTTCACCCAAGGAATTGTTATATATTTTTACCCCCTAGTAAAATAGAAAACTTGGGAGGATGGGTTGAGGACTCTGACAATGATTCATAGATCAATATGGAATGATATAGTTGGGTTTTAAATTTTGGGAAGCATTGAAAATGATTCAGGGAATTTTCGGAGGTCTTGGGGCCATCCATCAGAAGTAGGTTTTTGGGCCTTAAGGAGTTTGCAGCATGAAAGAGGACCTGAGATTCAACGAAATATTTCGATAGTCATGTTAGGAATTATAAGTCCAAAAAAGTGCCTATGGAATTAATTTTCCATGCCCTACATGGTGGAAAAGATGAGACATCTTGAAGCATCATACACTTCCCAAGGAAGTTCATTCTTCTAGCGCACAACGAGAAATCCCGAGAAATAAGGAGCCTTTTCATTTGGTGTGTGTTATTTTCCACATCATTAGGTGAGTCATCTCACTTAGGTGAGATCGTAGGTCCATGTGTCATTTAGGGGTCATTATGAGATTCCCTTATGCGTCAGTGTGTCAGTGCATCATATGCATCATTGGGAGTTACACTTCTATTATGGGAATGTAACTCCCCCTCTCTACTCGAGTTGTCATGATTGTAGCACTGGGGGTTACTCAGCACCTCCTATATGTACACCCCTTTTGATCTATGAGATAGAGGAGAGTTTTATGGCTTAACCAGGTTCTACCCATGTTTCAAATCTTTTCATGCACATTCGGTTGATGCTCGCTCCTCCCGAGATCTCTTCACGCTATCGTTCACATGCACATGTCTGTTGATGTGCACATCGTCCCTCGTGATCCTCGCTTGCAAGTTTTAAACCCTCTTTCATGGTATCAGAGCGGATCTTGTGGATCCGTGCACTCATCGGGTGTTTATGCGTGTTTTCGGCCCGCGTGATATATCAAGTTCTTGTTGCATGTGTCGTAATGGATATTCCGTTATGTGCTTCAGATACATTGATTCAGCGTTTATACCTCCGTTCGAGTTGTTCGTGTGATCGTGGTTCTTTGTGGGGTGTTCGTGGTTTTTCAGATTTTGCATGCGGTCTTGAAGTGATTTGCGTTTTTGGGTGTTGTTTGAGGGCTTAGATCTGAGTTCGGGTTTTACTTCCTGAGGTCATTTTGTGGTTTAACGTTGGATCGATACCTATTCTCGTGCTTGTCTAATCAAGCCTTTCATTGGTTTTTATGCCTTTGGTTTCTCGGGTTCATATTGTTTGACTCACATTTTGGCCACGTCAAAACCCCTGCAACATTTTGGCACCTTGATCTTGGTTTCACGCATCTCGGCTCGGTTACTCACGAAAGGATGGTCATTTACTTTTGCGTTTAACTCTACTTGTGAGTTCCCTGCATTTTTTCCCTTTTTTCTCTGCATTGGTTTCTTCTCCACACGCATTCCCAGCTCCACCTGGTTCAACCTCAACTTGCTCGTGAACATCTCCAGCTCAATGACTCAAAAAGATCCTTTGCGAGCTCTTCCCAACATCCACCACCTTCCACCGTGTCCTTTTGCATTGGAAAAATGTTTTTTTCTACAAAAGTTTGGATTGCTTGTGCTCTTCCTTGGTTCCTATGCAAACATTGGTAAACTCTTGGTTTGAAAGCACGTTCTGACCTTGCACGCAGTGACTCAAGCGTTTTCTCTCCAACCCGCATTGGAAAAACGTTTTTTCTTTTCTGTAATTTCTGGATGTGTTGAAAAACATTTTGACCCAACCGTTACCATAGCACGCACCTTGAAGCCTCCCACGTGTCTGCAACACCCTCAGCAGCCTGTACAGCTATTTTTTTTGCGATTTTCCCTCCAAACAGCGGTTACACCAAGCAATGTGGGATGTGGCATCTCCTTGTTGTCCACTCTTCCAACGTGGGCCCTCCTATCACCTTCTTTTTTAATGTTTTAGGGTGATTAAAAGAAAAACATTTTTCATGGCATGTAATTAATATTTTAAGGCTATTTTTGGCTTGTTTTATCATCCTTCCTTCGAGTGTCAAAGACGAAAGGCGAGGTCCGGGGTTGGCAGGAGGCTAATCCCCCCTCACAGTCAAAATAAACCCTACCTAAAAAAAATTTCCGTTTCCAATGAGTACCCATGACACCCTTTGCACCCATTTCAGGATTTTTTAATGCGTTTGTAGCATTTATTGCATTTTCTCATCAGTTCACGGGAATTGTTTTTTGCTATAAATTTTGACTCGTTGCTCGGATCTAAGCACTTCTTTAGTCAAAGTTGCATGTTTTTTCACATTCTACATGATGGGATTATCATTTTTGTAAACACACTACTTTATAAAGTGCCACATTCTGGGGGTTGATTGTACTCTTGGGCTTTCACACGCAGACGCATTATCGGCCGAGTCCGACGTCTTACTTTTGTGCATCTTGCATTTTGCATCATGGAGAGTGCTCTTTCCAGACTTGAGCATCGTAGGATCACTTTACAACCTCTGCCACTTCTCACCGGGAGAGGGGACTATTCAGCTTGGTGTGCTTCCATGGAACATTACTTCGCCCACGAGGGTCTTTTACCCTTCTTGCTTGGGCTAGTTCCTACACCCGCTGATCATCGTCATCTAGAGGACTTCCTCAACACTTGTGACCATGTATTTGGTCACATGATGATGCATGTATCTCATTCTCTCTGGTTTCATGTGGCAAACTCAGATCCACCTCACTTTACCGTGCGGGCATTCTTCGGTCCTTCTTCTATGGAGACCCTTCACATACTGCTTTGCCATTATTATTGTCGCTGATTCAGTTGTCTCCTCCATTTCTTCGTGTGATGGCCATTCCACTGACATAAACTTGCTTGATTCTACTTCTGATGATGAGGATTGTGCACCCTGTTATGATGTCGAGAGTACTACAAAGGACTCTTCTCCTCTTTCTCTCACTATTTCAGGCATTGTTGTCACCCTCCACATCTCATCGAGATATCGATCGAGTCTTCTACTCAACATTATCTTTGTCATCACACCCGCCTCCTTTCCACTTCGAGTGTGTGATGCTCCTTCCACTCCTCTGCCTTCATTGGATGACTCATACCTATCTGACATCGCTCTTCTATTTGCTGAGCCCCCTCATTGGGATGAGTATCTTCCTGACCTTAGTCATCTTTTCACAGAGTCCACTTGTGATGCTCTACAGGTTCCTCATCCATCTATAGGTATTTTAGAGGAGTTCTTCATCTCTATTTTTGGGAGTTCCCCTTCTGGGAATCATGTCACTTCCACATTTCTAGAGACCATCATTGATCCACCCTCAGCTGTGGATCCCTTTTCTGTTGTGGAGGATGTTGTGTTCCCTTCACATCACTTGGACATCCTTTTTCAGGTGTTCCTCTTCACTTTGATAGTTCTACGCAGTGGCATTACCTTCGGTTCCCACAGGCACTCACTCGCTAGACCTATGTCACACTTTCATGCACCAGACTCAAAGTTCTTCGTGTTGCTGCCTTTAGTTTCCTTTGTGGAGTGGGTAGACTTCCAACACATCATTTATGTCCTTCCTAAGGGCAGGCACATAGTTCATTGTGGGTGGCTCTTCTTTAGTCCAGAGGCAAAGGATCTCATCATCGACATTCTTCTGGGAGACTTCTTAGAGCTGGAAAGTTCAGATCCGTCCATGGCATCTTCTACATTCTTCTCATCTCCCTCTTCTTCTCCCTTCTTCTTTCCCAGAGATTTCCTCTTTGTACATGGGTACCCTTTTCAGGCTCGTCTATAGTTGGGACCCATCTTTGGCATCTTTCTTAGATTAGAGAGTGTTTTGTTCTCTTGTGGTGGATGTTTTTCCCACTGGGTTTTTCTTCACTTGCTTGGGACTTCTTCTTGTATGTGGGTACCTCATCAGGCTTTGTGTCGGGACCCATTTCTCGTTTCTGACTTGCCACCTCATCCTAAGTTACGATGAAGGGGGGGTGTTGGTGTGTGTTATTTTCCACATCATTAGGTGAGTCATCTCACTTAGGTGAGATTGTAGGTCCATGTGTCATTTAAGGGTCATTATGAGATTCCCTTACGCGTCAGTGCATCAGTGTGTCATATGTGTCATTGGGAGTTACACTTCTATTCTGGGAATGTAATTCCCCCTCTCTACTCAAGCTTTCATGATTGTAGCACTGGGGTTACTCAGCACCTCCTATATGTACACCCCTTTTGATCTATGAGATAGAGGAGAGTTTTATGGCTTAACCAGGTTCTGCCCATGTTTCAAATCTTTGCATGCACATTCGGTTGATGCTCGCTCCTCCCGAGATCTCTTCACGCTACCATTTGCATGTCCATTGATGTGCACATCATCCCTCGTGATCCTCACTTGCGGGTTTTAAAACCCTCTTTAATTTTCAAGGTGATAAATTCAAACGGATCTTTATACTACCACCTTTGGATTCAATGGTTTTTTCCATGTGAAATCATATATAATTTCACCCAAAAACTCATCCGGGAGCTCAAGTTATCACCTTCGGAAGTTCGCCTCCTGGGGTTGGTCAGACAGGTTAGACACCTAGGGGCTGGTCGGCTAGGGGTTGGTCGGGTCACATTTTTGATGTGTATGATCAGATTTTGATGCCCATCACACCCATCACACTTGCACGACACCCAGGTTGGACAATACGACCAGGTTGGATGGGTCATGAGGTTGGATGCCTGGGAGTTGGTCGGCTGGGGGTTAGACACCTGGGGGTTGGTCAGGTCACATTTTTTGACACATACAATCAATTTTTGATGCCCGTTGCACCCTTCACACTTGCATAACACCCAGGTTGGATGGTATTTCCAGGTTGGATGGGTCATGGGGTTGGACGCCTAGGGGTTGGTTGGCTAGGGGTTGGATGCACAGGGGTTGAACACTTGGGGTTGGTTGAGTCACATTTTTTTATGCATACGATTAGTTTTGATGCCCGTTGTACCCGTCACACTTGCATGACACCCGAGGTTGGATGGTGCGACCAGGGTTGGGCGGGTTATGCGGTTGGATGTGTGGGGGTTGGTCGGGTCACATTTTTTTATGCCTACGAACATTTTTTGATGCTTTTCATTACCCCTCACATTTGCATGACACATAGGATGGTCAGATTATAGTTATATGACATGGATGGATGGGTTATAAGCCTCACGAGGGTAGGTGAATGAATGACATCCTAATAACCAAAATTAATGAGGCATGACACCCATGACCTCTCATGTAGGAAAAGTACCAAAATGGATGGTTACCCATACCTCTTTAATGCATCCTATCGGTTGGTAACCCCCTTTTCCCTATATATTGTAAAATTCACCTCATTTTGAGGGGGATTTTTCCAAAAGGAAAAAGAACTTTGTCAAAATTGTTCCAGAGCTATTGTGAGCTAAAAGCCTCAAATTTTTATTATTGTAAAATATTTTCTCTTGTACTTAGTGTATGATGGATTGTGCATGTTTTTCGAGTAATAAAATTCATGTTTTGTGGCAATTTTCACCCTAACTTGTATGAATTGCATCTTCTGCCTTCCATTAGATTTATAAGTATATTGTGCATATATCCATCTCTTTATAGAGCCCATAGTTTTTGTACTTTATGAATATAAGGAATTGATCATTGTCTGGAATGTGGATTTTTACTAGCCCTCTCCTTCTCGGTTTCTCCTATTTTTCACTCAATTGGATTGTCTCATCCTTTCTTGGTGCATCACCTTCATTTAGAGTATTTTTATTTCATGCATCTTTCTATCCTTGTCTCCTTGGGTTACTTTAGCTAGCCATTCTCTACACTTTGGAGAAGTTGGCACTAGGTTAGAGGAAGAAGTTGACTTTCTGCGAGAGGATTATCCTACTTGCAAGGTCCCACACTGTAGGATAATCCCATGTTATACAATTTGCATTGGTTGCCTTGCACACAAAATAAAAAGTAATCGGGGTCTTGTAACTTTAGATTTACAATTTTGGCACGCTCGATAGGACCGAAGTCAATATTTTCACTTTTTATCAAGATTAGGTGTGTGTCTTGGTGAATTTCCATCCTTTAGAGGCTTTGCAGCAACACATCTAGTGACTCCATCATTCAAATCTAGTGGTTCCAACAGCCCAATTTTATCAAGTTCATGAGAAGAGTTCAAACCCAGTCTAGAACAAGAGAAGAAGGTATCTTTGAATACTTGTAGTTATCTCCAGGTAAGAGGAAGGAGAGGAAGAAGAGTACAAAGGTCTCCATCTCCACCAAATAGAATATTATCCACACCTCCACCTGGTAGACCCTTTCTTCAATCAACTAGGTTTCTCAGGCCACTCAGGATGGCTCACCTACAACCACCAAATCAGCCACCTCCAAACCCCTATGCAAATTTCATGGGCAATAATCCACTTTCCCTTAATGCACAAAATCCGGTCCCGATAGCAGCATTAAAGAATATTCCATACTTCATTGGAGAAAATCACACAACTCCCATCAACCACATTCAAGACATTACAAATGTCTGATGCCATACATGAGATTTCGAGATGGATGTTGCAGTCAAGTTGTTGGCTTCTTCTTTCAAAGGAAAAGTGTTGCAGTGGTTCAGAGGCTTGGGAGTAGGATCAATTCAGAATTGGGATCAATTGTGCACAACCCTATGTGGCCAATTTGGGGAGAGGGCTGACAACTTATCCCTTTTAGAGAAGATGACTATAATCAAAAGGGCACCAACTGAGAAAATGATAGACTTCAATTCTAGATTTCAAAGAACATGGGAAAGGATCCCAATTGTGGTCAGACCAATAACTGAAGGTGCATTTCTCTATTTTCTTAAAGCTCTAAATTCTGATATATCTATTATGATACAATCTATGGGAGGAATAACCCTACCAGATGCTTATGTCATAGCCATTAGAGATGAGAATTTCCTAATTCAAGCCAATAAACTTGCACCTAGGCCACCTATGCCTCTCTATCTAGATATGGGAATCTTAATCCTAATCAAACACCTACAATAGCCCCCATCCTTGCTCCAAGAAATCAGAGTTTGAATGAAGCCTCCACTTCTTCTAGTACTTCTAGGGAACTCCAAGAAGTCATGAAGTAATTACAAAATTTGGGGAATGAGTTGGTGACAATCAAAAGGAAGCAATCTCATAGCTCCAGACCTTACTAGCCTCAAGCTCAAAAAAATAGGCCTCCATATTAGCCTAACAGGCCTCCCGCTCAAGAAACAAAGAAAAATCCAAACCAAGGGTAGTCTCAAACTGCCAGACCATTTCAGCCTTACAACCCTAATGCAGTTTCAACATCTAGGGATTTGGTTCCAGCTCAAAACAACATGGATCAAGAATATGATTGGTGTTTCCCATGCAATCAACCTCATAACTAGTTGATGTGTTTCAATGAAAATTTTAATCATGCTCTTATGGTGACAAAAATGGGTGTGGAACAAGAGACATGCCAAGAAATAAATCAGCAACGAAGCAACTTGGGAAACCTCTTGTCTGTTGGCATGCTTTGAAGTTTTCTATGGTATAAATCAAGCCCCTTCTCAAAGTGTAGCAACCAATACATGGTCTAAGAAGATAAATATTAGAGAGGGACAACCATCCAATTCAAATGACCCGCAACCCTCTATCACCTTGTTTCACCATTTTCTTTACGTTTTTGATGAAACAGATAGAGTTATGGGCTAAGGAGGAATACTTGTTGTGTTGGTCGGTTGGAGGTTGATGCACATGTTTTGACTTCTTGATCCAATGCTGACTATGAGAGCTTCCTTTTGGCTAGGAGGAACTACCTGAAATAGAAAACAAGACCACAAAAGAAGAGTTAAACAATATATGGTAGTGGACTACCTAGTGTGCTAGATCTAGGAAGTGTGATACTCCCTAGATGGTTGTCAATCCACTGTTTAAAAAAAATTAATGCGAGAAATAAACAAAGTCCTATTGTAGTTGATATGATTTAGGTATCTCATTCAAATACAATAAGAAAATCTAATCATAACAGGCTAGGCTATAATCAGATCTGAATGGAGGGGTAATTGTCAAGGTACTGGGACTAGTCAGGGTTAGGTTCTAGGTTTCTTAGGTCACTTGGATGAAGGTTCTTAGGTTTTGTTATTAGCAAAGGTATTAAACACGAGACCGATGTCGGTTTGGTATAACCGATGACAATTTAAAAGGGTTGATGACGGTCATGGGTAACCGGTGTCGGTAGGGTCGGGGTGAAAGAAACTTAATGAGATCTGGTTGTAGAGGTTGATCTGAGGTTAAACAGAGACAAAAGGTGGGGTGGAGAGGTCTGTGGGAATCTTAGGTATACTCAGAGATGTGTAATAGTCAGATATAGGTGATTTAATGGTGTGGGTGGAGGAATGGTTGAGTTTATAGGTAGGTAAATGGTAGGGGAATGAGAGTGCAAGTGGAAACTGATAACAACGGTAGAAGAACTTAATAGACTGAAGTAGAAATAGATGATGTTGGTTAAAAGTATACTTACTATGGTGTAGGTTCAAATTCTGGATGGTGATGATGGTTGATCATAGGAATGATGTTTGTACTTGTCATCACCAATCTAGCAGACTGATAATTCTCCACCGAGAACTCCTCGTCTATGATTATTTACTAATGCACAAATTTTAGTTTAGTGGAAGTAATCTGGAAACATAATAACAAACATAACACAAGAATACCATAGACTATGATACAAAGGAATGATGAAAAATCTAATAAATATGTGTGTATTATATTATCAACATGAAATTGTTACAATCTCACCCATGAGGTACTTCAAGTGTTACCAACTCCACTTGCCTTCCAACAATAACTATGGGATAAAATTCACAATTATACCTCTTAATGGATTCTTTAACACACTTTCTTATACAATATTTCTCACTACTTCCTTCTATGCTAAATGAGGGGGTGGCCTCTTTATTTATAGAACTTTCAGGCTTATCCACCTTATCTCTAAGATAGGATAAGAAATCTACTTTGACGAATCATATTCCATACCTTAACTCTTACCTTTACATGTAAGCTTATCTTTTAAGATAAGATAAACCTTATCATTCCTTGTCCTTATTACTAATATAATATTTTTACCTTTACATGTAAGCTTATCTTTTTAGAATTTTTCCAAATAAAATACACAAAATATTTATGACATCACTCCTTGTCCTTATTACTAATATAATATTTCTAATTCCTAATTGTGTAGACCCTACTTCTCTACTTACCCTAACTTTGACATTTTAACATTACCAAACCAGTTATGACAAATATTTACTTTTTACCACAACATTCCTATTGTACTTTGACTGTTACCGTACTATACATTATTTGTGGCATCATACCGGTAGCACCGTTATCTTCTATCGACGCTACTACTAATTATAATTAACAACATCCTATTCCTAATACATGCATTAATGAAAAATAAATTACGAGAGGAAAATTTTTAGTGTCGAAAGCGTACCACGTCGGTGCTTCTTGGAATGTCACCATACCTTTTCGATAGGAATTACGAGGGTACCGTGCACGGATGAGGGGAGAGATCCGGTTGGTGAGAGGAGCTAGGTAGATGGGTCCACAGATCGGTGTGGAGAATTTGAGTGGGTGGAGGTGAGGTGACTATTTGGTGATGGAAGAAGTGGGAGAGGGGTTAAGTGGGCCACTAGCACAACATCCATTGTGCCTCCACACCGACGACACCGAAATGAGGTAAGATCTCATCCTTTCTTCATATTTGTTGTGGGAAAAAGGGGATATGGGTATGAATGGTCGGGTAGGGGTGATAATTAAAATTTGTGGTTAAAATTGATGTAATGAGGGATGGGAGAGGTCATAGGTAGGGTAAATAGGGGTGGGGAGGGATTTAGGTTAGGTTTGGGTAGGGTAGGAGAAGTTATTAGGTGAATTTGGAGAATTTGTGGGGAGAAAAAATGGGGGTTTGCGGGTTTGGTCGCGGCAAATGACCTACGTCGATCAAGAATTGGTTGATGTCAGTAAGATATAGTTGGCATTGGTCAAATAACAGATGACCGATGTCGGTTACTAGTGACCGAGGTTGGTTAGGATTTTAAGGAAAAAGAGGTCAGACAAGGGTTTTAGGGGTTGGAAACATGAGGTGTAAATGTAAGTGGGTTGAGGGTAGGTAGGGTAGGTTACGGAGGTTGTAGGGAAGGAAAATAGGAAGGAATTGCAGGAATGGGTTAGCTGGGTAAGGGGTGTTTTGGAAATGGTTATGGGTTTAACAATGGTGTGATTGTTTGGATGCAGGCGAGAGACCAGCTATGGATGTGGGATAGAGTTCCACCTCTATTGCTAGCGGTGTGGGGAGACGTGACCGATGAGGAGTGGAGGCACGTGACTAACGTGGGTCTGATTGGTATCCGACACTATGGGCATATAGTGTGTGATCCTAGTTTGATGGTCACTCTCATCGATAGATGGGATTCTGCGACCAACACGTTCCATCTTTCGATAGGTGAGATCATAGTCACCTTAGAGGACATGTACAAGATCCTAAGATTACCGATAGTGGGAGCGTAGGTGTACTCCATTTCATCAGAGGCCTCTGAGGAGCTGATGTTGATAGTATTTGGAGAGGGGATGGCCGAGATGAGGTTCCATAGCGCAAGCCTGAGCTATGGAGAGATGTACGCGGCCCATCCCAAGGAGATGCGGTTAGTTGTTTTGATTATGGAGGCAGTGTGTTGTTTTGCACTACCAGATGTAGAGGTGTGAGATTCCCATGGGCACTGATGGGAGTTCTTCATGATATGATGGAGGATAGGACCCGGTTTGCATGAGCACTAGCATTCTTAGTGAAACTTTACAGAGAGCTCTCTATGGGCCTACGGGAGGCTATGGAGGTTCATCTTTTGTTGCACCTTCTTTCTTCACTGTTGGGCCTACGAGATAATTATGTGTGTGCGACCAATTGGTCCACCCTGGATAGATGCATTTTGAGCCAGGTATGGTCCGGGTTGGTTATAGGCATTGGGTGCCAGTTGGTGGAGTGCATTGGGGGGCTAGGGCTACGCATGATGTAGCTCACTATAGGTGGATGTTGGAGGGGTTGTCTGGAGTAGACATTATTTGGAGGCCATATGTGGTATATCCATCATACAGCACATGGCCAATGAGTTGGATGAGCTATAAATAGCTTAGGTGGATAGAGGGGCATCGTGTCGGGAGCACAAGATGATACCAGTAGATAGAGTCTAGTAGTAGTTTGGGCTGCCCTAGGATGTGCCACCACCATTTCCAGCAGTATAGGAGGGATGACGTGGAGAGACCTATGTCTCCACCTTGACCTATAGTGCCAATAGGGTAGGAGGAGCAGTGGTGGACTGATAGATAGATGATTCCGGCTACATAGATGCATATAGATGGTGGTGGGTAGCCCAACTATGAGCAGCACCACCCAGACCAGGGAAACTAGACGTGGCTACCCTCATAATCTAGAGAGACACATTACAAGGATAGGTGGTCGCATTACAGCCCAAATGACTAGTTTATAAGGGCGGTGACCGACAGGTCACAAGAAGAGGTGGCCACGTTACGAGCACGGTGGTGGTCCTTCAGCCCGGATCATAGTGTTATAGGGAAGACACCCGCATATGGTGGATATGGAGATGAGGGACAAGGTCACGGGGTTGCAGGCCGATTAGCCACTACACATGCACATATTATGGCCCTACGGACCTAGATCACCGTGCATGGCATCGCATAGGCACCGGTAAAGGCACAGGGACATGGTCCCTTATTACATGTAGCAGTAGGAAAGGGTCTCGGGAGATAGGTACAGGGGCTGAGACCGATGGCACCTCCGCAGACTGCATACAGGTAATGGCTAGATTTAGGGATGCCCTAGGTGAGGCACGATACTATCAGGATCACTTAATGGCTATAGGGATAGACATCCCATCTTATATCAAGTATAGAGCACAACAAGCCTCAAGTGAGAGGACCAGGTCCTGCACTCACAGTGTGGAGAGTACAAGGATTGGCGAGCCTAGAGATACGAGCAAGAGAGGCCACTAGGTGTACGGGAGGCCAACTCTAGGTGAGGGCCATCAGAGGTTAGACTGAGGCCTACAGTAGGTGGTGAGGTGGTTCTTAGGGCACTGCAGGGAGCAACAAAGGAGGATTCAGGGGAGACAGGTTCAGACATCCGATGGGCAGACGATTGATATCGTCATTTTGATGACATTTTTGATATATACCGGCCTGCGTGCAATGATGGTGAGGTTGTACATGAGAGTTTTTGAGATTTTGTATATGATACCGGCCTGCGTGCTGAAGATATTGAGACACTGTATTTGAGATATTTGTATGGATTCGACATCTGAGTATACATTATATGGACACACAAATTTTGATGATCTATATATATAGAGATGATGATGTTTATGGTATGATGTTAGACTGATGTATATGATTTCTTGTTATGATTTGTACATGTGATGGAAACTAGGTACTTTAGGCATGGATGGAGTCAGGTTGGTTTAGGCATGGTGGAGTCAGGTTGGTTTAGGCATGGTAGAGTCAAGTTGGTTTAGGCATGGATGGAGTCAGGTCATAGGCATGGTGGAGTTAATTTTTTGGTGTTGATTTAAGTTCCAAGTTATTGGTAACAAAGGAAACAAATGGTGATGTATATGCATGTTATGGCTTAAATTTCCAAATATTTTCTATGTGTGGAAATATGAAATGATAAATTGGTGAATGTTATGATGATGTGTGGAAAAATGGTTGGTAGTTATGTTTGTTAATTGATGTGTGTTTGGTTTTATTTCCAGTTGTTGGTATAAACGGGAAACCAAGGTAGAATGTGAAATAGGAAAAATGGGGGGAAATTGGTTAGGGTAAAGAGTGGCCGAGCTAACCTCTAAGGGCCCCATGCCCTCAGAGTGTTACCTACATAGTCTCGGTGAAAAGGGACCTCAGGCCAATGTAGTTCTCCCTTAGACTAGGGAAGAATATGATGAGGTGGAGAGATGGGTTGGTAGGTTGTAAGCATGATCGAGTCTAGGTAAATTAGGCATGGTTGAGTTGAGGTCAAGTAGGCATAGTGATGTTGGTGAAAGAGGAATTTAGAAAGTGTAGGTGTTGATGGTCTGGTCTTGTATAGGAAAATCAATAAGTAATGAAGAAGTTGAAATATAAGAGGAGGTAGGGGAGCCACCAAATTGATAAGGATCATAAAGGGTGGACTATACCACATAAAGGATTATGAATGTAAGACCCTAAAGGTATTGCATGATCGATTATTCGAAGGGTGAAGGAAGTCACTTAATCACAAAATGTCACATTTACAGCGCAAGTCCCTTGAGGTGGTAGGAAATGAGGGTGAAAAAGGTAATAAGGTAAAAATGGTTGGTGCAGTGTAACATGGTACAAAATGGATTGCCCATGTGGCAAGAGACCCAAGATTCAATATAGACAAGTCCATGACAAAAAGTTGATATTTTTCTACTTTTTCTTTGTGACTTTGATAGACTGATCAATGCGGGAAGTCTATATAGGATGAGTATATTATCTCCTTGAGGTCTTCATGAAGCTGATTGATGTGGGAAGCTTCAGAATATTTTATTTTATTTTTGCAAGAATAGTCTTTTCTTAGACTATATGTAGTATGGCGAGCTTTGTATAGCTGTCCTTTGAGGGAGCAGTCTATTTATAGTGGTGAATCAGAGAGAGATAGATGTCCTTTTTGAGGGAGTCATATTTTTTACTAGAAGTTTGACTCAAGGAGTTGAATCCCATTTGGAAGTTTATTTTTGGACTTTTAAATCATGGACAAGACTATAGAGAAAATTTGGGTCGTTGGTGTAGGAGGTAAAACTAGAGCATTCAGAGGGTAACGATGATGGAGGAGTATCAGGTGATGAATGACCATGGGATTCCATCTTTGGAAAAGATAAAAAGTATCCATGAGAATCATGCCATGAGTAGAGCCATGGTACTCATATTGAAGATAAGGTTGAAAGGTGACGGGTAATCACATGATTCTTGTTTATTCGTTAGGGAAAATGGGAAATAAGAGGTGCAAACGATGCTCAAGGGACGAGCATGAAATGGGTAGAAAGTGATATAGGACTTGACGTCAACAATAGAATGGTCAAAGATGCAAGGCATTGAGGGGCTCAGGTTCAGGTTTACCTACGAGTGAAGATAAATGATAAGCACTTGATCCATAGACGTGAGTCACAATGTATGGTCCAAGCCAATTAGGAGCAAATTTGTCACGTTTACTTTTTTCTTCTTTGGTTACATGTTGATTTTCTTTCAAGACAAGGTCACCGACATGAAAGGTTCGTTCATGGACACATTTTTCATAGGCACGTTTGATACATTTTTGGTAGATTTGGAGATGGTCAAGAGCATTGAGATGACATTCATCTAATAACTCAAGTTGCACCAAAACGATCTTGCAAAATTCATCGTCATTGAGCATGTGTTGTAGTGAGATGCAGAGAGTTGGAATCTGGACTTCTAGAGGTAAGATCACCTTGGTACTTGTTGGAGAGAAAATTTGTCAGGTGGAAAAACATATGGATTTCTTGCCAACACTCTGGGAATCTAAGTCCCTCTACTTAACCAGTGCAGCTGCCGTATGTGCATGCACTTGAAAAGGTGGATTTCTGTTATGGCCTTTCGACCGGGGATCTAATAGGGGCACTCCACTGACCTTGTAAAAATTCTTGCATATACTTGCAAGAGATGACTTTGTCTGAAAGTGGGAAAGGGAGTGAGAATGGAGGTAGGAGAACTAATGCTGCAGGTAGAAAATCATATTCCTGCACACACACTAGTTAGAAACTTCATCACATGCATTTATGAGAAGAAACAACCCTGTAAATGACAACAAGACCAAATAGAATTTGATGAGAACAAAGTGTCATGAAATCCCTTGGTCAAAGAAAGCTAGAAACTCCTTCTTCTTGTATTGATGCTTGAACAAAAGTTGTACATAGTGTAGGAATGGAAGAAATTTGAGAGGGGAAGAGAGTAGAAGAAAATGGCTATCTCCTTTGCTTTCTCTCAAGGTAGAATGCACTCTTGAGTCTACAAGATCAATCGCCAACCCTTTGAAATGGGAATGGATTTACAATTTATAGAATAGAATATGACTCTTCATCTTCCTCATGACCTTTCGAATACCTTAATATGACTTAAGACTGTTCATATTCCACTTCAAATATTTAAGTCCCTTTTATAATAGCAAGGCAACTTAATTTACATTATGTTTCTAAAGTCTCTTAAGTCATATTAAAAGTGCAAACCCCAACGCGAAATTAGAATATTGGAAAGTGAGAGAAAGTTGGGGGGAAGAGGAGAGAGAAAGAGGGGAGAAGAAGAAGAGGAGATGTCATTCCCGATGAAGTCCATTGATCCTCGTTGATGGAAATCTCCAAATGCAATGAAACTCTGAATCTTCGAACTCCTTGCACACTGTGAAATTCCTCCAAATTATCTCACAAACGCTCGCTAAGTTGAATGAACTAAGGTGGATCTTGAATGCCCTGTGAAAAAATGACTAGGATGCTCCCGAACAATGATGTCCCCCTGAATGATTATCCTTGTACATCCCATTGTGCCAAAACTTCTCTTTGAGTGTAACTTACTATTTTTAGTAAGTGTGAAAAGGCAACTCTCTCGATCCTTTGCTGAGTGTTGTGACCTTGATTCCCCTTTCTCCTTGCATTCCTCACTCCTTTGGATCAAATTTCTATTTTTAGCAAGTGCTCGAGGGCCCACTTACTATTTTTAGTAAGTGCCAAAAATGTCCATTCTGGTGGATTCTTAGTTGTAGTGCACCTCTGATATCTTCATCTCCTTTGCAGGTTCTTCTATTAATGACTTTCCCAAATAGTAGTTCTTATGTAGTAGACCTGCTATTTTTAGAAAGTTGGCCTTTGGGAGTTGGATTGACGTGGAACGAAGTTTTTGATATGGGTTTTTGCCCAATATCATCCCTTTGAAATTTCGGGCCCACCCGCTTAATAATCCAGGAGATTTTAAAGTTTTAGTTTTCAAACCTAGCAGTGCCTCTAGGTACGGTAGCCATTAATGGACCTGAAAATTGCAGGTCTAGTTTTCTCCTCCATTTACAATTAAATTTATATTTTTGATGTGGATTTTGTCTTCTGGTGCTTCACGTGCGATCTTACTTCAATCCGTAACTAGTTTGATGGGAAATCTTACTTCTTTCTTCGTTGAGCCGGAAATGAGATTTCTTTGTTGTGGCTGCTCTGTCACGCATGAGGGGGGAGTTTGAAGGTGTCTTTCTGATGGTCTTGGATAGATTAATGAACAACGGAAAATGGTTTGTTGTTTCATGCACTGGTTTGCAACATTTCTTTAGATCTTCATTTTTAGGCTATGGGGATTTTCATTGTTCTCTCCTTCTTGCTCTTCGTTTCTCCTTCTTGTTTTGATGAAAGATCCTTCTGAGACCTGAAAATAACCTTGGTGAGTTTTTTTCAGTGCTTGGGTCGAGCTGGTCTGGGAATTTTCAATGGCGGAGTGACGATAGAATGTTGTAGAGGAAGAAATGGAGTGCACAAAAATGTTTAGAAGTTAGAAATGAAGAAAGCGGCACTTGGGAGATTTTAAAAAGATATGCACAATTAGGGTTAGGGCACATTTTTCAAAACTTGATGTTCCTGACCTCAGGGACATGAGGGACATCAATTTCCACAATGAGCAAGACGGCGACACGTGGCACTAGATCCAACGATAGGGGATGAAGGAGGAAAAAATTGCTTTAAAGCACCGAGAGCTAAAATGAGGTCACATGGGTGTCCAGAAGACTCCCCATAGGGGCTGGGAACATTTTCCAAGGCCTGATGTCCCCCACCTCAGGTGCATAAGGTACATCAAATTCCATGGTGGTCCTAGAGCTGACACGTGGTGACCAATCCGACGATAGGGAATGCATGCTCCAAATAAGCACTTGAGGGCTGAACTGCCAGGTCTGGAGGTCATATGAGGGTCCCAAGGGTCACATGAGAGCTGGGAACATTTTCCAAGGGGTGATGTACCTGACCTCAGGGACGTGGGGGACATGAAATCCCGCCAGGCTCCTGGTGCTGACACGTGTCCTCTCGAAAAAATGACCAAGTCCCGAACTACCTTTGAGAGGGTAACTTGGAATGCAGATAAATTGAGCTTACGGTGGAATTTCTTGGTGAAATTTTATATGATCCTGACTGGAAATGGCATTTTTAATCGAATTATGTGGGTATAATGTCTTGATTCGATCATATGATCCCTAAAAAGTCGGATTTTTGATATGGGACTCCACTTGTACCTGAGAAAAACTATCTTCTAATCATATGCGCCAAGGTGTTGTGAAAATAATTATTTCACCATAATGTAGGTCTTGGAATAATCTTTCTAAATATTTTTATTTTTACTTCCAACTCCATTCGGAGCTCTCGGAATCTTCTTTTGAAGCCCAGCAGTTGTTTTAGGCCTGTGTACTGTCTAGGCTTGTGAACCCTGTTTTTCACTCAGACTGCTCCAAGTCTTAAAAAACTTCTCTAAACCTTCCAAAATCATTTCTTTGATGACATAAGGTATTCCATTCATCTCCATGATGAATTTTTCCCTTCCGTTCTGTTCCAAGGAGGTGATCCTGTCTCGGAAGGCCAGCGATAGCCCTTCCCGTGACTGCCCAACATTTGCATTTTTAATGAACTCCTAAAATCACCTAGGGGGAATGAGTGAAATTTTCCTAAATCACCTAGGATAATATTATGACATTGGTTGGGAAATCATTTGGGATTGACAGAGCCGGGTTTCTTAGGAATGATAAAACATGAAAATTTTGGCATAGGGGTATAGTTGTCGTGCTTGGAAACTTCCAATTTACTCGTTGCACATTTACATGACAACATTACCATAGAACGAGATAGAAAGGTTTGGCTACAAACGAAGTGTTAATACTAGTGTATTAAGAACACAAGGCAAAAGGAATGTGTGTATGCCAATCCTTCCTAGTATCATTAACTACTTTCATAAGAATTTTGTTCGAGGTTTTATTGGGTAATTCTTCTTGGCCATTTTCTTAATTGTAATAAGGTGACGAGAGCTAAGTTGAATGCCAAAAGTGTCACAAATTTTTTCTAGGGTTTTGTTTTTGAATTTCTTTCTGATCATCTGTGATGAGGCGGTGAGGAACACCAAAGCGAAAAATGATGTGATGGTTGATGAATTCACATATTTTCTTGGCTTTTGTAGAAATGAGGGGGATGGATTCTACCCATTTAGTGTAATATTCAGTAGTGGTTATGATCCATTGATGGCATTTTGAATAATGGGGATTGATCTCACCGAAAAGATCCAAGCCCCATTGAGAAAAGGGCCAAAGGTCTCATGCTACCTATAAGGCATGACTAGGTGTGTGATGAAGATTAGCATGTTGTTGGCATTTTACACAATATTTGACATAATCAAAATAGTCATGGTTTAGGGTTGGCCAATAATAGCCAAGGTGAAGAATGTGTTTTGTGATAGCTAAACCACTAAAGTGGCCTCCACAAATTCCATCGTGAACTTCCTTGATGGTGTAGGGAATTTCAAAACTTGTAAGGCATTGTAAGAGAATACCGTTGAAGCCACATTTATAAAGGAGACCACCCATGATGACATAATGAGAGACACTTTTAAGAAAGGAACATTGTCCATTATGAGTGAGATCGGTGGGTAGAATGGAAAGGGAAAGATAGTCTACAAATTTCTTGTACCAAAGGTCATGAGGGTCAGGCAATGGTTCCGATGGAGTAGACCTCACAAGGTAAATAAGAGGGTGATTACAGCCTTTGTATTGTGACAAAGATTTTAGAGTCGGCAGGTGAAGTGGGTATCTAAGAAGCCAAGCAGGCCATGGTATCCACAAACTTATTGGTAGAACGTGGGGTGGTTTGAAGTTCGTAATGGTCAAAGGTGGTCAAAAGTATGTCTACGTGATGCTTATACTTTTGAAGTATCTCATTACGACACTGGTATATACCATTGACTTGGTTTACGACTAGCTGGGAATCACCAAAGATATTGATTGACTTAACATCTAAGGCATAAGCATCCTGGAGACCTAATACAAGTGCTTCGTATTCAGCAATATTGTTTGTACAATCAAAATTGAGCTTGAAAGACAAAGGCATAGGTTCACCATCAAGAGGAATGAGGATGACACCAGCCTGACCCCCATGCTAACACTTGGAGCCATCAAAGAAGAGTGTCATTTGGTAAGTGGGTTCATCTAAGGAGAGGGTAGCTATGGATTTGTCAGGAAAATTGAAGTTAGAGGGTTGGTTCCCGAGAAGGGTACGTCTTCTAGTTGGTCAGCGATGGTTTGGCCCTTGATGGATTTTTGATGAATAAATTCGAGGTCGAGGTTGGTAAGAATCATAAGCCAACATGTGGCACGTTGATTTTGATAGGGTTCAGCTTACATATGGTGTAAGGGGTCAGTATTAGTAATAATGAAGGTTTTTGGTTGAGTAGGTAATGGTAGAGTTTGGTGGCGACGAAAACTAAGGCTAAGTAGAGTTTTTCGGCATGGGTATATCTAGTTTCGTAGTCCAGAAGGGTATGACTTATGTAATAAAATATTTTCTCTTCGTGTTGCTTGTCACGATGAGAAAGCATAACACCTAAAGAATGGTCAATGGCAGAAATATATAGGTAAAAGGGTTGGTCATCCTTAGGAGGAATGAGCACTAGTGGTTGAAGAAGGTATTGTTTTAAGGATTCAAAGGCTTTATGGCATTCATCATCCCATTTGAATGAAATGTCCTTCTTGAGAAGATGATGGAATGGTTGACAACAGTCAGAAAAGTTTGCGAGATAAAATGACGAATGGATTGCAAATTTCCTTGTAGGATTCAAAGTTGATGGAGATTAGTAGGTGGAGGCATTTATAGAATATCCTTTACTTTAGCAAGATCGACTTCTATACCACGCAAAGAAATGATGAAACCAAGGAGTTTTCCTGAAAGTACCACAAAGATGCACTTCTTTGGTTGAAGACAAACACAATACTTGATGAGGTGGTCAAAGATGACCTTAAGGACAACCTGGTGTTTAGATCGATATTTGGATGTGGCAAGAAGATCATCTATGTAATCTTCCATTATGTGATGCATGATGTCGAGGAAGATGTAAGTCATGGCTCGCTTGGTAAGTAACACCCAGACATTTTTAAGGCCAAAAGGCATGACTTGATAGCAGAAGGTCCCCCAAGAGGTGATGAATGTAGTCTTGTGTTGATCTTTTGAAGGAAGTAATATTTGATTATAACCCGAGAAACCATCCATGAGTGATATCATTTCATGGTGGCGATGAGATCAAATAGTTGGTTAATGCCCGGTAGGGGAAAATCATCTTTGGGACAAGCTAAGTTGAGATCACGGAAGTCTGTGCAAATGTGGAGTCCCTTTGTCACCTATGTGATAGAACAATGTTAGCAATACATTAGAGATAGTCAATGGGTAGGATGAAGGAAATTGAGAGAAGGCACTAAAGCTCTTCTTTGACCAGAAGAGCAATGTGAGGATGCATTTTTTGTAGCTTTTTTTTGATGGGTTTGGCATCAGGAATGGTTATGATATTATGGACCATGATTTTTGGGTCAATGTCGGGCATATCGGCATAGGACCAGGAAAAAGCATTGTTATGGTCCCGAAGGAAAGAGGCAAAATATTCTTGCTCAGTAGCATCTAAATATTGGCCTATATTTAGAATGTACGGGTCATCCTGAGTGTTAATGTTGATTTCAATGGTCGATTCATTCAACATGGTTTGTGTCTCAAAAGGTAATGACCGATGAATATAAGAATCTTCCACACCTAGGTAGGTGAGGATGGAATCATCATCCTGACATTGAATGACATTAATAGAAAGTGTATTGTCATTGATCATGTCAGGATATAGGAATGGGAGAGAAGAGGGAGCCTTGCCATCGCATTGATAGGTCAGAGGTCCCAAAGAAATTGTGTTTATGGAATAAAAATTTAGGAGAAATAGATTTGAGATCTATGGACTCCATGGGTGAAGATGGTGACGTTGTTGTATGGGGTGGAGATGGTTTTCTTCCTTAATGAGATCAATGTGGGCCTTCTTAGGAGGCGGTGCGGTAAAGCCAATGACACTACGGTCATTGTGTTTACAGTGTGTACATGAAATGACACTATGGTGGATGTTTTAGTAAAAATGAAGCCAAATCCTTTCCATGTGCAACGGTGAAGGAAAGTGTGAGCAAAAAGTGGTTAGTAAGGGAGTGTAAGTTAGATGAAAATGGTTGTGTTTGGGATGGAGGTTTGGGTTTATAAGTGGCAATATCAAGTCCCCCATATGTTAGATTAGTGCGAAGGTGGGGAGGACCATAAGGAAAAACCTCACCTATGTGGTAGTCATAACTAGGGTGTTGACGCAGGTTCCCATACTCTTGCGGAGTAAGGAACGTGTCGATATTGTATAGGCAGTACTCCCCTAGAGTGAGGTGTTGAAAAACACCTTCTAAGGGATCAATAGTCGATATGTGGGTAGCAGGGCTAGATGACTTGCTACATGTAACACTCTGAACTGTTGTTACTTCCTCCTGAGCATTCAAGTGTTGATATATGATTTCTTCTGTAAAAGGATGTGTTCCTTTGATTGTGAAGTCATGCTTGATATGGACTGTATCTTCTTTGCAATTGAAGATCTTTGACTGAGTTAGAATATGATTGGACTCTTTTATTTCTTTCATTTTGCACCTGAGTTTAATCTAATCTCAGAATGAATTGTGGATTTATCCATCTATAAGACTCAGCCTTGGATCAGTGGCATTGATCCAAGAGATGCTTTAAGTTTATTCGGGATGAACAAAAATTATAGACCTTACGTAGGTTGCAAGGTCTGAATGCGTTGAATAAGCTATTCCGGAGTCTAACTCAGGCTGATCATGTTAAATGAATTGGTTCCTGATATCGTAATATCAGGAAGGTCTTGATCGTGGGCCAGGTAATAAATTCAGATACATTTATACTACTAGCTTATTATCAGTGCTGGATTGAATCCATTACGGGAATGTATATCTGTTGGTTCTTATTCTGAACATTCTAAATGTTAGACCTAAACTGGATTTATTAAGGTTAATAACCTATGGGTTGGATTAGTGTTAATCTAACCTAGCCCTAAGCTATAAGCTAAAAGTTCCTAAAGTTAGCAACCTAGCACTAAGGAAGTTAGACTAAGTATCACCTTATGATCTAACCTATGTTTCTAACCTAACTAATGTTAGTGGAGGAAGGGGACCTATGAAGGGGTGCGAGCCATGGGTGGTAGTTTCTATGGCATTAAATGAAGGAGATAAGCATGAAGGAAAAGGAATTAGCGGAGGTTTCAAACGGCCATCGAGGCTGACGTGGCAGAGTCGCCAAATTTGGAAATGGTCTTTGATTTGCAATTGTCCATCGCCAACTATGGTGGTCGGTGGAAATGGAGATTGAGCGGGAATTTTGGAGTTATTGCAATTAATGAACTTGGTCTCCAAGCTCGGATTTCTCGGAAGACATGCAAAAAGGAAAACTGGTTGTTTGTTTGGTCTTCCATGTGCTCCGGGTTTCTCTTTGCTTGATCAATGGTTCTTCGCACTAGTCTACTTGGTGTTGCATGGCAACTATGAGAATAACTAGATCTTCTCTCTGTCGAGGAAAGTTTATAAGGCATGAAAATGACAAATTATTGTTGTTGAATCTAACGTGGAAAAAGAGAAGGCTCGAGATCTTTGAGAGGTCTTCTTCGGATTTTTAAGCAACATTACCAGGCATGTTAGGCCCTAACTTTTAAAAATCTTGCTTTCTTTCAAATGATTTCATTAGAACAACTCTGTTCAGATGATTTTTGGGTTCAGTTGGTTTTTAAGGTAGCTTTGTAAGAATTAGTTGTTGTATCTTCTTACTGGCTCGATTTTTCAAATGAACCCTTGATGGGTGTGCATTTTGTTTCTTACTGTTGAATTATCTTGCTGTGTTTTGCATTTCGGTTAGATTTCGTAGAAATTCTTGCAAGGCTAATATACGCATTCGGCTTTGTGGGAGTCCATGAATTGTTTTCTTGTTTGATTCAGACTTCCGTCGATACCTTGATTTCACTTGTTGAAAAGGATACTGTTGGAATTCTTGAATGTACAGTATATTCCGACTTCTGTATAAGTTATGTCGTGAGTAATATATGTCATTGTTGTTGTTGGACTTCTTGAAATGAAATTATGTCTTGGCTTCTGAAGAAGTACAGCCGTGAATACATTATGTTATTGAATTCCATTGGAATCCTTGAGTAGATAGTATTTTTGACTTCTGTAGGAGTTTTAGATTGAGAATATTACTTGGGTTCGACTCCTTTTGAACTCTTGAAGCGTATATTATGTTTTCCTCTTCTGTATAAGCTTAGAGTGAATATTGTTGTTATGGACTCAGTTGGAGTCCTTGTTATGAAACCAAGTTTACCTGTCATATAAGCCTGGTTGTGAATACTTATTATTATTGGCTCTGTTGGAATCCTTAATATATATATCTTGTATTTCGGCTTCTGTAGAAGTTAGTCGTGAATGCCATACATTTCTACTTCTATAGGAGTTCAGTTGTGAATACGGTATGTTATAGTTTTGGTTGGAATTCTTGAATTTAATATGTATCTTGTATCTTTCTACTTCTGTAGAAGTTTATTTGAAGAATACTACATGGGTAAGAATCCTTTTAATCTGGGAAGTGTATAGTATGTTTTCTCTTGAATAATCTCGATTTGTGAATACTTTGTTACGGACTCGACTGGAGCCCTTGATATGTGAATCGGTGTTTCTACTTACATGTAAGCCCGATTGTGATTACAGTCGATATTGATTTAGTGAGAGTCCTTAAAATGTATCTAGTACTTTAAACTTCTTTCAAGCTTGGTTATGAATGCTTTGTTGTTTGATTATGAATACTAAATGATATCGACTTCGATGGAGTCACCGAAAGGTAATCTATGTTGTAACTTCAGAGAAGTTTTTGCTTTGTCGTACTTTTAGGATTCTTGATTGTTGTCATATGAATTCAACTTCAATTTAAACCTTAAATATAAGTATTGGTTGGATTTGGCACTTTGTTGGAGTCCATGATACGCTATGAGTTGGCTTGATTCTTGATTTTAGTCCTTCTTTGAGCATGTATATCATTTGACTCTTTCTTATCATCATTTTGTTATGTTTAGTTCGATTCGGATGAATTAAAGGTTGGGGTTTCTTTGTCAACTCGATTTTGTTGATACCCTATTATATGTTGTAGTAACTCGACTTCAAATGAAACCTTGAGGAAAAATTTATTGGGATTTGCCTAGTTGAATGAAGTTGTGCTCTGTCAAACAATGGCGATGGGTATATTGATATTGTTGAATGTTATGAAAAGGAATTGTTGAATCTTTTAAGTTTGGATTACTTATTGTTGCTTGTCGCGAGAGCTACTGTATTGCTTAGTAAGCTACAGGAAATTTTTATATTTAAATTTTGACGAAACTGTGGTTCTTCTTGTGGTCTCGTTTGACTTAGTCGCATGCGTATAATGTGAATGCTTTACTCTTGAGGAGACGGTACAGTCATGAGCATGATTGGAAGGGAAATCTGAATGTCTCGGTTTCTTTCTCTTCTGCTGTAAAGTATATGTTGATATATTTATATTTAATTGATGGAATTGTTAATACATACGATGGATTCATGAATTGTTAGGACAATCATTTTTGTTGAATGTAATGGTCATTTGATGTTTGATGTCCTTGGTATTTAGATGGATAGTTGTTTTGGATACAATTGTTCTTCCCGGTCACTAATATTTATGAAGAAATATCTGAAAAGTATCTAGGACTATTTAGTAACTTTAATATGAGTTACGCGTTTATAGTCATGTTTGTATTACAAAAGAGCATAGTCAAATATGTTTTCATGGTTTGTGAAATTATTTCATTTAAACAGTTGTTTAATGAAAACAATTAGTGGATTGTAATTGTTTTAAGAATTAGTGTTATCATGCTCAGTTCACCGAACCCGACCCATGTTGCCAATTTTTGTAGATGATTTCCGTAAGTGGTAAAGGCACGCAGATCTAATAGGATGTTCAGATTGTTTAATTTTGTTTTATGATGAATTACAAACTTGATTTTCTAAATGTACTACTTGAAGAAAGATGTTCTTTTTTTTGAGTATTATATCAAATATGCTGAATGCATAAAATGTATTTGATTAGCTTTGAAAGGAATGAAAAGAGGTATTTGTTACTTATGTGTTTTCATTTGTATCTTGATGGTTTGATCTTCTTCGATTCGAATGATCTTAAGAGCATTGTTATTATTGTATAACTTGGAGATTTTTGTGATTATCTAAGTAAGCTTGCAAGGTTATGTGACTGAATACTTATGATTGTTTAGTAGTTCTATTATGTTCTATCTAAAGCTAAATTGGAATTCTAGATCACTGTCTTTTGGAAAGCTAAGGTTAAAATAAACCTGAGTAGGAGCTGATCCGAAAATAATCAGATTATTACGACCTGATCTCGGACCCTTATAGGCTTTAATTATTTACCGATAATTTACTCCTTTTAAGTAATCAATTTAAGATAATGCAAGACAAAAATGACAATTGCACACAGATTAATTACGAAGTTCGGCAATTGCCTACGTCTCTGGGTTCGTGATCGAACCGTTCCACTAGTCAAAACTTGTAAGTTACAATAGTACTTTCACAAGAAAACCTAATGGAATTTTACTTGCCTACCAGTACACCAGTTCTTCAGACGACAAGGGTGAAAAATAGCACCCGACTTCCACCTTCCTGGCATACAATCTCCTTCGGCTGTGATCGGCCTTCCCGACGCAAATAATGCGAAGCTAGCACTCCGGTCGACAATCCAAGATTTACAAGTAATTGGTGTGGCTCAATGGGCCTATTGGGTAGTTTACATTTCACTCCCAATCACAAATATTCCATCTAATATTGCCTAAAATAATAGGCCAATAGACAATACCTGTTTACGACACATCCCGCAAATAAGCTTAACAAATAATGAGCTCGGATCGATGTGTCCGTGTGCACCAATGTGTCCACAACAAGCTTAACAAATAATAAGCTCGTGTTATGTCTCGTGTTCAAGGTGTAATGTGTTACACCCGTGTGTGTGTTTACAAAGCAATGGGTCCCTATTTATACATTTTTAGGGCCCAAAAAATATGCAATGCCATGTTATCCTAGGCTAATATTAGCCTTACCCGTGCATTTTTAAGGGGGGATTTAATCCCATTGTGGGCGTGGCATACATATTTTAATGGGATTAAATATTCCCATTGGAGCGAATTTTGGTTTGAAATGGGTTAAAAATCCCATGTTTGGCGCGGCTAAGGATTGACATGGGATTAAATCCCAAGTGGAGAGGTGGATAATAATGCCTTAGGCTTTATTTAAGCCTTTCCCCGCATGAATGAAGTGGTCAATGACCACGTTGGAGCTTAACCGCCCCATCTCCACCTTGTTCGCCACGTGGAACAGTCCACGCATGGCTTAATGCCATTAAACTTGCTCAAAACATATGCATGTTTTAATACTAATGTTTTAACATTAATATATATATATATATATGACATTTGTATATATGGCGCCATTTGGAACGTGAACTTACCAATATAATATTATTTCGACCCATACAATGGTGGAATAGAAATAATCTTGTAGTCCACTTGTCGTCTCCCGATAGGCAAATTGATTGAATTCGATGAGTGTTGGTAAGCCACGTGTCACAGTGCGATTCGGTCCAATATTGACCAGTTGACCATAGTTTGACTTTCCCGTTGATTGAACTTTGACCGAACATATCGAGAGCTCCCGATGTCCATTTGTCACGTTCTCACAGTCGTTGGAAAGCTCTCGAGATGATCTTCTGCACTGACACCATTTAGAGATGTTTAGGGAACTTTTGAAAATGATCCCCTGATCACACCTCCCCACTGAGAAAAGCTTTTTGTCCCAAAAAGCTTCCATACTGTCCTGAATCTGGAAAACTCTGCTGCCACCTTGGAAGTGCTGCTGTAGTAGACCCTTGGGTCTTCTCCTCCAACCTTCTCACTTGAAAAATCTGCTCCGATCCTGGACTTGTGGGTTATGGGTTCTGATGCTTCCGCTGCGCCACTTTGATATCCGAAGAAGACCTCCATGCCTCCGCTTTATGGTGCTAAGTTTCTGAATGAAACCTCAACGCTCCTTTTGTGTGGTGCTAAGATTCTTGATATCTGACAACAAGGATCTTCTTTTACTCTATAACATAGCTCCTAGCTCCGAGTTGATTCTGCAGAATCCGAACTAGTTTGAAGGAACTCCATGTTACGTAGAGCTTTGATTGATCCGATGTCAATGATGGACAATGCCTTGTCCCTTTACAGACCTCAACGCCTCTGATGCATGATGCTAAGCCTCTTTCAAGACTTCGAGCCTCCAATGCACGATGCTAAGTCTCTGTAGACCTCAACGCCTCTGATACATGATGCTAAGCCTTTTTCAAGACCTCGAGCCTCCGATGTATGATGCTAAGTCTTTGTAGACCTCAATGCCTCCGATACATGATGCTAAGCCTTTTTCAAGACCTCGAGCCTCCGATGTATGATGCTAAGTCTGTTGATCAGCTACCATTCGTATGTGTGGTCGCAATGCCTTGACACCGAATGACGTTCCGAGCTGATCCTTTGAGAGCTCCTCTTGTTGACATACTAATATCAGGTACCATTCTGCTGCACGGTCGCAATGCCTCTACACAGAATGAAGTTCCGACCTGACGTCAATGCCAACGGTGATTCAGCTACCATTCTGCTGCATGGTCACAATGCCTCTACACAGAATGAAGTTCCGAGCTGATCTCTGCGAACTCTATTGTCTGCACAAATGGCAGATCAATCTCCAAGCTTTATATGAGTCAAATCTTGTATCCAAGCTGTAACAGGTACTCACACGCTGATTAGGAGATATGTTAGGAGCATTAATCAAATTTTCTAAGTAAGAAAATCCACTGAGTATTGTAAACCTTTCTCTCAGCATTTCCTCACAGAATTTGATCTCCAAACTTAATACTGCATACGATCCATCAATCTGAATTATGCAATATATAATTGAAAAATTGTTGACTTACCCATTTCAAAGGACTTTCACTTTCAGGTATTACCTGGTCCTGGGTTGACTTGTCAACTGGTGGTGGAGTAGAAACTTCCTTTGCCTTTACAATAGGCCTCCATTCCATCTTTGGCTTGCCATTACTCTGATGGCAAGATGGATGCAATTTCCAGCAATTTTCCACCCGATGCCCATTCCTTTGGCAATGAGCACAAAAATTCCTCTTAATCTCCTTCTTCTGGGATGAGGAACTCTTTCTGCCATTTCTTGACTCTGCATGACGAGATTGGTCTTTCTGATTTGCCTTGTTCTGATAAACAACGATCAACTTCTTCATCAGTGTCCTTCTCTTCCAACATCTGGCCACTGAATGATTATGCAATCCACAAAAAGTACATGGAAAAGAATTCCACATCTTCTGAAAATCATAACCATACTTCTTAAGCTGAAAAAGTGGATCAGAAGTTTTATTGTGCTTACGATTATGGTAAGAAACTGGAGGTGGAATCTCATTACCTCTTCGTTGATTTCTCTTACCACATCCCGCTGTGACGACGAAGCACAACTTTCCTGCTCAGAATCTTCTTGCAGGACTAGTGGGGTAATCACTTTGCTTTCGGAAGCTTGTCTCCCGTTAGCATTCTTGGAGCATTCTCCAATTTCCATTCCCGCACTAGGATAACCCAAACCTGCAAAACGAGGACGATCCTCGACCTGTATTGGGTTAGAAATGCCTTGGCCATTTTTACCAAGGCCTCTTCCATCAAATCCCATTTTATCTAGTAACTTGGATCCAATGCCTCTAGTATGCTTTTCAAACAAACCAAAGACTTCATTACCTGAATCCGAAACCGAATGGGAGGAAGAAGAAGATTCCGTGGTGAAACAACTTACAAGGTGCAATCATCTGCGCCATGGCCTCTGCATCTCAAAGTAGAGGGTATTTCCTTCCTCCGATCACCACATTGCAACCTTGCCAAGAGCTCATCCTTGGTTTGCGCCCAATTTCAAATGAGCATACTCCTCTTCCAAGGAGGAATACATTGATTGCAGGAGAGAATTCTCTTCCTGGATCTCGGTGATTATACACTTCAATCTCATCGAGCTTCGCTTTGTTTAGACATCTTGCCCATAGTGCACTTGTACCTGCTCACACAAACCGAACCAACCGCACCAATCTTGAAGCAATCACTTTGTTAATCAGATTTACTTGAAAAACAACTATGGAGATAAACTAGCTCGATACCAAACTTGATCCGAAAATAATCGATTATTACGACTGTCGACACTAAATTTTCCTCCATAATTTCTATTTCATTAATGTATGTATTAGGAATAGGATGTTGTTAAGTGTAATTAGTAGTAGCGTCAATAGAAGATAACGGCATCGTCGATGCGGTGCCGCCAATAATGTGGAGTACGGTAATACCAAAGTACAATAGGAATGTTGTAAAAGTAAATATTTGTCGTAAGTGGTCCGGTAATGTTAAAATGTCAAAGTTTGGGTAATTAGAGAAGTAGGGTCTACATGATTAGGAATTAGAAATATTATATTGGTAATAAAGACAAGGAGTGAGGTCATAAATATTTTGTGTATTTTATTTGTAAAAAGTCTAAAAATGTGGAACCCATGTAAAATGATAAGGTTTATCTTATCTTAACGAGATAATCCTACATGTACGAGATAAGAGTTAAGGTATGGAATATGATTCGTCAGTGGATTTCTTATCCTATCTTAGAGATAAGATGGATAAGCACGGAAGTTCTATAAATAGAGAGGCTACCCCCTCATTTAGCATAGAAATAAGTAGTGAGAAATATTGTAGGAAGTGTGCAAAGGAAGCCATCGCTAAAGGTGTGTTGAAGAAGCCATCGAGAGGTGTAATTGTAAAGTTTCTCCCATAGTCTGAAGTTGTTGAAGTACCTCATGGGTGAGATTGTAACAATTTCATGTTAATATTATAATTTACTTTGATATTTCAGATTTGTCATCATTCCGTCTTATCATAGTCGATGGTATTCTTGTGTTCGGTTGTTGTTTTGTTTCCATATTACGTCCACCAAACTAAAGGTTGTGCATTAGTAAATAATCATAGCACGAGGAGTTCCCAAGTGAAGAATTATCATAGTGCTTGGATTGGTGATGACATTTTGGTTCCGTTGCTGGGACCATTCCTTGTTGGTGGATTTTACGGAGAGATATTCCCACTTAGGCAAAAATTAATCACAGGGGTAACCTTTTTTTTACTCATGCATAGTAGTTACCATGGTAAAGTCATTTTTACCGTGAATAGTAGTTACCATGTTAAAGTCATTTTTGCCATGAATAGTAGTTACCACTGTAAAGTCCTTTTTGCTGAAATAGTAATTACCGCAAAGAAAGTCACTTTTACCGTGAATAGTATTTACCGCAGTAACTTCACTTTTTACCGTGAATAGTGTTTACCACAGTAAAGTCAGTTTTTACCGTAGTAAGTCAAGTTTTACCATAGTTTACCGTGGTCATTTCTATTTTACTGTAGAAAGGTGTAAAGTCACTTTCTAGTATAGTGATTCCAATTATTTGTGCACATAAGTCTTGTTAATTGTACTTGTGGGTTGGTATTTCACTATGGTTACTTTTGAAAATGGGAAAGATTCCTATTTTTTCAGCTCAATCTAATGAAGATGCTTCTTCTTTCATTCAAGAGTTTAAATGATCTTGTATTTGTAATGGCCTTATAAGAAGGGAACAATGGACTGAATTTTTTCCTACCTTTTTGGATGGTTCAACACTTAGGTGGTTTAAAACACTAGGTGATAATGTGAAAAATTCATGGGATTTATTAACCGAAAGTTTTCTTGAAGAATTTGGTGAACAACGAAATATGCAGATCTCATGATCGAGATCACAAAACTATCCCAAGGAGAGAAGGAGGAGAAGATAAGGGATTATCATGCTCGTGTTCTGAGCTAAGGAGGAAGCTCGATGCCCGATCCTAAGGAAGGACTAGCGGATGGGTTGATGAATGGTGTGGATAATCTCCTCTGTAAGCACTTCATTCTTGGGATGAAGCCGAGATCGACAACGAGTGAAGTATGACCGCCTGACTACCATTGAACAAGCAAAGGAGATTGCAAGAAGGCAAGAAGAAAGCATGGAAGAGAACCCCAAAGAAATTGTTGTTAAAGTAGAGCCTACACCAAAGACCTTTGGTCCGTAATCCACAACCACTCCCGGTGAGCACAAATATTTCTCCTAGTACATCTACTCGAGTATGAAGATCTCGCTTATGAAGATCTCTTTTAGGAAGATGGGCCGCTTAACTATTAATCTTCTTCAGGAAAGGAATTTAGTTCTCGGGAGGAGATAGAGGTCCAAAAGAAATATTTCTGAAGTTGTTTGTTATGGTTGTTATAAAAAGGGTCATTATAAGTATAATTGTCCAGATAGAGCTTCTACATCTGGTACAAGAGATAATGATAAAGGAAAAGCACCTGTGAATTCTCTTGATGTAGTAGATAAGAGTAGAAATAATGAAGTAGATGTGTTTGTAACAAAAAGAAAGAAAGAAAAAGATAATCAAGATGGAAATGATCCTAAGAAGATGAAAGAAGAAACTAGTAAGAAACATAGGAGAAGAAAGTTGGGTGTGCAGGATTTTCTGATTTCACAGGGGCAAGGACCATACTCCATCTTGGAAGATCTATCCAAAAGGCCTGCAAATATTACATATGGTCAACTCTTGGCTATGTCTTCTGAGAAGAGGCGGGAGTTGCGAGGTGGACTCAATGCTCGAAGAAGGAAGGAGGTTGAGGTCCCTGTTTTGGAGGCAGAGGCGGATCCCTATGCTCCACAAGCTGAGGTATTATGTAATGGTATTTCAATTCATGATGTCTTAGTTGATGGAGGTGCTGCAGTTAATGTAATGACCGAGTCTGTAATGAATATGTTGGGTTTAAAAATTGATCACCCTTCAACACTTATGTTAAGGTCATTAAATAAAGGAAAAACTAAACCAGAAGGTGTAGTTTCAAATGTGGCAATATCTGTTATGGGTGTGGTATGTGTGGTAGACTTTCAGGTGATGAAAAATGGTACTGTTGCACTACCAATGCTATTGGGAAGACCATGGCTAAGGAGAGTTCATGCAAGAAACTACTAGAATGAAGGTTTCATGACACTTGGACGTGGTAGAGAGAGGGTGAAGATAAATGTGATCCCTCGACATCATAAGGTAGAACCTGTGGATTCAAGTGATGAAACTGATGATTGGACATCCTCTGATTACTCTAGTACCAGTGAAGTGGACACTGAAGATGAAGAAAGCGAGGTGGATGTTTCAGTCATGGATATCCTTCCAGTCACACCAACTCATGACCCCATAAAATTATCTGAAGAAGAAGTTGATGATCGTCTCCAACAAATAAAGATTGGTGATGCTGTGATGGAGAGTGAGAAGGAATCCTACCTCCAGCTCTTTTGAAGGTACATACACCTATTCACTTTTGGTTACAAGGAACTCCATCAAGTAAGTTGGGTAGAACATTGTATTGAGTTGGTAGATGGTGCTAAGCCCATAAAGCAAATGCCATATAGAATGAATCCTAATTTTTCCAAGACTGTAAAAGAAGAAATAGATAAGTTGCTTGATGCAGGATTCATATTTGTTGTGGAGAATTCAGAATGGGTTTCTCCCATTGTGATCTCAATAAAAAGAATGGGAAGCTACGCATTTGTGTTGATTACAGGAAGCTCAATAAGGCAACAAAGAAGGATCATTACCCTCTTCCATTTTTAGATCAGATCTTGGACGAAGTAGCTGGCCAGGAGTGTTATAGTTTTGCTGATGGATATAGCTGGCTACAACCAAGTTTGTATAGCAGAGAAAGATCACCAAAGACCACATTCACCACTCCTTGGGAACGTTTGCTTATAGAGTTATGCCTTTTGGGTTGTGTAATGCTCTAGCAACATTCCAGCGTTTGATGAATATGGTGTTCGAACCCTACATTGGGACCTTCATCAGAGTATTTCTGGATGATTTTTACATCTATGGGAGCAAGTTAGACCACCTGCACTGATGGAGACAACATTTCAAAGGTTAGATGAAGCACAAGCCTCACTAAACCCTACAAAGTGTGTCTTTGGATGTTCTAAAGGCGTTTTGTTAGGGCATGTTGTATCCAGAGATGGTATTGGTAATGATCCTGATAAAGTTTTAAAAATCAAAGATTTACCATTTCCTATGAATAGAAGTAAGTTGAGATCATTTTTAGGCCATGTGGGTTACTATAGAAGGTTCATCAAGAATTTCTCAAAGATTGCACAACCACTAACCCAGTTCTTGAAGAAGGATGTTGCTTATGAACCAGAAACAAGGCGCATGAAGCTTTTGGACAATTGAAGGAAGCCCCGTGTCTTCACCGTTTTGAAGAATCCAGATGGAGCAAGCCATTCATTGTGTACACTGATGCCTCAGATGCAGCACTAGGTAGTACTTTGAGCCAAAAGGATGAAAATGGGAATGAACATCCAATTTACTTTGGGAGCAGACAAATGAGCAGTGCTGAGGTAAACTATACTGTAATTGAAAAAGAGGCTCTGGCTATCATTTTTGCTGTAAAGAAGTTTAGAAATTACTTGCTAGGGCAGAAATTTATAGTTGAACGGATCATCGTGCTCAAAATATATTGTCAATAAGCCTAACCCATCAGGGAGGATAGCAAGATGGATAATTTTGCTACAAGAATTTGAATTTGATATTATAGATAGGCCAGGAAAGAAGCATGTCAATGCAGATGCACTCTCTCGAGCCTATGATGGTTTAGGATCATCTTGTGATGATGATGATTTTCCCGATGCAACATTGTTCTCCCTTGACACAATCCCTAGTGAATACATAGATATTTGGAATTATCTGAATGAATTCAAGTTTCCTGATGGTGCCAATGCAAAGACTAAGAGAAAGATTACTCAAGCCAGTCGTCCATATTCTATTCTGCATGGAGCATTATTTCGAATAGGACCTGATGGACAGTACAAGAGGGCAGTTGGACGTGATCAAGGAAAGGAGCTGCTAGAAGAATTCCACAATGGTACATGTGGAGGGCACTTCTCTGGACAACTTATAGCAAGAAGGATCTTGGATGCAGGTTATCACTGGCCCACTCTTTTTAAAGATTGTTATAATTATTGTAAGACATGTGATATTTGTCAAACACATGGTAACCGTAAGACTTCATCAGCTCCATTATGTCCTATTCTTCCCCTTGGTCCCTTTGAAAAATGGGGAATAGACATTGTAGGTCCACTTCCAACTACATCACGTTAAAATAAGTATATTGTAGTTGCCACAGATTATTTAACCAAGTGGGTTGAAGCTAGGCCATTGAAAACAGCTTCCATGGATGAAGTGGCAAGGTTCATATATGAACGCATTGTCACCAAATTTGGTTGTCCATTAGAAATTATAACAGATCAAGGAAGCCACTTCATTAATGAGGTGGTAGAATCCCTAGTCAATAAGTTTTCTATTAAGCACAGGAAGACAACAACATACAAGCCAAGCACAAATGGACAGGTGGAACGAACAAATTTTGTGTTTGTGTCAAATTCTAGCAAAAGATGCAATTGCAGTACATAAATGGGATAAAAGGATTCATGCAAAGCATTGTGGGCATATAGGGCAACATCAAAGTCGATGTGAGGATACTCCCATTTCAGTTGGCCTATGGCATTCATCCAGCTTCTTCCTATTGAGTTTGATATTCCCACCGTGTGAGAGTTATGAAAAATGAAAGGATGGATGAAAGTGATTCAAAAAAAGAAAGGTTGGTACATCTTCATTTGCTAGAGGAAATGAGGGAAATAGCAAAGGATACAAGCCATAAGAAGAAAATGAAGCGAAGGAATAGTTTGATCAAAAGATCCGATGGTCTCCATTTCATGTGAATGACTTGGTCCTAGTATATGATTCCGATACAAAAAAAAGAAGACAGAGAAAATTTATTCCAAAATGGATGAGGCCTACCAAATAAGAAAGCATGAAAATGATACTTTACCGACTAGAGGAATTAGATGGCACTCCCATTACGAAATGGGTCAACCACGACAAGTTGAAGATTTTCCAAGCACTGAATAGTCTACTCTTTAGAGGACGGAGTAGAAGCTAGAAGGGGGAAGATGTCGACACTAAAATTTTCCTCCATAATTTCTATTTCATTAATGTATGTATTAGGAATAGGATGTTGTTAAGTGTAATTAGTAGTAGCATCTGATAGAAGATAACGGCGTCGTCGAAGACGGTGCCGCCAATAATGTGGAGTACGGTAACAGTCAAAGTACAATAGGAATATTGTAAAAGTAAATATTTGTCGTAAGTGGTCCGGTAATGTTAAAATGTCAAAGTTTGGGTAATTAGAGAAGTAGGGTCTACATGATTAGGAATTAGAAATATTATATTGGTAATAAAGACAAGGAGTGAGGTCATAAATATTTTGTGTATTTTATTTGTAAAAAGTCTAAAAATGTGGAACCCATGTAAAATGATAAGGTTTATCTTATCTTAAGAGATAAGCTTACATGTACGAGATAAGAGTTAAGGTATGGAATATGATTTGTCAGTGGATTTCTTATCCTATCTTAGAGATAAGATGGATAAGCCTGGAAGTTCTATAAATAGAGAGGCTACCCCCCTCATTTAGCATAGAAATAAGTAGTGAGAAATATTGTAGGAAGTGTGCAAAGGAAGCCATCAGTTAAAGGTGTGTTGAAGAAGCCATCGAGAGGTGTAATTGTAAAGTTTCTCCCATAGTCTTGTTGAAGTACCTCATGGGTGAGATTGTAACAATTTCATGTTAATATTATAATTTACTTTGATATTTCAGATTTGTCATCATTCCATCTTATCATAGTCGATGGTATTCTTGTGTTCGGTTGTTGTTTTGTTTCCAGATTACATCCACCAAACTAAAGGCTGTGCATTAGTAAATAATCATAGCACGAGGAGTTCCCGGTGAAGAATTATCATAGTGCCGGATTGGTGATGACATTTTGGTTCCGTTGCCGGGACCATTCCTCGTTGGTGGATTTTCTGGAGAGATATTCCCACTTAGGCAAAAATTAATTGGAGGGTAACCTTGTTTTTACTGTGCATAGTAGTTACCATGGTAAAGTCATTTTTACCGTGAATAGTAGTTACCATGTTAAAGTCATTTTGCCATGAATAGTAGTTACCACAGGTAAAGTCTTTTTGCTGGGAATAGTAATTACCACAGTAAAGTCACTTTTTACCGTGAATAGTATTTACCGCAGTAACTTCACTTTTACCGTGAATAGTGTTTACCACAAGTAAAGTCAGTTTTTACCGTAGTAAGTCAAGTTTTACCATAGTTTACCGCAGTCATTTCTATTGTCTTCGTAGAAAGGTGTAAAGTCACTTTCTAGTATAGTGATTCCAATTATTTGTGCACATAAGTCTTGTTAATTGTACTTGTGGGTTGGTATTTCACGGTGGTTACTTTTGAAAATGGGAAAGATTCCTATTTTTTCAGCTCAATCTAATGAAGATGCTTCTTCTTTCAAGAGTTTAAACGATCTTGTATTTGTAATGGCCTTATAAGAAGGGAACAATGGACTGAATTTTTTCCTACCTTTTTGGATGGTTCAGCACTTAGGTGGTTTGAAACACTAGGTGATAATGTGAAAAATTCATGGGATTTATTAACCGAAAGTTTTCTTAAAGAATTTGGTGAACAATGAAATATGCGAGATCTCATGATCGAGATCACAAAGCTATCCCAAGGAGAGAAGGAGAAGATAAGGGATTATCATGCTCGTGTTCTAGAGCTAAGGAGGAAGCTCGATGCCCGATCCTAAGGAAGGACTAGCGGATGGGTTGATGAATGGCGTGGATAATCTCCTCTGTAAGCACTTCATTCTTGGGATGAAGCTAGAGATCAGACAACGAGTGAAGTATGACCGCCCACTACCATTGAACAAGCAAAGGAGATTGCAAGAAGGCAAGAAGAAAGCATGGAAGAGGACCCCAAAGAAATTGTTGTTAAAGTAGAGCCTACACCAAAGACCTTTGGTTCGTAATCCATAACCACTCCCGGTGAGCATAAATATTTCTCCTAGTACATCTACTGAGTATGAAGATCTGCTTAGGAAGATGGGTCAGTTAACTATTAATCTTCTTCAAGGAAAGGAATTTAGTTCTCAGGGAGGAGATAGAGGTCCAAAAAGAAATATTTCTGAAGTTGTTTGTTATGGTTGTTATAAAAAGGGTCATTATAAGTATAATTGTCTAGATAGAGCTTCTACATATGGTACAAGAGATAATGATAAAGGAAAAGCACCTGTGAATTCTCTTGATGTAGTAGATAAGAGTAGAAATAATGAAGTAGATGTGTTTGTAACAAAAAGAAAGAAAGAAAAAGATAATCAAGATGGAAATGATCCTAAGAAGATGAAAGAAGAAACTAGTAAGAAACATAGGAGAAGAAAGTTGGGTGTGCGGGATTTTTGATTTCACAGGGTAAGGACCATACTCCATCTTGGAAGATCTGTCCAAAAGGCCTCGCAAATATTACATATGGTCAACTCTTGGCTATGTCTTCCGAGAAGAGGCGGGAGTCATGAGGTGGACTCAATGCTCGAAGAAGGAAGGAGGTTGAGGTCCCCGTTTTGGAGGCAGAGGTCCCCTGCTTTTGGAGGCGAGGTAGATCCCTATACTCCACAGGCCGAGGTATTATGTAATGGTATTTCAATTCATGATGTCTTAGTTGATGGAGGTGCTGCAGCTTAATGTAATGACCAAGTCTCGTAATGAATATGTTGGGTTTAAAATTGATCGCCCTTCAACACTTATGTTAAGGTCATTAAATAAAGGAAAACTAAACCAGAAGGTGTAGTTTCAAATGTGGCAATATCTATTATGGGTGTGGTATGTGTGGTAGACTTTCAGTGATGAAAATGGTACTCATTGCGTACCCAATGTCTGCTGGGAAGACCATGGCTAAGGAGAGTTCATGCAAGAAACTACTAGAATCAAGGTTTCATGACACTTGGACGTGGTAGAGAGAGGGTGAAGATAAATGTGATCCCTCAACATCATAAGGCAGAACCTGTGGATTCAAGTGATGAAACTTATGATTGGACATCCTCTGATTACTCTAGTACTAGTGAAGTGGACACTGAAGATGAAGAAAGCGAGGTGGATGTTTCAGTCATGGATATCCTTCCAGTCTCCAAGGTGTAATGTGTTACACCCATATGTGTGTTTACAAAGCAATGGGTCCCTATTTATACATTTTTAGGGCCCAAAAAATATGCAATGCCATGTTATCCTAGGCTAATATTAGCCTTACCTCAGCATTTTTTAGGGGGGATTTAATCCCATTGTGGGCGTGGCATACATATTTTAATGGGATTAAATATTCCCATTGGAGCAGATTTTGGTTTGAAATGGGTTAAAAATCCCATGTTTGGCGCGGCTAAGGATTGACATGGGATTAAATCCCAAGTGGAGCGGTGGATAATAATGCCTTAGGCTTTATTTAAGCCTTTCCCCGCATGAATGAAGTGGTCAATGACCACGTTGGAGCTTAACCGCCCCATCTCCACCTTGTTTGCCACATGGAATAGTCCACGCATGGCTTAATGCCATTAAACTTGCTCAAAACATATGCATGTTTTAATACTAATGTTTTAACATTAATATATACATGTGGCTTTTGTATATATGGCGCCATTTGGAACGTGAACTTACCAATATAATATTATTTCGACCCATACAATGGTGGAATAGAAATAATCCTGTAGTCCACTTGTCGTCTCCCGATAGGCAAATCGAGCAAATTCGACGAGTGTTGGCAAGCCACGTGTCACAGTGCGATTCGGTCCAATATTGACCAGTTGACCATAGTTTGACTTTCCGTTGACTGAACTTTGACCGAACATATCTAGAGCTCCCGATGTCCGTTTGTCGCGTTCTCACAGTCATTGGAAAGCTCTCGAGATGATCTTCTGCACTGACACCATTTAGAGATGTTTAGGGAACTTTTGAAAATGATCCCCGATCGAGCTAAACGAGCTGAATAAATCATTACTTTCTAGTCTTGATCTAAGTCAAGACAACGTTTAATTTGATTCTTAATCACTATATCTTTGATACTAACAAGTAAGATATAAATTCAGTTATGAAAACCGATAAAACCAAAATAAATGGGTTTGGTTAGCAATCTCATGTGAAGATTGAGGGTTAGTGTCCGATTTCGTTGATTTAGAATTATGTATATTCTATGAACTCCTCGATGGGACCTCTAGTCTTAATAACTTCTCTTGTGTAATGGGTTTTACTATGAAAGGTAGTTTTAAGGTGAGGAACCCAAGGATTGAGAAAGACTACCCTTAAGGGAGCGCCTGATAGTATAATTTTAACTCAACGTATGTAACACTTATTAATAAGTAGATCTTTTCGAGGCGGATTTAAAGGTTGGCGGCACAAGTCAATCAAGCTGCAGGAAACAGGGTTGTACTTCGAGAAGATTAGGATCTTCTCGAATATACAACAATGCAGTGACTTATGATGACACCTTTTGCATTGATCGTTAAGATTTACACCTTAAACTCGAACAAGTTACTCGGGACCGATTAGGAACGTGGTCACGTTATAAGGCTGCCCTAGGAGACTCTGGGTATCTTGACACACCGGATTAACTAGGGTCGACCCAAGATGTCGCCGTATCCCTAGTCCCTGAGCATCCCTATAATGTTTTCATCTTACTAATCCATTCCTGAGTGAATAACTTGGGACAGGAGAGTCTGACAGAAGTCAGTATAAGACATTCTACATAACATAGGAATGGGGTGAAGGACGTATTCTAGATTGATGAGTATGCCGTCAAGGAATACGAGACATAAGCAGTATGTTTCAAATCTTTGGCCAAAGTATCGCAAGCTATTGATTGCATTGTCCTAAGTCACCTAGTCTAAGGGATGAGATGCCGATGAATAATGGTAACAATTATTCAGATAGGTTCCTTAGACAGAGCATTCTGAATCCTAGAATAGGGAAGAGAACCGCAAGAGTGATGTGTTAAATAAAAACGCCAACTCTTAATACTCATGAATAGATTGGTAGATTACCGAGTCATGGAATGAATAGATCGGAGGTACTCCAAGTCATTACAGCTACATATGGTTATCTGTTATAAGAATGGTTGTTTTTGATTTGTGAGTTCTAAATTATGTATTTAGAACCAGGAAGCATTTATCAAAAAAAAAAAAAAAAATTACTTGTTCTAATGTATAAAAATGAGGATGTTACATCTTGGTATCAGAGTGAAGGTTACACTCTTGGACCTATTGTGTCCATAATCTGATAAAAACCTGAATTTTGTTGTAACAAAAAATGGTCAGAACAAGGGGAAACGTTGCGAATAATGCTCCACTTGAAGGAGGGGTAGCAACAATCCAAAAACTTGATGAGATCCATGCTGCCCTGTTGGACACAAGAGATCGTTTAGCTATACTTGAACAGCAGGTGATGGGAAATGAGGAGGATGATGACGCTGGTAATAACAATCAGCAACCTCCTGAGGACAACCCCGATTTGGGTGTTGATATTAATGTTGGAAATGCACCTGTCCAACCAGAAAACAAAAAGGCCAGGTTGGCAGCAGAACTCACTAATGATATAAAAAGGATAAGCCCACCTAAATATGATGGCACCACATTAGGTGATGGAGCTGAGAACTGGCTCAGTGAAATGGAGAAGTACTTTGCAATAAGAAACTTCTCAGAGGAAACCAAAGCTATTTGGGAAGCCTATCAGCTTTCCCACGAAGCATCTTCGTGGTGGGATAGCCATAAAGCTGAGCTAAATATTGATGAGACCAATGTTACTTGGGATCAATTTAAGGGCTATTTTAGGCAATGATGGCTGCCACAACTTTTCTATGATAAAAAAATGACAGAATTCCAGAACTTAGCGCAAGGGAAGCTAACGGTAATCGAATACTTGGAGCGGTTTACAAAACTCGTCAAGTATGTACCGAGTATCAAATTGACGAAGTTCGAGAATACGAAAATTCATCATGGGACTGAATCCCGTGATAGGGGAGAGGTCGATGTTCACACCAACCACTAAGGAAGGAGTTGTTGAAAAGGCCCTAAGACAAGAACAACGAAAATTAAAGGCTATTTCGCTCATAAAGAGGAAGTGCGGAAGAAGATTGCAAACCCTTCTTCAACCTCTCTTGCACCCAAAAAGGGACCATGGAAAAAGTTTGGAAACAAAAGTAAGTTTCCAGGGATAATAGTAAGAAAGCAGTAGCAACTAAGCCTGCTGGAAATGTAAGGGATAATTTTGCCAAAAATTATAACAATGGGCAGAAGCCCTATGGAGGAAAACGTGATAATTACAAGGCTGGAGGAAATTTTGAGCCTAAAAAGGGACTTGTAGGAGGCTTCTACAATTGTGGCAAATACCACTACGCAAATCAGTGCCCTTTGAAGAAGGATGATCGTAATCAGCAGCATAAGATACATGCTGCAGTAGTAGAAAAAGCAAACTGAAAAGCAAGTGACACCTATAGAAGTTCGGGTAAGTTATTTGGCATACCTGTCACTATTCTTTTTGACACAGGAGCTACTGAATGTTTTATTTCTAATAAACTTGCTTCTAAACTTAAGAGAAAAGCTGGAAAAATGGATAAATCTTGGGCTGTACAAAGTATGGTAATAACTATGTTCATACAATGAGTATGTGTCTTTTTGGGGCAGTCCTAGACTTACCTAACTTTTCCACGGAAGTTGACCTCTATGTTACACCTTTGGGATCGTATGACATTGTCATCGGTGTCAATTGTTAGTTGAACATAAAGCAAAAGTAGATCACATGAAAAGAACATAAAATGTTTAGATGACCGCTGAAATCGGTAGAGATTCAAGGTGTGAAATGGGAAATTTCAGTTAGAAAACTGTCAGCTATGCAGCTTAAAAAGGCTAAAAACAAAGGATGTACCCTTTATGCAGTAAAGATATCTAAATTTACAGAAGAAGATGGTGATTCCATGAAACAATTTCCTCTGATTGCAGAGTTTCAAAGATGTTTTTCCGAAGGAATTACTAGGGTTACCACCCAAGAGGGAATTTGACTTCACCATCAAAATCAAACCAGGAACGGAACCTATTTCCAAAGCACCTTATCGGATGACTAATACAGAGTTAGTCGAGATTAAGGCACAATTGCAAGAACTTTTGTCTAAAGGTTTGATTAGACCAAGTGTTTCACCTTGGGGAGCGCCTGTAATATTTGTGAAAAAGAAGGATGGAACACTTAGGCTGTGTATTGATTATCGGATGTTGAACAAAGCAACAATCAAGAACAGATATCCACTTCCAAGGATCGACGATTTATTTGATCAGATGCATGGGGCAGCGGTTTATTCTAAGATAGATCTTCGATCTGGTTATCATCAGTTAAGGATTAGAGAAGAAGATATTCATAAAACAGCTTTCCGAACAAGGTACGGACATTATGAATTCATGGTTCTACCCTTTGGATTAACTAATGCACCCGCAACTTTTATGAACTTAATGAATAATATTTTTCAAGAATATTTGGACAAGTTTGTACTTGTATTCTTGGACGATATTCTCATTTATTCTAAAAGTGTTGAGGAGCACAATGAGCATTTGAAGGTAGTTTTGGGAATTTTGAGAAAAAGAAAGTTGTATGGTAAGTTATCCAAATGTTCTTTCTTTGATTTAGAAGTTCACTATTTGGGTCATGTCATTAGCAAGGAAGGAATTTTTGTAGAGCCTTCAAAAATAGTGGCAATAACTGAGTGGCCTGCACCAAAGAATGTGCACGAAGTAAGAAGCTTCATTGGTCTTCTTGGTTACTATAGAAAATTTGTTAAGGATTTTTCTAAAGTGGTCAGACCGATAACTTCATTGCGAAGAAAGATAAGAAATTTATTTGGAATTATAAGTGGGAAGCGGCTTTCAAAAGTCTGAAAAGCCAGTTGACTTCCGCACCTATATTAGCTGTACCATACCCTAATGGGAGCTTTACTGTTGTAACGGATGCTTCTGGGGAAGGCCTTGGAGGTGTTTTGTTACAAAATGATCAAGTCATAGCATATGAAAGTAGAAAACTTAAGTTACATGAGCTGAATTATGCTCCTCATGATTTGGAGCTTGCTGCCATTGTTCATGCGCTTCAAGTCCGGGAGACACTATTTACTTGGGAAACCTTTTGAGTTGGCCAACCGATCACTTAGGACTAAAATATATTTTCACTTAGCCTAATCAATGCCATACAGAGAAGGTGGTTAGAGTTTTTATCTCACTATGATTTTTAAATTAGCAACATCATAGGGAAAGAGAATAGAGTAGCAGATGCTCTAAGTCGTAGGAAGCACATTTCTGCTCTTATAACATTAAGAACTCAGTTTAAGGATGAGGTAAAAAGTGCCTCAGAATCTGATATTTACTTTCAGCAAGTAAAAGCAGCACTTGCTGCAGAACCTAATGATGAAAGGTATAAAGGTTTTCATTTTGATAATGAAGGAATCTTGCGTTATGAAAACAGGGTATACGTACCTATGCTGAATGATTTGAGAAAGAAGTTGTTAGTTGAATTTCATAATTCACCTTTCTCTGGACACCGGTATCACAAAAATGCTTGCTGATCTGAAACAACAATACTTTTGGAAAGGTATGAAAAAGGATGTCATTGAATTTGTAACTCATTGTCTGGAATGTCAGCGGGTTACGGCAAAACATATGCACCCTCTTTGGATCAAGTTATATCTTCATAGCATACCGCAATACAAATGGCAAGTAATAACCATGGACTTTGTACAAGGGTTACCCATGTCCAAGAATAAACATGATGTTATCTTGGTAGTTGTGGATAAACTAAGGTAGCTCATTTCATCACCGGAAATCTAAAGGATGATTCACCAAAGTGTTGGCCAAAATATTCATACACGAAATTTTCAGGTTACATGGTGTACCGCAATGATTATATCTCGACAGGATCCTAGAATGACGCGTCAATATTTTGGCAAACGCTAATACACTCTTGAACGAAACTAAACTTCAGCTTACGCATATCATCAGAAACGGATGGACAAACCGAGAGGGTAAATCAAGTGTTGGAAGACATGTTGCGAATGTATTGCATGGATCAACAAAGATAAATGAGAAGAGTATCTTCCATTAGTTGAATTCGCATACAACAACACTTATCACTCATCTCTTAAAATGGCACCATTTGAAGCACTTTATGGAAGAAAGTGCAGAACCCCTGTTAGTTGGGATAGTGTTGAGGATAGAGTGGTAATTGGACCAGAGATCCTCACAGAAATGGAACAGCAAGTTAAGCTGATTCGTGAACGATTAAAGGAAGCAGTGGATAGGCAGAAGAGCTATGCTAACCTTAAGTGGATTGATCGAAGGTTTGAGCTTGGTGAGAAGGTTTTTCTTCGTGTTAAACCCAGAAAGAGTTCTATAACTTTTGGCAAGGCTGCCAAGTTGTCACCTCGTTACGTGGGACCTTTCAAATTATCGAAATAATCAATACCGTAGCTTATCGATTAGCATTACCACCGCTTTATCTCGCATGCATGATGTTTTCCATATTTCTTTGCTTAAGAAATACGTTTCAGATTTGTCACATGTCTTAAATTGAATTCCTCAGTAGGTCCAAGACCCGAATAATCGTGGTTAAACCCACACGAGTGTTGAAACTCACCAATTGCATTTGAGAAATCGTGAAATACAACAATGTAAGGTCCAAAGGGGACCAGCTTTAACGAAGAAAGTGCAACTTGGGAAAATCGAAGAAATGCAAATTGCTTTTCCTTTTCTTTTTCAACAGGATGAAATTTGTTGACAAAACATTTTTTACATGAACTTATCTTTTCAAGTTTATATGAAAGCCAAATTGAGGAAAACATTATTCAGCCGAATAAAATGTGTTGTGACATTGATTTCTCGAACTATTCAAGTTGAAATAGTCGCATTTTTTGTGAACTAATAAAATGGTTGACTTCAAGGTTAATCGAATATGTAATCATCGGGACTATGAATCTTTTAGGAGGGAAGCATGTACCACTCAATCGCTGTTACTTCCTCCCGAGCATTCAAGTGTTGTTATATGATTTCTTCAGTAAAAGGATGTGTTCCTTTGATTGTGAAGTCATGCTTGATATGGATCTTCTTTGCAATTGAAGATCTTTGACCCGACTCGGAATATGATTGGACTCTTTTATTTCTTTCATTTCGCACCCGAATTTAATCGATCTCGAGAATGAATTGTGGATTTATCCATCTATAAGACTCAAATTTCTTGAATCAAAGGGCATTGATCCAAGAGATGCTTTAAGTTTATTCGGGATGAACAAAAATTATAGACCTTACGTAGGTTGCAAGGTCTAGAATGCATTGAATAAGCTATTCCGAAGTCTAACTCAGATTGATCGTGTTAAATGAATTGGTTCCCAATATCATAATATCAGGAAGGTCTTGATCGTGGGCCAGGTAATAAATTTAGATACATTTATACTACTAGCTTATTATCAGTGCTGGATTGAATCCATTACGGGAATGTATATCTGTTGGTTCTTATTCTGAACATTCTAAATGTTAGACCTAAACTGGATTTATTAAGGTTAATAACCTATGGGTTGGATTAGTGTTAATCTAACCTAGCCCTAAGCTATAAGCTAAAAGTTCCTAAAGTTAGCAACCTAGCACTAAGGAAGTTAGACTAAGTATCACCTTATGATCTAACCTATGTTTCTAACCTAACTAATGTTAGTGGAGGAAGGGGACCTATGAAGGGGTGCGAGCCATGGGCGGTAGTTTCTATGGCATTAAATGAAGGAGATAAGCATGAAGGACAAGGAATTAGCGGAGGTTTCAAACGGCCATCGAGGCCGACGTGGCAGAGTCGCCAAATTTGGAAATGGTCTTTGATTTGTAATTGTCCATCACCAACTATGGCGATCGGTGGCAATGGAGATTGAGCAGGAATTTTGGAGTTAATGCAATTAATGAACTCGGTCTTCGAGCTCGGATTTCTCGTGAAGACATGCAAAAAGGAAAACTGGTTTCTTGTTTGGTCTTCCATGTGCTCCGGGTTTCTCTTTGTTTGATCACCGGTTCTTCGCACTTTTGCCTACTTGGTATTGCATGGCAACTATGAGAATAACTAGCTCTTTTCTCTCTTGAGGAAAGTTTATAAGGCATGGAAATGACAAATTATTGTTGTTGAATCTAACGTGGAAAAAGAGGAGAAGGCTCGAGATCTTTGAGAGGTCTTCTTCGGATTTTTAAGCAACATTACCAGCATGTTAGGCCCTAACTTTTAAAAATCTTGCTTTTTTTTCAAATGATTTCATTAGAACAACTCTGTTGAGATGATTTTTGGTTCGAGCTTGGTTTTTAAGGTAGCTTTGTAAGAATTAGTTGTTGTATCTTCTTCTGTCTCAATTTTTTCTAATGAACCCTTGATGGGTGTGCATTTTGTTTCTTCTTTGTTGAATTATCTTGTTGTGTTTTACATTTCGGTTAGATTTCGTAGAAATTCTTGCAAGGCTATTATACGCATTCGGCTTTGTGGGAGTCCATGAATTGTTTTCTTGTTTGATTCGGACTTCCGTTGATACCTTGTTATTTCACTTGTTGAAAAGGATACCGTGTTGGAATTCTTGAATGTACAAAGATATATCGACTTTTGTATAAGTTATGTCGTGATTAATATATGTCATTGTTCTCATTGGACTTCTTGAAATGAAATTATGTCTTGGCTTCGAAGAAGTACAAACCGTGAATACATTATGTTATTTAATTCCGTTGGAATCCTTGAGTAGATAGTATTTTTGACTTCTGTAGGAGTTTTAGATTGAGAATATTACTTGGGTTCGACTCCTTTTGAACTCTTGAAGCGTATATTATGTTTTCCTCTTCTGTATAAGCTTAGAGCGAATATTGTTGTTATGGACTCAGTTGGAGTCCTTGTTATGAAACCAATGTTTCTACTTCTGTATAAGCCTGGTTGTGAATACTTATTATTATTGGCTCTGTTGGAATCCTTAATATATATATATCTTGTATTTCGGCTTCTGTAGAAGTTAGTCGTGAATGCCATACGTTTCTACTTCTGTAGGAGTTCAGTTGTGAATATGGTATGTTATTGTTTTGGTTGGAATTCTTGAATTTAATATGTATCTTGTAACTTTCTACTTCTGTAGAAGTTTATTTGAAGAATACTACATGGGTAAGACTCCTTTTTAATCCTGGAAGCATATATTATGTTTTCTCTTTTGAATAATCTCAGTTGTGAATACTGTTGTTACGGACTTAGTTGGAGCCCTTGATATGTAACTGGTGTTTCTACTTTTGTGTAAGCCCAGTTATGATTACGGTCGATATTGACTCAGTGAGAGTCCTTAAAATGTATGTAGTATTTTAAACTTCATGAAGCTTGGTTATGAATTCTGTTGTTTTATTATGAATACTAAATGATATCGACTTTGATGGAGTCACTGAAAGGTAATCTATGTTGTAACTTCTGTAGAAGTTTTTGCTATGCATACTTTTAGGATTCTTGATTGTTGTCATATGAGTTCAACTTCAATTTAAACCTTTAATATAAGTATTGGTTGGATTTGGCACTGTTGGAGTCCATGATATGCTATGAGTTGGCTCGATTCTCGATTTTAGTCCTCGCTGAGCATGCATATCGTTTTGACTCTTTCTTATCATCGTTGTGTTATGTTCAGTTCGATTCGGATGAATTAAAGGTTGGGGTTTCTTTATCAACTCGATTTTGTTGATACCCTGTTATATGTTGTAGTAACTCGACTTCAAATGAAACCTTGAGGAAAAATTTATTGGGATTTGCCTAGTTGAATGAAGTTGTGCTCTGTCAAACAATGGCGATGGGTATATTCATATTGTTGAATGTTATGAAAAGGAATTGTTGAATCTGTTAAGTTTGGATTACTTACTGTTGCTTGTCGCGAGAGCTACTGTATTGCTTAGTAAGCTACAGAAATTTTTATATTTAAATTTTGACGAAACTGTGGTTCTTCTTGTGGTCTCGTTTGACTTAGTCGCATGCGTATAATGTGAATGCTTTACTCTTGAGGAGACGGTATAGTCATGAGCATGATTGGAAGGGAAATCTGAATGTCTCGGTTTCTTTCTCTTCTTCTGTAAAGTATATGTTGATATATTTATATTTAATTGATGGAATTGTTAATACATACTGATGGATTCATGAATTGTTAGGACATTCATTTTTGTTGAATGTAATGGTCTGTCGGATGTTTGCTGTCCTTGGGATTTAGATGGATAGTTGTTTTGGATACATTTGTTCTTCTTGGTCACTAATATTTATGAAAAAATATCTGAAAAGTATCTAGGACTATTTAGTAACTATAATATGAGTTACGCGTTTATAGTCATGTTTGTATTACAAAAAGAGCATAGTCCGAAATATGTTTTCATGGTTGGTGAAATGATTTCATTTAAACAGGTTGTTTAATGAAAACAATTGGTGGATTGCAATTGTTTTAAGAATTAGTGCTTATCATGGTCAGTTCACCGAACTGACCCATGTTGACAATTTTTGCAGATGATTGCCGTAAGTGGTAAAGGCACGCAGATCTAATAGGATGTTCAGATTGTTTAATTTGGTTTTATGATGAATTACAACTTGATTTTCTAAATGTACTACTTGAAGGAAGATGTTCTTTTTCTATTGAGTATTGTATCAAATATGTTGAATGCATAAAATGTATTTGATTAGCTTTAAAGGGAATGAAAAGAGGTATTTGTTACTTATGTGTTTTCATTCGTATCTTGATGGTTTGATCTTCTCCAGTTCGAATGATCTTAAGAGCATTGTTATTATTGTATAAATTGGAGATTTTTGTGATTATCTAAGTAAGCTTGCAAGGTTATGTGACTGAATACTTATGATTGTTTAGTAGTTCTATTATGTTCTATCTAAAGCTAAATTGGAATTCTAGATCACTGTCTTTTGGAAAGCTAAGGTTAAAATAAACCTGAGTAGGAGCTAAACAAGCTCGAATAAATCATTACTTCCTAGTCTTGATCTAAGTCAAGACAACGTTTAATTGGATTCTTAAGCACTATATCTTGATACTAACAAGTAAGATATAAATTCAGTTATGAGAATCGATAAAACCAAACTAAATGGGTTTGGTAAGCAATCTCATGTGAAGATTGAGGGTTAGTGTCCAGTTTTGTTGATTTAGAATTATGTATATTCTATGAACTCCTTGATGGGACCTCTAGTCTTAATAACTTCTCTTGTGTAATGGGTTTTACTATGAAAGGTAGTTCTAAGGTGAGGAACCCAAGGATTGAGAAAGACTACCCTTAAGGGAGCGCCTGATAGTATAATTTTAACTCAACGTATGTAACACTTATTAATAAGTAGATCTTTTCGAGGTAGATTTAAAGGTTGACGGCACAAGTCAACTGCAGGGTTGTACCTTCGAGAAGATTAGGATCTTCTCGAAGATACAACAATGCAGGTGACTTATGACGACACCCTTTACATTGATCGTTAAGATTTACACCTTAAACTCGAACAAGTTACTCGGGACCGATGAGGAACGTGGTCACGTTATAAGACTGCCCTAGAAGACTCGGGGTATCTTGACACACTTTGGATTAACTAGGGTCGACCCGGTATGTCATCGCGTATCCCTAGTCCCGGGAGCATCCCTATAACGTTGTCATCTTACTAATCCGTTCTGAGTGAATAACATGGGACAGAGAGTCTCATGGGTTAGTATAAGACATTCTACATAACATAGGAATGGGGTGAAGGACGTATTCCATATTGATGAGTATGCCGTCAAGGAATACGAGACATAAGCATTGATGTTTCAAATCTTTGGCCAAAGTATCGCAAGCTGCTGATTGCGTTATCCTAGGGAACCTAGTCTAAGGGATGAGATGCCGATGAATAATGGTAACAATTATTTAGATAGGTTCCTTGGACAGAGCATTCTGAATCCCAAAATAGGGAAGAGAACCGCAAGAGTGATGTGTTAAATAAAAATGCCAACTCTTAATACTCATGAATAGATCGGTAGATTACCGAGTCATGGAATGAATAGATCGGAGGTACTCCGAGTCATTACAATTTGCATATGGTTATCTCATTATAAGAATGGTTGTTTTTGATTTGTGAGTTCTAAATTATGTATTTAGAACTGTGAAGCATTTATCAAAAAAAATTAAAAAATTTACTTATTCTAATGCATAAAAATGAGGATGTTACACTACATGATTGAGAAATAGGTGAGTCACCAGTAGAGGCTTTGCGCGGCGGCAAGAGGAATAGCGAGGGTTAAATGTGGGAGAGGTGATGGTGGATTAGTGGATGGACTTGTGGGTGAAGGTGAAATACGGTAGTGACAGATGCCTTAATTGGTACAAGTACATCACTAGGCCGACATAGCATGTTACAGGTCTTAAAAGGTGATGGGTCTACTAGATGGTGTAGTTATGTCCTTCATGTTCAAATTTGAGGCAGCAGTGTAAAAATTTGAAGGGACACAACCCATGATGTGGATCCAAGGTCGGCCATGTAGCAGTTATACTTTGGAATTCACCTTCTAAGACATAGAATAGTTTTGGGACAATGTGGGGACCTACGTGACACAGAGAACAACGATATCTAGGGTGGAGGTCATGGCATCATTGAAGGAGCGTAACATAACTAGGTTACCATGCATGCAATTAGCAAGTATGCACATTTATTTTTATGCATGGGAGGAAACGATGTTAATACTAGCACCACCATCGATCATAGTGCGTTGTATGCGTATATTATCGATATAGATGGAGATGAAAAGAGTTGGATCGAACATCAAATTAGAAGGGAGTGATCTCTTCTTCCGAAAGCCGAGGTAGGATACTTGGCGAGTAGGTGGAGGTGTAGAGGAAGGTGGCGACTTAGTGAGAGAGGCTACGTGATGAGGGGTAATGATGGAGGCTATGGGCATGGGGTCATTTGGTAAAACCTCAATAGATTGAAGGACCTCCATGAGGGCTTGACGATGTGACTCAAAGGTTTGGATGAGGTCATATAAGACATTTTGAGGGAGGATTGGTGCAATTGTTTTAGCATTGTGCGATGTGTGACCCCATCAGAAATAGGATACACGAGACCTCAAATGGTGACTTTGGGTGTGGGTGCAGATGGTATGTTGGGTACAAGGTTGGTTGATGGGCTGGTTTCCTTTTCCTCACATTTTTCTTTCTGGGCATGGGTGGCAATGTGGATCATGTTTATTTTAAATTTTGGGGGTGGATAAAAGGGTTATGGGGGTGGAGATACAGGTTGCTAAGTAGGTAATGGAATAATATTTGGGGAGATTGGCGAAGGAGGAATGGGGTCCTCATCAAGAAGATCGTCATCATCAAATTTTTCTTCGAGAGGACAGAGTTAGACAAGAATGGTTTTAAAGCCTTACAGCTTCTCTACATTGTGTCCCGACACACGATGGTAGGTGTAAATTTTAGTTTCACAAACCCTTTTGGTTTGTGTTTGAGAGGGCCATAAGGTCTAAGAGGTGGCAATGTGATGACATATTTTTCAAGGAGATTAGTTAAAATCTTGGTGTAGGACCCCACTAATAGATCACAATGGGAGGTTAGTGTGGGGTTGGGTACAGGTGTGACTGATTGTGAAGGAAGAGGCTTTACAAGAGGGGGAATGGGTTAGTCCACTAGTTTGGTATATGGAGTGGTCTTAGGTATTACGGGTATCTTTTTGGGTAATGGTGTGGTAGAAGAGCTAGTGATGGAAGGTTTGGTTGGTTTAACTACCTTATTGAGGGTAGTGGATTCTTAGCCTTGGGTTGCACCTTCTTAGGTAAACGTAACACAAGGGTAAAAGATGTAAAAAGAAAAGAAAATGGTGGAAGGGGGTAAGTTTCCCATGGGGATCATTTTGGTGCACTAGCATTGTTGGCAGAGATCACATGGAAGGTGCGAGTGGAAGAGAGGAGAGTGTCATGGGTAGTGAAGAATTTATGGAAGGTAGTGGTGGTATGGGTGGTAAGAAGGTCACGGGTGATGGTGGGGGTTGTGTGGATTGCTTGGGTATATTAAAGGGTTGTGATGAGGATGTGGGCTTATGCGTTCTTTGTTTACTTGGTGAAAGAAGGTTGTTTGGCCGCAGTCGAGGGGTGAGATCCTAGGATGGATGAAATGGGTGAAGGTGACAATGGTGTGGTAGGTGAGGTTGGTGTATGAGGCCTAGCAGGTTGGGTCTTCCTTTTAGGCGTAGGAATGAGTTTAGTGTTAGTTTGGGAAGATGTGGCTAAATCTAATTTGATGGGTGGGTGAGTAAGGTTTGATGTCGGCATGACCCTAAGGTAGTGATGGGTTTAGGTAAGGGAGATGATATAGGCATGGGTAGGTGTTTGGGTATAGTGTGTGTTGGGTTATGGGAAATGACATGGAAGGTGTTATAATAGTCATGGTTGTGTTTGGTTTGGTCACTTGAAAATATTTTGGATATATTGTGGAGGTGTTGGTGAGTGATAATTACATTTGGGTTGAAGCAGGAAGTAAAAGATGTCCCCAAAGCAAGGATCTATAAACGTAATCCAGGTGATCAGCCAAGCGTGAAAATGGTACTGCAGCAAGCGAGGCCAATGTGGATTGAGTAGCAATCCCCGTAAAATATGTTTGAGAAATAGGGAAATGGTTAGCTTCAGACTATGTGGGTAAGAGAGCTGAAATCAAGTCAGCAGGATCTTGGAAGGCCGATGGAGAATGGTCACCTAAAGGCAATGGTGTTTCTACATGATCCTTTATGGGTAAAGGAGATGATGGGAAAGATGAGGTAGACTCTCCTTATGATGGTGTAGGGAGTGGACATGTGTCCCCTATGGGTAGGAGAGGTGCTACTGATGACTGCTCGGTAATTTGAGAGGCAAGAGGTAGAGTGCTAATTATGGATCTTTCATGGGTGAAGGAGAAAATGAAGGGGTTCCTCTATGGGTGGAGGAGTAGATGAAATAGGTTCCTGTGTAGGTAGGGAGTTTGGGCTAGGATTTTGTCTATGGAAGAGACAAGGAGTGATTGGGGAGAAACTGGTATGTCATCAAAAATAGTGTGGACCTCACGAACATTACTATCATTGGTTGAAGCGTCACCGGTTTTATTGGAAGATGGGGCATGATTAGGGAATAGTTTTTAAAGATATGTAGGTTTTGGTTGGCTGGTGCATTTGGGTTATCCAAGACTAGATCTCCATTTTCTAACATTTCTTGGATGATATTCTTGAAGGTGATGCAATTACCATCACTATGACCTTTGACACGATGATAGTTGCAAAAGTCATGTTCTTTATACCACACAGTATAGGGTGATCGAGGTCAAAACCATGTGTGGATTTATAGGTGGAAGGGTAATGGCACCAGCCTTAATAAGTTTTTCCAAAACAAGAATATGGTTCCCTTATTGGGGTGTACTTTCATTGTTCTTGTCTGAATTGGAAATTTTGGATGTGAGAGAGATTAGAAGAAGGTTTGGATTGGTTTGATGGGTGAGAGGGTCTAGCCTTGAGAACCATGGCATTGGCAAGTCCTTTAGATTTTGAATAGTTGTTCTAGGGTTTCAAAGATGAAGAAGCATCATTCGATTTGAATGCGGTGTTTTTGTTATGTAGCTAAATTTTCTTCTCTTTGATAGCATGAATCTCCAATTTTGTGCCATGGTGAATGCCTCGTCAAAGGTACGGAAGGTCTGCACCTGTAGGGTTGGTGAAATGTGTCTAGCGCAAGCCCAAGTAAATAGCTCTATGAGCTCAGTTTGAGGTAATTAAAATGTGAGCTGGTTAATTAGGCTACGCCAATGAGCAAAAAATTCTGTGATAGACTCGTCGACATACTGTCGAGTGGAATAGAGATCAGTCATGGCGAATTTCTTGACAATGTTGATTGAGAAGTGATCCAAGAAGGCTTTGGATACTTGATTAAACAAGTATATGGAATGTATTGGTAGCCCACTGTACCCACTCTAATGCGGTACTATCGGGGACATCGGGAAGGTCCGTAGGAGTAAAGCATCTTCCCAATGTATAGGGTATGGGTGAATAGGAATGGATGGATGAATGGCCTCATTACAAATTTCATCATAGGTGAGAGAATTACATGAGCTAGAAACTGATGCTTCTAGTGTCTGCATCCTTTCCATCATTAATTTGAGAAGGTCATTGGTAGTTTTTGATAGAAGGTCACCTCTTGTGGTGTAAGAGGGGTGGTGTTGAACATGTGATGGGGGTGGCATTCCAGTGTATGGTGATTCCAAATAGGAAGGTTGAGAATGGGGGACTGACATGGAGGGCATATACCTAGAATGAATGATGGATGAGATAGGGGTTGTTGATAATATGTATATGTAGGTGGGGCATTCCAAGTAACTCTAGTAACAATTGGGGGAAGAGACTACGGGATGGAGAGGACAAGATTATAGAATGGGTTAGGTCTCACCGACACCATGGGTGGTTGTGTTGCAATTGGTATATGCGAGATAATGGGTGTGGATGGGGTTATGCTCTGGGTTGTTAGTGGAATAACAACCAATACTACAGGTGTGATCGATGTTGCAGATGCAACAGTCATAATAGGTGTGGGGCCTAGCTACGAAACCACTAGGGGTAAAGCAGGTGAAGGTAATGCCAAACTAGTAGGGGCTGATGCAGGAGTGGGGATAAGGGCAGGAGAGATGGATACATGCATGCCATATATCAACTGACCTAAGGAATCTCAAGTGGATGAGTGGGAAAGATAGAATTGTAAGGTTGCATGGGATTCTAATTAAGGATTCGTACGAACTCCTCATTACCTATAGAAATGGTGGTAGGTGGGGTCAGATCCATGGGTGACATGATAGAAGGTGGTGAGGGACTAGGTGGGAGTGGTTGATGGCTGGCATGGAATATAAGAGCGTTAGTTTGGCTACGAGTCAACACCATGTGAATAAGTGTTGACCTAGTAAGATCTGTATTATGTAAATGACACAAAAATAGTGAGGACAGAAAAATGAGGTTGGGAGGGTGAATTTGGTCAAGGTTTGGATTTTGAAAACCAAACACAGACACCAACGATGGTCAGGATGACCGGTGATGGTTAATGGGGAACCGATGTTGGTCATAGCAACCGATGTTGGTTATTGTGGAAAAAACACCAGTTTCAGAAAGTGAAACAAGACTGATGAATGTGTAATGGGGAAACTATGTATGATAAAAATATCAATAGAGGGGAATAGGATGGTGCCATGAGGGCCAAAAATAGAACAAGAGTGATGAAGGCTATTCTAGGTAAAATAACTAGAAAGCCAGAAGCCGAAACTAGCTAGGTTTAACCGACGATAGTCAAATGTGAACCGATGAAGGATTCTTTGGATGACATTGGTTACTATGAAATGAGAGAGAAATGAAGAAAATGGGATTTGTGAATTAAATTTGGTGAAGAATCAAACTCGAAATTAGAGAATGAGAAGATGGGGCCCGACATACTCAAACAAAGTCAAAATACTCCAACTACAATGGTGGAGTGTGTAAGGAAGAAGAAAAATGTAGATTCGTAGTCTCACACCTCAAAACACAAGTCAAGAGGAACGCTAAGAAAAAACACGATCCTAAAAGTGATTTTCTTATGTTTTTTTAGCTTATGCTATTTAGAACTAACCATGTGAATTCAAAATAGAATTTTTGGTTGGGAAGGCATCCTACGAAGAAGGATATCTAAAAGGTGAGGTTTCGTGTTCATATGGCGGGGGTGCTCTCTGATAGGTGACTGGACAAAGATAACCAATTGGGGAGTACCTACTAATCCTTTGATCATGTGATCATTGACAGGCATTCCTAGGTAAGATGTCATTTAATAAAATGTGTATATTCAGATTTGTGTAGTTTGGTAGAAGAAGAAAGAGAGTGCTTTCTACAGTTCAATTGTGTTAACCATCAGCTAGGCATGACTTCTAGCATATAGGTTGCCCTCATTTTAATGTGAACTAAAAATGTAGCAAATCAGAATGCAATGCAAGTGTTTTAAAAACCCAAATCAAAATATTATTTTCGATGTAGCAAGTGATGAATAGGAAGAGGAATGCTCTTTCACTAATGCAATGTGAAAAGAAAGAAGAATGTGTTCTTTTTAAAGCACCAAAAACACGATTGCTTTTAGACAATAAAGAGAGGAAGAATGATTCCAAAGAATAAAAATTAATGTGTAAGATTTTTGAAGGGAAACAAACACACAACTTTCACCTAGGAATGAATAAATGCAACAGAACCCCTAATGGGTCCCACCGGGCGTGCCAAAATGTTTCACCATTTTCTTTACGTTTTTGACAAAATAGATACAGTTATGGGCTGAGGAGGAACACATGTTGTGTTGGTCGGTTGGAGGTTGATGTGTATGTTTTGACTTCTCAATCCAATGCTGACTGTGAGAGCTTCCTTTTGGCTAGGAGGAACTACCTGAAATAGAAAATAAGACCACAAAAGAAAAGTTAAACAATATATGGTAGTGGACTGCCTAGCGTGTGTTAGATCCAGAAGTGTGATACTCCCTAGATGGCTATCAATCCACTATTTAAAACAACTTAATGTGATAAATAAACAAAGTCCTACTGTATTTGATATGATTTAGGTATCTCATTCAAATACAATAAGAAAATCTAATCATAACAAGCTAGGCTATAATTAGATCTGAATGGAGGGGTAATTGTCAAGGTACTAGGGACTGGTCAAGGTCAGTTCTAGGTTGCTTAGGTCACTTGGATGAAGGTTCTTAGGTTCTATTATTAGAAAAGGTATTAAACATAGAGACCAATGTCGGTCTGGTATAACCGATGATAGTTTAAAAGGGACCGATGACGGTCATGGGTAACCGACGTTAGTAGAGTCGAGGTGAAAGAAAATTAATGAGATCTTGTTGTAGAGGTTGATATGAGGTTAAATAGAGACAAAAGGTGGGGTGGAGAGGTCTATGGGAATCTTAGGTATACTCAGAGATGTGTAACAGTTAGATATAGGTGATTTAATGGTGTGGGTGGAGGAATGGTTGAGTTTATAGGAAGGTAAATGGTAGAGGAATGACAGCACAAGTGGAAACTGATAACAACAGTAGAAGAACTTAATAAACTGAAGTAGAAATAGATGATGCTGGTTAAAATTATACTTACTATGGTGTAGGTTCAAATGGTTGGATGGTGATGACAGGTTGATTAGAGAAATGATGTTTGGTACCATGACATTGCTTCCCGAATGTTACCGTGAGTGTAATACCTCTGGATCTGTCCTGGTGCTTTAGCTATGGATGTCTGGAGGTATGAAAAGGCTCTAGTCTTGCTTGCATGCAACTCTCTTCTCTTCTCCTTGATTCCAGAATGTGCCAACCTCTCCCAAAAGGTTCCTAAAGTGAATAAATGGTAACCAACAATGGTTCCTAATTGACCAATGTCGGTTTCAGGATGACCGGTGTTGGTTAAGGTAGGATTCCCTAGGTTTACTAAAAATGGTAGATCTTGGCAATCACTTTGGCCAAGTTTGTTTTATTCTTGCATATAAAAATGGAATTTTCCCTTCTAATGAGCGGGAATGTGGTTAGAGGAATAATAGGCATGTGATTTTAGGGTTAAACTAAATCTTAGCTCATTAAGGTAAGTGGGACTAAGTCTTAGTTAGTTATGGAAACATGTTATGAATAGGTCTATGGTGAGGTGTTTAGGTGAGGTGGAAATTAGTTTAATTAAGATAATTAAATAATAAATATTGTGAGAATATGTATTAATTTAATTAAAGTAATTGAATTAATATTAATGTGGGGTGAAAGGGGCCATGGTTAGATGAACATGTTTAAGTTGGCTATTCGACCAAGGACTAAGGGGATTTTGACCAAATTTTTTTGTCTACACACCCAACAAGGTATCGATGTAACCAAAATGCAGCTCCCAATATGCAAGGTCAGCCCAAGCCACCTTCTAGACCAACTCAAGTGCCTATTATAGTAACCCATGTGCATGAAATGACTATGAAAAGTAAGGGGAAGCATATAGATAACTCAATATCCATTCAAAATTATTGAGCGAGATGAGGAAATCAAATGTAAACATCTCAATGTGGGAGTCATTAGTTATCCTTGGAAAAAGAGACTCATTACATGTGCTGCTATGGTGAATTGGTCAAAGATAAAATCAATCATCCAAAGAGCAGGAGAAGGTACTCACCAATGTAGCACAACTAGGAGGAAATTAGGAAGGCCAACAAGGTAAAAATTTGAAGCCCCCACCATTCTATATCTCATTTATCATCGGAGACAGGTTGTTACATAATTGCATGATTGATTCAGGAGCAAGTAGCTCTGTAATGCCAAAAAAATAGCCGATCAATTGGGTCTTCAATATGAAGTCATTTCTAAAGGTGTGGTGCAATTAGATGGGACAACGGTAACAATGGTTGGAGTAATCAAAGCATTGCACCTTATGTTGTATGCATGTCCCAATGTGACCGTCTTGCAAGATGTATCAGTCATAGACTTGCCACCACTCTTTGCATTGTGTTTGTCAAGAGACTTCACCACTAAAATTGGAGGCTACTTGTCTGCTGATTGGTCACACATGTTATTCAGAACAAGGTATAGATCTAAGGCTATAATCTGGTATGAACCTATTACAAATTTCCATATTGAACCTCATGTACCAGGCCCAATCAATGCAAATTGTACCATATTTGATTAAGAGGAATGTGTGGAGGCTCAAGAGATGAATACAAACGTTGGGAGCATTCCAGACCTACCTCTTGATGATTGGGCTCAAAGGGGACATGTTTTTGATCCATACAAGGAAATGGAAGAATCTGAATTAGGGATCTATTGTTTTGTTATCTCAGTTTTGAGTTTACGCCAAAACTATCAGATAACCCTACGAAATTTTTAAGCTAGTTTTGCAAAATTGCCTTTATGAGAGATAATCAGGTTTTCGGGTTTCACAAATAGCATAACATATGTTTTAGATGTTTCATGTCTGGTATTCCCCAAAACCTAAAACCTGCATCGACTAAGGTGAGTCGGGTTTGTGGAGCTTCGTCGCATCGAACATGCCTTATCCGAGACATGTTCCGTGTCACCTGTCTTCCGATACCCGAAGCCCGATTTAGTCCTTCATGTCGGGTTTTCGAACTTTGAAGCATCTAAACATCTCATGCTTTATGTCGATTGTTTCCCGCAACCCGAAACCCAAATTGCTCTAAACACCTTTGTGTCGGGTTTTCGGATCTCCCGAGCATGCTGACATGGCGTTAATGCCGAGTTGTCGGGTGGGTTGGCACGTGCCAGCTGAAGTGTATTAATTGCAAATTTTCTTATATATATGCGGATTTCCACGTCATTTTTACCGGACATATTTTTACCTCGTGGATTTTTCGTGCATGCTTCTCCAACCTCGAAACCCGAAACTCACCTGTGCCCGATTGAATTGCCCATTTTCGATCTTTCCTTGCCTTGGTTGAAGGTATCTCTCTCTTCATTCTTTGTTCATGGTTTTTATGGATTGATTATGTATGGAATTCTTCCCATTTTCTTACCAGGTTTGTGGGGTTTTTATCTTTTTCCTTTTGGGGTTGTTTTCTTAAACCGGGTTTATGTTTTAGGGTTTATCTCTTTGGAATTATCACTTTGTGTTATTTCCCGGAATATTGTTGTAATCAAAATATGTTTTGGATATAAACGATGAAGAAAGAACTTGCATGTTTTAAAATCAAAAACCCGTAGTGTATCAGAAAGTTTGAAGAGCCGGATTTTCCAAAATCTTTGACATCCTCAGTGTGTCGGGTTTTCTCAAGTCTCCGACATCCTCAGTGTGCCGGGTTTTCTCAATTTTCTAACATCTTCAAAGTTCCGGGCTTTCTCAAGTTTCCGACATCCTCAGTGTGTCGGGCTTTCTCAAATCTCTCGACATCCTCAGCGCATCAGATTTTCTGGACTCCTCGACATCCTCCTCAGTGTGTCGAGTTTTTCCACCCTTCCAAAGCATTTCCGGTAGGTCGGGGTTTTCTCAGTGTGCAACATCTCCTGATCTCCGAAACTCTCTTCCTTCAAAATCCCTCATGTCGGACCCTGGTCCATCGCAAGAAAAGACTGAGAAGTCAGGAAGGATGAAATACAAGTTCAGAAAGGTGGAGTCTCCATCATATATCGATTGCAATTATGATATCCAAGATACAGAGCTCGGAAATATAGATATTGAGGATTTCTGGAGTAGGGTAAGGAGTTCCTCCCAAACTCCATGGATGAAATCGATAGCCGATATCTTGGTTTACCTCTAGCGGGGTTTTCCCATGTCCGCTCGGTGCCACAATTCATCTTAGCTGTACTTCCGCTTATGACTCTGCTTCCGTCTTTGTGAGAAATCAGGCGGGAGAATTTGTGATCAAGTTAGACAGAGATTACTTTGATGAACTCCTCAAACTGCCCAATTTTGAAGAATATGGAGAGTTAGATATCAAGTCAGCTCAGAAAGCTTGGGATAACGATCAGGAAGATTGTATCAAGCATGTAAATAAGAAGTTCCTGATCAAAGCCAAACCGGTTGTCTCCAGATTCCCAAGACTTATCCCCGGAGTGATTTCATTCAGGAAATCAATGACATCATCACTCTGTTGAGTCGGGTTTTTGGTTTACCCGAATCAAATGTTTTCCAAGGGTGGATGTATCAATTCATGATCACCATCAAGAAGAATCAACAAGGGATTGATTGGGGCACTCTCATTAGTAATGAGATAGATTCCCAAATGACAACAGTCTTGTCCACGGGAAGTTTTATATGTCCTCATATGTCACCTATGCAGCGGCGGGATGAGGAACTATCCCGGGTTGGATATCAAGGGAAACAAGATGGTGAACCAGGTTTATCAGTACTTCCCTCAACTGACAAGAAAAGGGTCTCAAGACCAATTCAGAAGGGTAAATGACGCCTTCTTTTATGAAAACATCTGCAGGTTAAACCCTGAATTGAGGAAAACAAGAGTCTCAGATGAGGCCTGGGCTGAAGTTTCCAAATGGGGTTGTGTCTTCTTGCAATTCAAGAAGTTCACATATCTTCGGGTAGTCATGTACTCAGGGGATCCTTTCCGTCTGCCCCGATATCCAGGGGATAAACTGATCTTGATGGAATTGGTTAGGCAATTGTTGGATTTCCACAAGTTCCAACAAAGTAAACATAAGGCTGTTGTATCTTTCCCAATTTCTATTGGAAGATACACTTGTTCGACAGTGGTGAAAGCTAAAAATGTTATCCATGAGCTTCAGACAAGTTGAAGAAGCATATGAAGCCCCAAGACGGGTTTGACATTCGAGGAGTCCTCAGGGTGTATGGAACTCTGCACCCGCACGTACTCAAGCATAGAAGACATCCGGATTGATCTACGTGATGAGGTTGTTGTTCGTAGAAAGGATCAAATTAGATTGACACTTGCTTTGAGATTCAAAACTTGAGCTTGCTAACTTACCGAGAATGTACTAGTGACAATGAAAGTGTTCGGATCTTTCCTATGATGGACTAAATGAAGATCAATATGTTTTCCCACCTATTGATTGGTCAATCAGTGAAAAAACCTCCATTACAGATAGGTCGGCTCTGATTCTTGTACACACCAAAGCATGGCTCTCCTCGTGGGGAATGATTTTTAAAGATCATAAGTTTTCAAAGTTGGCACTTGAGAGACGGGCCCTCCAAAAAAGAAAAGGACAAAAAATCTTCTAAGGGGCCTATAAAGGTCAAGTTTTTCAAAAAGAGGAAAGAAAGAGAAATCTCGTCAATTATTTCTCTAGTCAAAACGGTGGATGTGCCAGAATCACCAACACCACCAGAAATAGGAGAAATTACTTTGGAAGAAGAAGGAAGCCAGCCTCTGGTTTCATCATTTGTTGATTGCCCAACTGAAGAGACCTTATCTCTTGCATCCCAGGCTTTGGAGTCTAAATCTGTGCCTCCCCCCTCACAACCACTCCTACCTCCTCATTCTCCATCAACTTCTTCAATCATGGCCAGTATTTTCTCTGGACTCTCACCCTCTCTACTGGGACCCAAGTGATCACCAACACGCCCCCTCCTGTGCCTCTTTTTATCGGATCTACTACCACATTGGTAACTATTCCCCCTCCACTAGTAGAATCTTCTCCCCTTGAGAGTATGATACCAGCTTCTACAACAGTGGAAACTTCCTCTGATACACCGCAATGGCTACTTGAGAAAACTCCGAGGAAGAGGAAGGTGATTGTACCCATACCAGCCTTTGATTTCAGCTCACTCAAGGCTTCTACTGCTAAATCAGCCAAGAAACCTAAAACAGTTTCAAGGGTTTTGGTGGACGCTTCAGGGGATAAGTTCGCAGAGATCGCCACTCCCGCGACTGAAAAAACTAAAGAGGACATAACAGCCTCTGATTATCAGATAACCAGGGTGGCTCTAGGAAAAGTGATAGTAGAAGGGGCACAACAGGATGCACAGGATGCTATGAACCTGCTGTGTCAAAAGTTGAAAGAAACAAAAGACAGCAGAGATGAGCTTAAAGGAAAGGTGGAGCAGTTGACTGAGGTTTTGCTTAAACTCTCAAAACCCCTTGAATCCATACCATCTTCTTCTGTCCCTGTCGGATTCGATTTCTCATCAGTGCCTACAATTGAGAAGATTAATAAAAAAGGAAGGGTGGTCGATGAATGGATCCAAAGGCTGCTCCAACAGGGGAAGGAAGTGATTCAAGACATTGTGAAAGTTCATCAATCTTTGGGGGACATTCAGAAGGATGGAGAGAAGATGGACGATGATTTCTCTCAAGAAATTGGACATCTTGATTTGAATTTTGAAGCTCTCCAGGTATTAAAGAAAATACCATCACATCTCTTGGTAGAAGAAGGCATCATCCCACATATGGATAAGCATTTCCAGCTGACCAAAGCCATCAGGTTCAGAGTAAAGATTCTCAACGAAGCCTGCGGTAAGTTGAGAGAATCAAGGGATAAATTGATTGATGGAAAAAGTGATCTGGAAGAAGAGTTGCTGAAGATTTTTCCAAAGGTGTCAGTTGGAAACTCAAGTATCCTATCGCGAGATGATCTTTTCAAACAAGTCCAAGAGTCTATTCAAAGATGAACCAACGCATACGATTTTGTATTGAGATCATTGATCGGTTTGTAAGAATTGAACATTCTTTGGAGGCCTTGAGAAAGCTCAGAAAAAGATTGAAAAAGCTTCCCGGCAGTGCTAGTGATACCCATGAAACCTACGAAGTTTTGAATGATCATTCCACTGCGCCTGATGAAAACGAAATGCAAGGCATAATTCAAAGTTCCAAGAATTTCAGAACAAACAGTCTCAGCTGGAGGAAGAGAAAGATGAAGGAGCGAAAGATGATGATTCAGATTAAGTCCCAATGTTTCATGTCATTTCAATCTTGAAATTGACATGTCTTTTTCATTTCTGTTTCATCGCATAGGAAGCAAATTTTGACTTGGTCTCCTGCGCGAGAGTCAAGCAAAATAGAACTCTTTTTAAAGAACACTATTTTCTAGGATTTATCCTATTTTCTCTCGTTTCCTTTTATTATAAATAAGGGATGCTTATGCATTCCAAAGGGTTGAGATTTTTGAAATATTGGGAGCTATTGGAAAGAAGAAAAACTTTGTGTTTTCTTTTAATCATTGTGAAGAATAGGAGTTGATATTATTTTGCAAACTTTGTGTTGTGGGATATATCTTTCTTAAGACATTGTTCTTACATCCATAATCTTAAGCTATTCTTTGTTTAGCACCTTAGTGTTTCTAATCATTTCAGACATTATATTTATGATCTAAAGCCCGTATGATTATTTCGTGCTCTGTGTTTACTCGAAAGAAAATACGTTTCTCTCATTTCCTTTCCATTGTTCTTCTTTCATTGTAATAGTTTCCGACTCAGTTCATTTATGAAAGCAATACTTTTGAATCGTGTGGATGTGGATTTGAGATTTTATCCCAACCCCAATGGTTAGATTAGTGTGAATACTGTATATATTGTTTTTGCTGTGTTTTAGATTAGTAATAAGTAGGCAGCCTCACCTGTCTTTGAGGAGGGATTTAATCCCATATACTGTGGTTGAACCTCATATTTTGGATTGACAAAATATCCAACCAACAGTTTTTGGCGACTCACTGGGAATACGGATTTATAGTATAAAGCTTATCCTCTTGGTGTCTGCGACTCTGTATTTGCCTTATTTTTAACAAGGTCTCTTTCCCAGTTCAAGCTGGCCAGGAAGATCTTCACTCGGTCCCGCCGAGCCCAAGGTGAAATTGACCCACTCTTTGAGTTGCTACAACAACACAATTTCAGCCTGTCCCCCAACAACATTGTTTCTAACCGAACCAGAAGTTCTTCGCCTGTTCGGAGAAACCGGATCCCCGTGGAACGGGAAGCGTCTGCAACTTGTCGTGCACTACTCTTGTCTGATACTCGGATCCCTATACGCACTCTTTTCAGAAGGATGGCAGTACAACCTATGCCTTGGGGCGCAGTTATTGGTCCTCTTTCTTTAACTCCACCATTACACGAGTTACCACATGGATCACGTAAAAACATTCCCAAGTTTAATGGGGATGGGAAGCAGCATCCTGATGAACACGTTGCATCTTTCTTTGTAGCATGTGGTGTCCTTGGAGTAGCTCACGAAGATGTCTCTGTTTGACTCTTCGTTGAAACGTTGCACAGTGCAGCAGCCGAATGGTTTTACCACCTTCCAAATGCATGCATCACAAAATGGGCTACCATGTGGACCAAGTTCGAAGCACGTTTCAAACCAGCCAAAGATTCTCATGCCTTGTTAGCTCAACTTACTCATATGAAGAAGGAATCGCATGAACCCATGCGGGACTTTGTGGCAAAGTTTAATAAGCTGATCCGAAAGATTCCGAAATAGATGTATCAAACTCCGGAAAATCAGAAATGCTTCTTCATTAATGCTCAGCCTCCTGATGTGAGATTTTTATTAAGAAGGTCGGTTATCCCAGATTTGGCTGTCGCTCAGTCAACAGCTATTGAAATAGAAGATGATCTTATTTTGGCCGGAAGAATCAAGAAAGACATACCCAAACTCAAAAATCAAGGTTCTTCTCAAGGTAATACTGATCCTATGTTTCAAAAAATGGCTAATGATTTGATCGCTTTAAAAAAGAAAATGTCTCAACAGGTGAACAATGTTCCGTATCGGGATATCCCTAGATAGAATTTCAATAACAACAATGGTGCACCTGCCAGGATAGGCCATGATTAACTCCTGCTCAACCGAGACTAGCAATTAAAGCTCCTCCCGTCAATGCAGCAGTAGAAATAATCGAAGAAGAAGATGAAGGAAGAACAAGATTCTCTCGAGGCTTTTGAAGCTTCAGGATATGCCGATGAGTCTTATGACGATTCGGCTGGTGACTCCAGCATTGGGTATTTGGAATACGATGAAGATGAATGTGCGCCTGATGGTCAGTCATTTGCTGTCTTCACTCGATCCCAATCTCAGAATCCAAGAAAACCTCTTGAAAACACTAAGGAGAAGAATAAGGAACCTCCCATAGCCATAGTTAAGAGAGGTACTCCTATTTCAGCACAAACTGAAAGAGAAGTTACCAAAAAGGCAACTTCCCCTCATTCTCTTTCTCCTAAGGTCAGTGCCCCAACTCAAGCTCATGTGATTAGAACTGAGCCTACCATCACCCCTTCTTATACTACTTTTCACATTGTTGATCATGCAAAGAGAACCAAAATCTAAATGTCGGAAGCAGAATACCTTCAATCAAATCCTGAACAGTTCGAAAAATTTGCCAAATTCATCAGAAGTAAAGTGGCTGTTCCATCACCTTCAAAAGGTCTCCTTCCAAATCCTACTCAATCCCCATCTCAGAATAATCTGACCTCTGCTTCTTCTTCAGGAAAGATTGAACCATTTTATTTGTCTTTACTTATAAATGGGTTTAAACTCAACAATTGCATCATCGACTCAGGGGCCTCCGACAATGTTATGCCCACAAAAGTAGCCCATGCCCTTGGGCTTACTTTGACTAAGTCATATGGACGGTGTTACTCTATGGAAACCAAACAAGTTCCTTTGATTGGTCAAATCAAAGATGCACAGTTCGCATTCGTTGCTTTCCGGAAAAGAGAGTGAAAATGACCATTCTAGTTGCTGATATCCCTGCAGCTTACGGTATCCTCTTGGGTAGAGGTTTTTGTAAAGACGTCGGAGGAGAGATTAATATGGATTGGACCAAAGCCAAGATCCCAGTCAATGGGGTTCATCAGGTTCTCCATCCTGAACCGCAGGCGAGGTATTTGGTAACTAAATCAGATGATCCTAAAGCTCAAATTCTTTTCGAAGATGCTAGCTTCGGAAATTATTTCATGACTTCAGAGATACCCACTGTAGATGTCAAGGAAGAAGATCCCAATGCTATTTGGACCCTCGAATTCGATGGTAGTTGCTCTATCACCGGATCAGGCGCTGGTGTAGTTCTTATATCTCCTAATTCTGAAATTTTCCCATCAGCTTACAAGTTGCAATTTGATAATACTAATAACACGGCTGAGTATGAAGCTCTGTTATTAGGATTAGAAATGGCCAGACAGAAGGGAATTTGAAATCTCAAGGTCCAGGGGGATGTGGAGCTGATTTTCAACCAGGTCAAGGGAATCTATCAGGTAAAAAATGATCGCTTGAGACATTACAGGAACAAAGTTTGGGATAGTATAGAATGCTTTGATGCATTCTCTATTAAGGTAGTTTTGAGAGATTATAACGACAAGGCTGATTCTTTGGCCGTGTCTGCATCCCTCCTTCTTCCTCATCCTCAGTTCAAACAAGATACGTACTCTATCGAGATTGTGTACCGCCCTAGTATCCCAGATAATGCGACTCACTGGCAAGTGTTCAATGATGATCAACAGGTGTTGGCTTTTCTAGAAAAGGCTGACAATTTCAGTGAGCTGTATTTTGAAGGTTCAGAATCAGCTTTCCGTGAAACTATCTCAGATCCATATCAAGAGGTTGATGGTGAGTTTATCCAGCTTAAAGGCAATAAGATACCAAAAGGTTTGGTTTCTCTGGAAGGTTTGTTTGACAAGCATGATCGTTTTATTCAAAACAAAAGGCAAGTTGAAGAAGCTTCTTCATCGGAGGTAGATCAAGTCAATCTAGGTTCATCTGATCAACCTCGGATGGTGAATATTGGAAAAAATTGTTCCCCTGAGGAGAAAGCGAAATTCACTTCACTCCTGAAAAGATACATGGATGTCTTGGCTTGGTCTTATGCAGATTTAAAATCTTTCAAGCCCAAAGACGTACAACATAGTATCCCTTTGAAGCCTGATGTGAAGCCGTACAGACAAAAGCAAAGACATTACAATCCCAAGATCTCAGGAACTATCCTTGCGGAAATCCAGAAGATGTTAGATGCTAGAATTATTTTTCCAATCCATCACTCCACTTGGATTGCTAACATCGTTCCTGTCAGGAAGAAGAATGGTGAAATCTGAATTTGTGTTGACTTAGGAACTGAATCAGTCTTCATTGAAGGACAATTATCCTTTGCCTATCATGGATCAGGTTTTACAAACTGTTACTGGATCAGAAATGCTATCCATGCTCGACGGATTTTCAGGATACAATCAAGTTGAGGTAACTACAGAGGATCAACACAAGACGGCCTTCACAACCCCATGGGGTACCTTTGCTTACAGGAGGATGCCTTTCGGCTTGATCAACGCCGGAGCCACTTTTCAGAGAGCTATGGACTTGGCATTCAGAGACCTGATGGGCAAGGTCATAGTTGTGTATTTAGATGACTTGACCATTTTCTCTAAAAAACGGAGTGATCATTATGATCATTTAGAGCAAGTACTTTTGAGATGCAGGCGTCACGGGATTTCATTAAATCCTAAGAAGTCCATGTTCGGGTGACCGAAGGAAAATTGTTGGGTCATATCATGACTAGAGAAGGAACCAAAATCGACCCAGAAAGGGTAAAGGCCATTCAGAGCCTTACCCTACCCACAAGTAAAACTGGAGTTCATTCTTTCTTCGGAAAGGTCAATTTCCTAAGAAGGTTTGTACCTGATTTCACTGACAAAACCAAGGATATCCTTGGGATGATGAAAGGAAAAGTTCCATTTCGATGGAGTACAGAAGGGAAGCTTGCATTCGAAGAAATCAAAAGTGCAGTTGCTTGCGCTCCTATCCTAGTATGTCCTGGACTTCAAAAATATTTCATCATGTACAGCTACGCCTCTGCTCACACAGTGTCAGCCATCCTGATGCAGGAGAATGGGGAAGGCATTGAAGCTCCCATCGTGTTTATGAGCTTCCCATTGAAGGAACATGAATTAAAGATGTCACAAATTGAAAAGCATGCTTATGCAGTGGTACGAGCGGTGAAACATTTCAGGTACTATGTGCTGAATTCCCATACCCTCGTTCTCATTCCCGACACTGCCGTTAAATCCATCTTGACTCAACAAGAGCTGGGGAGTCAATGAGGTACCTGGATAGCTAAAGTTTAGGAATACGACTTGGACATCAGACCTACCAAATTAGTATGAGGAAGGGGCCTATGCCAATTGATTGCAGAAAATCATGCTGAAGCAGAATGTGAAAAGACTCAAGATACTTCTTCAGAGTTGCCTATGGTGCTTTTCGTGAGTACAACTAATGAATGGTACACGGATATTGCTTTCTTTCTAACTTATGGTGAATGCCCTCTGCATTTAAGCCAAAAAGAGAAGAGGACTGTCAAGTTAAGATCTGCAAGATACCTCCTGTGGGATAACGGAATATCAAGAAAGGTATTGATGGTGTTTTCCTGCGTTGTGTTGATAAATCACAACAGTTAAAGTTGTTAGAGTCCTTCTATAGCCTAACATGCGGAGGACATTTTTCATCTTCTGTAACAGCTTATAAGATCCTACGGGCTAGGTACTATTGGCCTACTCTCTTTCGGGATTCAGCAGAGTGGGTGTCCAAGTGTGAAGCTTGTCAACATTTCGTTGGTCGTCCCAAGTTAACAGCTCTTCCCCGAAGAAGCGTAGTGATCGAAGACACTTTTTGCCAGTGGGGAATTGATTTCATTGGAACATTGAATCCTGCCTCTAGTGCCGGACATAATTACGTGCTGACTGCTACAGACTATTTTACCAAGTGGGTGGAAGCCGCACCAATCAAGCAAGCAACCTCTGAAGCTGTTTGCAAGTTCCTTAAAGAAAATATAATTGTCAGATTCGGTGTGCCTCACAAGATTGTAGCTGATAATGCCTCTAATTTCTCATCGCATGAGATGACAGAATTTTGCTATGGATTCGGCATCACTTTGGCTCACTCATCTAATTATTATCCCCAAGGCAATGGGCAAGCTGAGTCCAGCAACAAGAACCTGGTTACCATAATTAGAAAACTAGTAGATGAAAACCAGAGGACATGGCACAAAGCATTGTATGACGCGTTGTGGGCTGATCGGATTACCCCAAAGCGAGCTATAGGAATGTCCCCTTTCCAAGTACTGATACGGGATCGATGCTGAGATTCCTATCTCAGTAGAATTGCCAGCCTTACAGTTGGCAAAAGCAGTCGAAGATGCGGCTTTTCAAAATTCTGTTGAGAAAAGGGTTATGTACCTAGCTAGGCTAGAAGAGGAACGAAGCAAGGTGGTTGATCACATCGCAGATCATCAGAGCAGAGTGAAGAAATTTTTGACAAGAAATCAAAGCAGCGTAATTTCTAGATTGGAGACCTGGTGTTGCTTTGGGATAAGAGGAGGGAGCAGAAAGGAATGCACGGGAAGTTTGATTCTTTGTGGAAAGGACCTTTCAAGATCCATGAGCTGAGTGGTGAAAATAGTTTCCTTCTATCATATCTGGATGGAGGGTTACTCCCTTTGCCTTTCAGCGACAACATCTAAAGTTGTTCCATCACTAATGCAAGATGTTCTCTTGCATTGTACATACTTTACTTTTTGTTGTGTGTTTGCTTTTGGTCTTCTTTCTTTCTTCATTTTGTTTTGTTTCGGTTTTCTTCTTTTCTGACTCCGTAGCCCAATGGATAAAGCTAGAGATTCTGAGTTCTCTTCCTTTGGTATCACAAAGAAAGTCCCCAGCTGGAGCCAGCTGTTATCTCAGTTTTGAGTTTACGCCAAAACTATCAGATAACCCTACGAAATTTTTAAGTTGGTTTTACAAAATTGCCTTTATGAGAGATAATCGGGTTTTCGGGTTTCACAAACAAGATAACATGTGTTTTAGATGTTTCATGTCTGGTGTTCCCCGAAACCCGAAACCCGCATCGACTAAGGCGAGTCGGGTTTGCGGAGCTTCGTCGCATCGAAACATGCCTTATCCGAGACATGTTCCGTGTCGCCTGTCTTTTGATACCGAAGCCCGATTTAGTCCTTCATGTCAAGTTTTCGAAATTTGAAGCATCTAAACATCTCATGCTTTATGTCGATTGTTTCCATGAACCCAAAACCCAAATTTCTTTAAACACCTTTACACGGGTTTTCGGATCTCCCGAGCATGCTGACATGGCGTTAATGCCAAGTTGTCGGGTGGTTGGCACGTGCCACCAAAGTGTATTAATTGCAAATTTTCTTATATATATGTGGATTTCCATGTCATTTTTACTGGACATATTTTTACCTCATGGATTTTCACGCATGCTTCTCCAACCTCGAAACCCGAAACTCACCTGTGCCCGATTGAATTGCCCGTTTTCAATCTTTCCTTGCCTTGGTTGAAGGTATCTCTCTCTTCATTCTTTGTTCATGGTTTTTATGGATTGATTATGTATGGAATTCTTCCCATTTTCTTACCAGGTTTGTGGGGTTTTTATCTTTTTCCTTTTGGGGTTGTTTTCTTAAACCGGGTTTCTGTTTTAGGGTTTATCTCTTTGGAATTATCACTTTGTGTTATTTCCTAGAATATTGTTGTAATTAAAATATGTTTTGGATATAAACGATGAAGAAAGAACTTGCATGTTTTAAAATCAACAAAAACCCTATTCCCCCTTCTCGGGTTTCGCAGGGTGTTGTGCAGTATCAAAAACCCGCAGTGTATCAGAAAGTTTGAAGAGCCGGACTTTCCAAAATCTCTGACATCCTCAGTGTGCTGGGTTTTCTCAAGTCTCTCGACATCCTCAGTGTGTCGGGTTTTCTCAAGTTTCCGACATCTTCAAAGTGCTAGGGCTTTCTCAAGTTTCCGACATCCTCAGTGTGTCGGGCTTTCTCAAATCTCTGACATCCTCAGCGCATCGGGTTTTCTGGACTCCTCGACATCCTCCTCAGTGTGTCGGGTTTTCCACCCTTCCGACATCTCCAGTAGGTTGGGGTTTTCTCAGTGTGCAACATCTCCTGATCTCCGAAACTCTCTTCCTTCAAAATCCCTCATGTCGGACCCTGGTCCATCGCAAGAAAAGACTGAGAAGTCAGGAAGGATGAAATACAATTTCAGAAAGGTGGAGTCTCCATCATATATCGATTGAAATTATGATATCCGAGATACAGAGCTTGGAAATATAGATATTGAGGATTTCTGGAGTAGGGTAAGGAGTTCCTCCCAAACTCCATGGATGAAATCGATAGTCGATAGTGGTTTACCTCTTACAGTGGGTTTTCCCATGTCCACTCAGTGCCCTGAATTCATCTTAGCCTGCGCTTCCAGTTATGACTCTGCTTCCCATGCTGTGAGAAATCAGGTGGGAGAAGTTGTGATCAAGTTAGACGGAGGTTACTTTGATGACCTCCTCAAACTGCCCAATTTTGAAGAATATGGAGAGTTAGATATCAAGTCAGCTCAGAAAGCTTGGGATAACGATCAGGAAGATTGTATCAAGCATGTAAATAAGAAGTTCCTGATCAAAGCCAAACCGGCTGTCTCCAGATTCCCAAGACTTATCCCCAGGAGTGATTTCATTCAGGAAATCAATGACATCATCACTCTGTTGAGTCGGGTTTTTGGTTTACCCGAATCAAATGTTTTCCAAGGGTGGATGTATCAATTCATGATCACCATCAAGAAGAATCAACAAGGGATTGATTGGGGCACTCTCATTAGTAATGAGATAGATTCCCAAATGACAATAGTCTTGTCCATAGGGAAGTTTTATATGTCCTCATATGTCACCTATGCAGCTGGCCAGGGATGAGGAACTATCCCGGGTTGGATATCAAGGGAAACAGGATGGTGAACCAGGTTTATCAGTACTTCCCTCAACTGACAAGAAAAGGGTCTCAAGACCAATTCAGAAGGGTAAATGACACCTTCTTTTATGAAAACATCTGTAGGTTAAACCCTGAATTGAGGAAAACAAGAGTCTCAGATGAGGCCTGGGCTGAAGTTTCCAAATGGGGTTGTGTCTTCTTACAATTCAAGAAGTTCACATATCTTCGGGTAGTCATGTACTCAGGGGATCCTTTCCATCTGCCCCGATATCCAGGGGATAAACTGATCTTGATGGAATTGGTTAGGCAATTGTTGGATTTTCACAAGTTCCAACAAAGTAAACATAAGGCTGTTGTATCTTTCCCAATTTCTATTGGAAGATACACTTGTTCGACAGTGGTGAAAGCTAAAAATGTTGTCCATGAGCTTCAGGACAAGTTGAAGAAGCATATGAAGCCCCGAGACGGGTTTGACATTCGAGGAGTCCTCAGGGCGTATGGAACTCTGCACCTACACAGACCAAGCATAGAAGACATCTGGATTGATCTACGTGATGAGGTTGTTGTTCGTAGAAAGGATCATAGCAGATTGACACTTGCTGAGATTCAAACACTTGAGCTTGCTGACTTACCAGAAGGTACTAGTGACAATGAAAGTGTTCTGGATCTTTCCTATGATGGACTAAATGAAGATCAATATGTTTTCCCACCTATTGATTGGTCAATCAGTGAAAAAGCCTCCATTACAGATAGGTCAGCTCTGATTCTTGCACACACCAAAGCATGGCTCTCCTCTTGGGGAATGAGTTTTAAAGATGATAAGTTTTCAAAGTTGGGTACATTTTGCTTGAGAGACGGAGCCCTCCTTAACGAAAAAGGAAAAAAAATCTTCTAAGGGGCCTATAAAGGTCAAGTTTGTCAAAAAGAGGAAAGAAAGAGAAATCTCTTCAATTATTTCTCCAGTTGAAATGGTGGATGTGCCAGAATCACCAACACCACTAGAAATAGGAGAAATTACTTTGGAAGAAGAAGGAAGCCAGCCTCTGGTTTCATCATTTGTTGATTGCCCAACTGAAGAGACCTTATCTCTTGCATCCCAAGCTTTGGAGTCTGAATCTGCGCCTCCCCCTCACAACCACTCCTACCTCCTCATTCTCCATCAACTTCTTCAATCATGGCTAGTATTTTCTCTGGACTCTCACCCCTCTCTTTTGGGACCCAAGTGATCACCAACATGCCCCCTCCTGTGCCTCTTTTTATCAGATCTACTACCACATTGGTAATTATTCCCCCTCCACTAGTAGAATCTTCTCCCCTTGAGAGTATGATACCAGCTTCTACTAATGGCAACTTCCTTTGATACGCCGCAATGGCTACTCGAGCAAACTCTGAGGAAGAGGAAGGTGATTGTACCCATACCAGCCTTTGATTTCAGCTCACTCAAGGCTTCTACTGCTAAATCAGCCAAGAAACCTAAAACAGTTTCAAGGGTTTTGGTGGACGCTTCAGGGGATAAGTTCGTAGAGATCACCACTCCCGCGACTGACAAAACTAAAGAGGACATAACAGCCTCTGATTATCAGATAACCAGGGTGGCTCTAGGAAAAGTGACAGTAGAAGGGGCACAACAGGATGCACGGGATGCTACGAACGTGTTGTGTCAGAAGTTGAAAGAAACAAAAGACAGCAGAGATGAGCTTAAAGGAAAGGTGGAGCAGTTGACTGAGGTTTTGCTTAAACTCTCAAAACCCCTTGAATCCATACCATCTTCTTCTATCCCTGTCGGATTCGATTTCTCATCAGTGCCTACAATTGAGAAGATTAATAAAAAAGGAAGGGTGGTCGATGAATGGATCCAAAGGCTGCTCCAACAGGGGAAGGAAGTGATTCAAGACATTGTGAAAGTTCATCAATCTTTGGGGACATTCAGAAGGATGGAGAGAATATGGACGATGATTTCTCTCAAGAAATTAGACATCTTGATTTGACTTTTGAAGCTCTCCAGGTATTAAAGAAAATACCATCACATCTCTTGGTAGAAGAAGGCATCATCCCACATACGGATAAGCATTTCCAGCTGACCAAAGCCATCAAGTTCAGAGTAAAGATTCTCAATGAAGCCTGTGGTAAGTTGAGAGAATCAAGGGATAAATTGATTGATGGAAAAAGTGATATGGAAGAAGAGTTGCTGAAGATTTGTCCAAAGGTGTCAGTTGGAAACTCAGGTATCCTATCAGCAGATGATCTTTTCAAACAAGTCCAAGAGTCTGTTCAGCATGAACCAACGCACGGATTTGGTATTGAGATCATTGATCGGTTTGTAAGAATTGAACATTCTTTGGAGGCCTTGAGAAAGCTCAGCAAAAGATTGAAAAAGCTTCTGGCAGTGCTAGTGATACCCATGAAACCTGCGAAGTTTTGAATGATCATTCCACTGCGCCTGATGAAAATGAAATGCAAGGCATAATTCGAAAGTTCCAAGAATTTCGGAACAAACAGTCTCAGCTGGAGGAAGAGAAAGATGAAGGAGCGAAAGATGACGATTCAGATTAAGTCCCAATGTTTCATGTCATTTCAATCTTGAAATTGACATGTCTTTTTCATTTCTGTTTCGTCGCATAGGAAGCAAATTTTGACTTGGTCTCTGCTGCGAGAGTCAAGCAAAATAGAACTCTTTTTAAAGAACACTATTTTCTAGGATTTATCCTATTTTCTCTCGTTTCCTTTTATTATAAATAAGGGATGCTTATGCATTCCAAAGGGTCGAGATTTTTGAAATATTGGGAGCTATTGGAAAGAAGAAAAAAATTGTGTTTTCTTTTAATCATTGTGAAGAATAGGAGTTGATATTATTTTGCAAACTTTGTGTTGTGGGATATATCTTTCTTAAGACATTGTTCTTACGTCCATAATCTTAAGCTATTCTTTGTTTAGCACCTTAGTGTTTCTAATCATTTCAGACATTATATTTATGATCTAAAGCCCGTATGATTATTTCGTGCTCTGTGTTTACTTGAAAGAAAATACATTTCTCTCATTTCCTTTCCATTGTTCTTCTTTCATTGTAATAGTTTCCGACTCAGTTCATTTACGAAAGCAATACTTTTGAATCGTGTGGATGTGGATTTCGGGATTTTATCCCAACCCCAATGGTTAGATTAGTGTGAATACTGTATATATTGTTTTTGTTGTGTTTTAGATTAGTAATAAGTAGGCATCCTCACCTATCTTTGAGGAGGGATTTAATCCCATATACTATGGTTGAACCTCATATTTTGGATTGACAAAATATCCAACCAACAGTTTTTGGCGACTCCGCTGGGGAATACGGATTTATAGTATAAAGCTTATCCTCTTGGTGTCTAGAGACTCCGTATTTGCCTTATTTTTAACAAGGTCTCTTTCCCAATTCAAGCTGGCCAGGAAGATCTTCACTCGGTCCCACCAAGCCCAAGGTGAAATTGACCCACTCTTTGAGTTGCTACAAACAAAGCATAATTTCAGCTTTGTCCCCAACATTGTTTCTAACCGAACCAGAAGTTCTTCGCCTGTTCGGAGAAACCGGATCCCCGTGGAACGGGAAGTATTTGCAACTTGTCGTGCACTACTCTTGTCTGATACTCAGATCCCTATACGCACTCTTTTCAGAAGGATGGTAGTACAACCTGTGCCTTGGGGCACAATTATTGGTCCTCTTTCTTTAACTCCACCATTGCACGAGTTACCACATGGATCACGTAAAAACATTCCCAAGTTTAATGGGGATGGGAAGCAGCATCCTGATGAACACGTTGCATCTTTCTTTGTAGCATGCGGTGTCCTTGGAGTAGCTCACGAAGATGTCTCTGTTCGACTCTTCGTTGAAACGTTGCACGGTGCAGCAGCTGAATGGTTTTATCACCTTCCGAATGCATGCATCACAAACTGGGCTACCATGCGGACCAAGTTCGAAGCATGTTTCAAACCAGCCAAAGATTCTCATGCCTTGTTAGCTCAACTTACTCATATGAAGAAGGAATCACATGAACCCATGTGGGACTTTGTGGCAAAGTTTAATAAGCTGATCCGAAAGATTCCGGAAATAGCTGTACCGACTCCGGAAAATCAGAAATGCTTCTTCATTAATGCTCAGCCTCCTGATGTGAGCTTTTTATTAAGAAGGTCGGTTATCCCAGATTTGGCTGTCGCTCAGTCAACAACTATTGAAATAGAAGATGATCTTATTTTGGCTAGAAGAATCAAGAAAGACATACCCAAACTCAAAAATCAAGGTTCTTCTCAAGGTAATACTGATCCTATGTTTCAAAAATGGCTAATGATTTGATCGCTTTAAAAAAGAAAATGTCTCAACAGGTGAACAATGTTCCGTATCGGGATATCCCTAGACGGAATTTCAATAACAACAATGGTGCACCTACCAGGGATAGGCCACGATTAACTCCTGCTCAACCGAGACTAGCAATCGAAGCTCCTCCCATCAATGCAGCAGTAGAAATAATCGAAGAAGAAGACGAAGCAGAAGAACAAGATTCTTTTGAGGATTTTGAAGCTTCAGGATATGCCGATGAGTCTTATGATGATTCGGCAGGTGAATCCAGCATTGGGTATTTGGAATACGATGACGATGAATGTGCACCAGATGGTCAGTCATTTGCTGTCTTCACTCGATCCCAATCTCATAATCCAAGAAAACCTCTTGAAAACACTAAGGAGAAGAATAAGGAACCTCCCATAGCCATAGTTAAGAGAGGTACTCCTATTTCAGCACAAACTGAAAGAGAAGTTACCAAAAAGGCAACTTCCCCTCATTCTCTTTCTCCTAAGGTCAGTGCCCTAGCTCAAGCTCATGTGATTAGAACTGAGCCTACCATCACCCCTTCTTATACTACTTTTGACATTGTTGATCATGCAAAGAGAACCAAAATCCAAATGTCGGAAGCAGAATACCTTCAGTCAAATCCGAAAATTCCCGGGTCATATCGTGACTAGAGAAGGAACCAAAATCGACCCAGAAAGGGTAAAGGCCATTCAGAGCCTTACCCTACCCACAAGTAAAAATAGAGTTCATTCTTTCTTCGGAAAGGTCAATTTCCTAAGAAGGTTTGTACCTGATTTCACTGACAAAACCAAGGATATCCTTGGGATGATGAAAGGTAAAGTTCCATTTTGATGGAGTACAGAAGGGAAGCTTGCATTCGAAGAAATCAAAAGTGCAGTTGCTTGTGCTCCTATCCTAGTATGTCTGGACTTCAAAAATATTTCATCATGTACAACTACGCCTCTACTCACACAGTGTCAGCCATCCTGATGCAGGAGAATGGGGAAGGCATTGAAGCTCCCATCGTGTTTATGAGCTGCCCATTGAAGGAACATGAATTAAAGATGTCACAAATTGAAAAGCATGCTTATGCGGTGGTACGAGCGGTGAAACATTTCAGGTACTATGTGCTGAATTCCCATACCCTCGTTCTCGTTCCCGACACTGCCGTTAAATCCATCTTGACTCAACAAGAGTTGGGGAGTCAACGAGGTACCTGGATAGCTAAAGTTTAGGAATACAACTTGGACATCAGACCTACCAAATTAGTACGAGGAAGGGGCCTATGCCAATTGATTGCAGAAAATCATGCTGAAGCAGAATGTGAAAAGACTCAAGATACTTCTTCAGAGTTGCCCATGGTGCTTTTCGTGAGTACAACTGATGAATGGTACACGGATATTTCTTTCTTTCTAACTTATGGTGAATGCCCTCCGCATTTAAGCCAAAAAGAGAAGAGGACTGTCAAGTTAAGATCTGCAAGATACCTCCTGTGGGATAACGGAATATACAAGAAAGGTATTGATGGTGTTTTCCTGCATTGTGTTGATAAATCACAACAGTTAAAGTTGTTAGAGTCCTTCCATAGCCTAGCATGCGGAGGACATTTTCATCTTCTGTAATAGCTTATAAGATCCTACGGGCTAGGTACTATTGGCCTACTCTCTTTCGGGATTCAGCAGAGTGGGTGTCCAAGTGTGAAGCTTGTCAACATTTCGTTGGTTGTCCCAAGTTAACAGCTCTTCCCCTGAAGCCTGTAGTGATCGAAGAACCTTTTCACTAGTGGGGAATTGATTTCATTGGAACATTGAATCCTGCCTCCAAAGTGCTGCATATAATTACGTGCTGAATGCTACAGACTATTTTACCAAGTGGGTGGAAACCGCACCAATCAAGCAAGCAACCTCTGACGCTATTTCCAAGTTCCTTAAAGAAAATATAATTGTCAGATTCGGTGTGCCTCACAAGATTATAGCTGATAATGCCTCTAATTTCTCATTGCATGAGATTACATAATTTTGCTATGGATTCGGCATCGCTTTCGCTCACTCATCTGATTATTATCCCCAAGGCAATGGGCAAGCTGAGTCCAACAACAAGAACCTGGTTACCATAATTAGAAAACTAGTAGATGAAAACCAGAGGACATAGCACAAAGCATTGTATAACGCGTTGTGGGTTGATCGGATTACCCCAAAGTGAGCTCTAGGAATGTCCCCTTTCCAAGTAATGTATGGAATTGATGTTGAGATTCCTATCTCAGTAGAATTGCACACCTTACGGTTAAAGCAATCGAAGATGCGGCTTTTAAAAATTACATTCGAGAAAAGGGTTATGTACCTAGCCAGGCTAGAAGAGGAACGAAGCAAGGTGGTTGATCGCATCGCAGATCATCAGAGCAGAGTGAAGAAATTTTTTGACAAGAAATCAAAGCAGCGTAATTTCCAGATTGGAGACCTGGTGTTGCTTTGGGATAAGAGGAGGGAGCAGAAAGGAATGCATGGGAAGTTTGATTCTTTGTGGAAAGGACCTTTCAAGATCCATGAGCTGAGTGGTGAAAATAGTTTCCTTCTATCATATCTAGATGGAGGGTTACTCCCTTTGCCTTTCAGCGGACAACATCTAAAGCTGTTCCATCACTAATGCAAGATGTTCTCTTGCATTGTACATACTTTACTTTTTGTTGTGTGTTTGCTTTTGGTCTTCTTTCTTTCTTCGTTTTGTTTTGTTTCGGTTTTCTTCTTTTCTGACTCCGTAGCCCAATGGATAAAGCCAAAGATTTTGAGTTCTCTTCCTTTGGTATCACAAAGAAAGTCCCCAACTGGAGCCAGCTGTTATCTCAGTTTTGAGTTTACGCCAAAACTATCAGATAACCCTACGAAATTTTTAAGCTGGTTTTGCAAAATTGCCTTTATGAGAGATAATCGGGTTTTCGGGTTTCACAAACAGGATAACATGTGTTTTAGATGTTTCATGTCTGTGTTCCCCGAAACCCGAAACCCGCATCGACTAAGGTGAGTCGGGTTTGTGGAGCTTCGTCGCATCGGAACATGCCTTATTCGAGACATGTTCCGTGTCGCCTGTCTTCCGATACCCGAAGCCCGATTTAGTCCTTCATGTCGGGTTTTGAACTTTGAAGCATCTAAACATCTCATGCTTTATGTCGATTGTTTCCCGCAACCCGAAACCCGAATTTCTCTAAACACCTTTGTGTCGGGTTTTCGGATCTCCCGAGCATGCTGACATGGCGTTAATGCCGAGTTGTCGGGTGGGTTGGCACGTGCCAGCTGAAGTGTATTAATTGCAAATTTTCTTATATATATGCGGATTTCCACGTCATGTTTACCAGAGATATTTTTACCTCGTGGATTTTTCACACATGCTTCTCCAACCTCGAAACCCAAAACTTGCTGTGTGCCCGATTGAATTGCCCGTTTCGATCTTTCCTTTCCTTGGTTGAAGGTATCTCTCTCTTCATTCTTTGTTCATGGTTTTTATGGATTAATTATGTATGGAATTCTTCCCATTTTCTTACCAGGTTTGTGGGGTTTTTATCTTTTTCCTTTTGGGGTTGTTTTCTTAAACCGGGTTTCTGTTTTAGGGTTTATCTCTTTGGAATTATCACTTTGTGTTATTTCTCGAATATTGTTGTAATCAAAATATGTTTTGGATATAAACGATGAAGAAAGAACTTGCATGTTTTAAAATCAACAAAAACCCTATTCCCTCTTCTCGGGTTTCATAGGGTGTTGTGCAGTATCAAAAACCCGTAGTGTATCAAAAATTTTGAAGAGCCGAACTATCTAAAATCTCGACATCCTCAGTGTGCCAGGTTTTCTCAAGTCTCCGACATCCTCAGTGTGAGAGTTTTCTCAAGTTTCTGACATCTTCAAAGTGCCGGGATTTCTCAAGTTTCCGACATCCTCAGTGTGTCGGGCTTTCTCAAATCTCTGACATCCTCAGCGCATCGGGTTTTCTGGACTCCTCAACATCCTCCTCAGTGTGTCGAGTTTTCCACCCTTCCGGCATCTCCAGTAGGTCGGGGTTTTCTCAGTGTGCAACATCTCCTGATCTCCGAAACTCTCTTCCTTCGAAACCCTCATGTCGGACCCTGGTCCATCGCAAGAAAAGACTGAGAAGTCAGGAAGGATGAAATACAAGTTCAGAAAGGTGGAGTCTCCATCATATATCGATTACAATTATGACATCCGAGATACAGAGCTCAGAAATATAGATATTGAGGATTTCTGGAGTAGGGTAAGGAGTTCCTCCCAAACTCCATGGATGAAATCGATAGCCGATAGTGGTTTACCTCTTGCAGCTGGGTTTTCCCATGTCCGCTCAGTGCCCTGAATTCATCTTAGCCTATGCTTCCAGTTATGACTCTACTTCCGTCTTTGTGAGAAATTAGGCGGGAGAAGTTGTGATCAAGTTAGACGGAGGTTACTTTGATGACCTCCTCAAACTGCCCAATTTTGAAGAATATGGAGAGTTAGATATCAAGTCAGCTCAGAAAGCTTGGGATAACGATCAGGAAGATTGTATCAAGCATGTAAATAAGAAGTTCCTGATCAAATCCAAACCAGCTATCTCCAGATTCCCAAGACTTATCCCCAGGAGTGATTTCATTCAGGAAATCAATGACATCATCACTCTGTTGAGTCGGGTTTTTGGTTTACCCGAATCAAATGTTTTCCAAGGGTGGATGTATCAATTCATGATCACCATCAAGAAGAATCAACAAGGGATTGATTGGGGCACTCTCATTAGTAATGAGATAGATTCCCAAATGACAACAGTCTTGTCCACAGGGAAGTTTTATATGTCCTCATATGTCACCTATGCAGCGGCCGGGATGAGGAACTATCCCGGGTTGGATATCAAGGGAAATAGGACGGTGAACCAGGTTTATCAGTACTTCCCTCAACTGACAAGAAAAGGGTCTCAAGACCAATTCAGAAGGGTAAATGACACCTTCTTTTATGAAAACATCTACAAGTTAAACCCTGAATTGAGGAAAACAAGAGTCTCAGATGAGGCCTAGGCTGAATTTTCTAAATGGGGTTGTGTCTTCTTGCAATTCAAGAAGTTCACATATCTTTGGGCAGTCATGTACTCGGGGATCCTTTCCGTCTACCCCGATATCCAGGGGATAAACTGATCTTGATGGAATTGGTTAGGCAATTGTTGGATTTCCAGAAGTTCCAACAAAGTAAACATAAGGTTCTGTATCTTTCCCAATTTCTATTGGAAGATACACTTGTTTGATAGTGGTGAAAGCTAAAAATGTTTTCCATGAGCTTCAGGAAAAGTTAAAGAAGCATATGAAGCCCCGAGATGGGTTTGACATTCGAGGAGTCCTCAGGGCATATGGAACTCTGCACCTGCACAGACCAAGCATAGAAGACATCCGGATTGATCTACGTGATGAGGTTGCTATTCGTAGAAAGGATCATAGCAGATTGACACTTGTTGAGATTCAAACACTTGAGATTGCTAACTTACCGGAAGGTACTAGTGACAATGAAAGTGTTCTGGATCTTTCCTATGATGGACTAAATGAAGATCAATATGTTTTCCCACCTATTGATTGGTCAATCAGTGAAAAAGCCTCCATTACAGATAGGTCGGCTCTGATTCTTGCATGCACCAAAGCATGGCTCTCCTCTTGGGAATCGGTTTTAAAGATGATAAGTTTCAAAGTTGGGTGCTTCGAGAGCGGGGCCCTCCAAAAAGGAAAAGGACAAAAAATCTTCTAAGGGGCCTATAAAGGTCAAGTTTGTCAAAAAGAGGAAAGAAAGAGAAATCTCTTCAATTATTTCTCCAGTCGAAATGGTGGATGTGCCAGAATCACCAACACCACCAGAAATAGGAGAAATTACTTTGGAAGAAGAAGGAAGCCAGCCTCTGGTTTCATCATTTGTTGATTGCCCAACTGAAGAGACCTTATCTCTTGCATCCCAGGCTTTGGAGTCTGAATCTGCCTCCCCCTCACAACCACTCCTACCTCCTCATTCTCCATCAACTTCTTCAATCATGGCCAGTATTTTCTCTGGACTCTCACCCCTCTCTGCTGGGACCCAAGTGATCACCAACACGCCCCCTCCTGTGCCTCTTTTTATTGGATCTACTACCACATTGGTAACTATTCCCCCTCCACTAGTAGAATCTTCTCCCCTTGAGAGTATGATACCAGCTTCTACAATAGTGGCAACTTCCTCTGATATGCCGCAATGGCTACTCGAGCAAACTCGAGGAAGAGGAAGGTGATTGTACCCATACCAGCCTTTGATTTCAGCTCACTCAAGGCTTCTACTGCTAAATCAGCCAAGAAACCTAAAACAGTTTCAAGGGTTTTGGTGGACGCTTCAGGGGATAAGTTCACAGAGATCGCCACTCCCGCGACTGACAAAACTAAAGAGGACATAACAGCCTCTGATTATCAGATAACCAGGGTGGCTCTAGGAAAAGTGACAGCAGAAGGGGCACAACAGGATGCATGGGATGCTACAAACGTGCTGTGTCAGAAGTTGAAAGAAACAAAAGATAGCAGAGATGAGCTTAAAGGAAAGGTGGAGCAGTTGACTGAGGTTTTTCTTAAACTCTCAAAACCCCTTGAATCCATACCATCTTCTTCTGTCCCTGTCAGATTCGATTTCTCATCAGTGCCTACAATTGAGAAGATTAATAAAAAAGGAAGGGTGGTCGATGAATGGATCCAAAGGCTGCTCCAACAGGGGAAGGAAGTGATTCAAGATGTTGTGAAAGTTCATCAATCTTTGGGGGACATTCAGAAGGATGGAGAGAAGATGGACGATGATTTCTCTCAAGAAATTGGACATCTTGATTTGACTTTTGAAGCTCTCCAGGTATTAAAGCAAATACCATCACATCTCTTGGTAGAAGAAGGCATCATCCCACATACGGATAAGCATTTCCAGCTGACCAAAGCCATCAGGTTCAGAGTAAATATTCTCAACGAAGCCTGCGGTAAGTTGAGAGAATCAAGGGATAAATTGATTGATGGAAAAAGTGATCTGGAAGAAGAGTTGCTGAAGATTTTTCCAAAGGTGTCAGTTGGAAACTCAAGTATCCTATCAGCAGATGAACTTTTCAAATAAGTCCAAGAGTCTGTTCAGCATGAACCAACGCACGGATTTGGTATTGAGATCATTGATCGGTTTGTAAGAATTGAACATTCTTTGGAGGCCTTGAGAAAGCTCAGCAAAAGATTGAAAAAGCTTCTGGCAGTGCTAGTGATACCCATGAAACTTGTGAAGTTTTGAATGATCATTCCACTGTACGCTAATGAAAATGAAATGCAAGGCATAATTCGAAAGTTCCAAGAATTTTGGAACAAACAGTCTCGAGTAGAGAAGAGAAAGATGAAGGAGCGAAAGATGACGATTCAGATTAAGTCCCAATGTTTCATGTCATTTCAATCTTGAAATTGACATGTTTTTTTCATTTCTTTTTATCGCATAGGAAGCAAATTTTGACTTGGTCTCCTATGCGAGAGTCAAGCAAAATAGAACTCTTTTTAAAGAACACTATTTTCTAGGATTTATCCTATTTTCTCTCGTTTCCTTTTATTATAAATAAGGGATGCTTATGCATTCCAAAGGGTCGAGATTTTTGAAATATTGAGAGCTATTGGAAAGAAGAAAAACTTTGTGTTTTCTTTTAATCATTGTGAAGAATAGGAGTTGATATTATTTTGCAAACTTTGTGTTGTGGGATATATCTTTCTTAAGACATTGTTCTTACGTCCATAATCTTAAGCTATTCTTTGTTTAGCACCTTAGTGTTTCTAATCATTTCAGACATTATATTTATGATCTAAAGCCCGTATGATTATTTCGTGCTCTGTGTTTACTCGAAAGAAAATACGTTTCTCTCATTTCCTTTCCATTGTTCTTCTTTCATTGTAATAGTTTCCGACTCAGTTCATTTACGAAAGCAATACCTTTGAATCGTGTGGATGTGGATTTCGGGATTTTATCCCAACCCCAATGGTTAGATTAGTGTGAATACTGTATATATCTTTTTGTTGTGTTTTAGATTAGTAATAAGCAAGCAGCCTCACCTGTCTTTGAGGAGGGATTTAATCCCATATATTGTGGTTGAACCTCATATTTTGGATTGACAAAATATCCAACCAACATTTACAGAAGAGGATTCAACGCTTCATAGTATCACCAAGCCAGATGCTAAAGATGATAATGAGTTATGGAAACTATTCTTTGATGGATCAAGGAGTAGACAAGGTTTTGGAGGGGGAGCTATGCTTGTTTCACCACAAGGTACAAAATATTACTTAGCTTTCCATTTTCAGTTTTCTTGCTCAAACAACGCAATCGAGTATGAAGCCTTGATTCACATATTACATTAGGCAATAAAAAAGGTATTAAAAACTGCAAGTGTTTGGAGATGGTCAGTTGGTCACGAACCAAGTCAAGAAAAACATGCTTTGCTAAAAATAGTCTACTCAAAGCCTATAAGCATCAAGTATGGGATCATATTGAAGACCTTGAAGCATTCAATATTCAGGCCATACCATGAAAAATAAATGAAGCCATGGATAGGCTTGCACGCAATTGGAGTGACGTTTGATGTGGTGGACAATATCAAGAGAGATAAAGCACAACCACATATTCATGTCATTGTAAGGCCAGCTGTACCAGATAATAGCACAAGCTGGCAAGTTTTTAAAAATGATTAGCATATCATAATTTTTTTACAGGAGAAGGTTGATTTCTCGGCAAAAATAAAGAAAAATTGGAGCAACAATACAGAGAGCAAATAGTGTAGCTACGGAAAAACAAATTTCCAAAGGGTTTAGTGACTTTAGAGTCAATTTTTAACCCAAATGATCAATTCCGAAGAGAGAAGGCCAACTTTTAATACAAAAAGGAGGATTACAGAGCCTATTTCGGTTGGAGAATGTAAGACGCTCCAAATAGGCAAGATGAGCAAACAACAAGAAAAACACAACCTTGTGTAGCTTTGCCACGAAATCTCATATGTCTTCACATGGAGCTATAGGGATTAAGGGTTTTAACCCAAAATTGGCACAACACACCATAGAGTTGCATCCGAAGGCTATGCCCATCAGGAAAAAACAAAGGCCGTTTAATCCTCATATAGAGTCTCTCATGAAGGAGTTGAATAAGCTCATTGAGGTGCATATCATTTTCCCAATCAAACACTCAAGTTGGGTGGAAAATCTGGTGCCTGTTAGGAAAAGGAATGGGGAAATCATGTTGTGTGTATATTTTCGGATTTGAATAGGGTCTCCCTCAAGGATCACTATCTGCTACCCTCCATGGAGCAGATTCTACATGCGTGGGCTGGTTCAGAAATATTCTCCCTCTTAGATGAATATTCGGGCTATAATAATATTATGTTGAAAGAGGAGGATCAATTCAAAACAACCTTTACCAAAAATGGGGCACCTATGCATACAAGAAGATGCCTTTTGGGATATCAAACATTGGAACAACATTTCAACGAGCAATGAATAATGTGTTTAGGGGACTATTAAATAAAATAGTGCTTGTATATCTTGATGACATCACTGTATTTTCTAAAAATGCAGAAATTCACCTCTTTCACCTCAGATAGGTCTTCCAAAGGTGTAGGAGGTTTGGAGTGTCCTTGAACCCAAAAAGTGCATATTCATGGCACATGAAGGTAAATTTTAGGCCATATTGTGTCGAAGGAAGGACTAACAATTGATTTGGAGAGGGTAGAAGCCATCCATGCTCTACCATTACCAAGTCATAAGAAGGCTCTCCAAAATTTCTTGGGGAGGATAATATTTGTTTAGAGCTTTGTACCAAATTTTTCCACTCTTGTGAAGTCATTAACGATGACACTGACAAAGAATTTGGCTTTCAAATGGACAATGGAGGGAAAGGAGAGTTGTGAATCTATCAAGCAGGCCATATCTCAAGCTCCAACTCTCATTAATATGGATTTCTCCAAAGACTTCTTTCTATATGCCTTCAGTGGTTCGGACACCATCTCTGCAATCTTGGTGCAATAAAGTAAGGAAGGATTAGAGTAGCCTATTGCATTCTTCAGCCAAGGCCTTATGGACTATGAGGTAAGATATTCATTCATTGAGAAACATGTCCTTGCTATGATTAGAAGTTTGAATAAGTTCAGACATTTAGTGTCAAATAATATGATTCATCTACTAGTCACACATGCTGGTATAAAATATTTTCTTTTAAACAAGGACCTCAATGAAAAAGGGTTGGTTGGGTAACCAAGGTCATGGAATATGACATTGATATTAAGGTAACCAAGTTGGTCAGGGAAAGGGATTATGTGAGCAATAGGCTTGAGAAAACATGCCGAGTCAAGTGGTAAAGGGGAGGTTGTTTTGGTGCTATGCGACAATCAAGAGAAATCAGTCGATGCCTCACCCGATCCTTGTTGGACTCAAGATATAGTCCATTTTCTTCAAATAGGTCAAATCCCTCAAGGGCTGAACAAGGACAAAAGAAGATATTTCAGGCTCCATTGTATCCCATTTGTATTGGTCGATGGTATCTTGTTCAAGAAATATGTAAATGGTTTCCTCCTAAGGTGCCTCAAGGTAGATCAGATAGAGAAGGTGCTACATGAATTTCATGATGGAGAAACAAGTGGCCATTTTGTCGCAAGGGTGACAGGTCTTAGAATTATGAAGGTAGGTTATTATTGGCCTAACCTTTTTCATGATTGTTATGCATGGATTAGGAAGTGTAAAAAGTGTGCCTTCTTCACAGGAAAAGAGAGGTTAGCAGCCCTTCCACTCCACCCCATTTCTGTAAATGAACCATTCATGCAATGGGGGCTAGATTTCATTGGAGTGATTAATCAAAATTCTAGCTTGGGCCACAAATGGATCCTCACAACCATAGATTATTTCACCAAGTGGATGGAGGTAGTTGCACTCAAGGAAGTAAATGAAGCCAACATACTAGATTTTTATGAAGGGATAGTGATGAGGTTTGGAGTTTCGACCACCATTATATCAGATAATGCTTTGGAATTCCTAGGTGCCTAGAGGGTAGTAAAAAACACGATATACTTTATCACCTCATCAAATTACTACCCATAGGGTAATGGATAGGCCGAGTCCACCAACAAAAATATTTTGAAAATTATAAGGAGAACTCTAGATGAAAACCAAAGAACTTGGCATGCCAAGTTGAAATCAGCCTTGTGGGCTGATAGGATTACTCCCAAGAAGTCAATAGGGAACTCTCCTTACAAGTTAGTCTATGGAAGGGAGGCAAGGCTTCCTATATCCCTTGAATTTCCCACATTGGAACTCATGAAACAACTAGAACTATCTCGAGTTCGAACCCATGGAAGCTAGATATGTAGAGCTCATGGAGTTGGAGGAGACGAGGAACCAAGCCATGCACATCATGGAAAAGGATCAAGCGTTGATCAAGAGGTGCTTTGACAAGAAAGCAAAGGCTAAAAATTTCGAGAGGGAGATTTGGTCCTTAAATGGGATGCAGACAAGGAAAATTTGGGAAGGCACTCCAAGTTTGATGCAATATGGAGTGGCCCTTATATGATTTTTGGCTACAAAGAAAACAATGCTTTCCAACTATCAAGGTTGGGAGAAGAAACTGCAGATTCCTGTCAATGGAATCTATCTCAAGAATTGTTATTGAGTGAAATTTTCTTCTTGTACATATTAGTTTAGGAGTTATAATTCCTCCAAGTGCTTGTAGCACACCACCTTGTTTTAGTTTAGGTTGCTTTTGTAATAATTTTTATACACTCTCTACATATTCTATTTGGAATGTGTATGTCCTTTTGTGTTTGTACATAGTTCCCTTTTTTCTCTTGTACTTTCCATTTTAAGGAAAGGTTTGGTGACGAAGCAACCAATCCTCAACTAGGGGTTATTTTGAAATGAAAATATCTAGTGGCACCCCGAGGGTTGGCGGATAGATTTTTTAAGTGACAAGATAGTTTTGGAAATCAATATGACTCCATGCCTAATGGATCCCTTTAGGTCACTAGTCTTCAAGATCAAGCAGCAAGATCATCCCGCAAGTCACCAATTGTTATCTATTTTTACCTATCTGGTAACATAGACAACTTAGGAGGATGGGTTAAGAAATCATATGGAATGATACAATTGGGTTTTCAATTTTGGGAATCATTGCAAATGATTCAGGGAAGTTTCAGAGGTCTTGGGGCCATCCAACAGAAGTAGATTTTTGGGCCTTATGGAGTTTTGCAGCATGATAGAGGACCTGATATTCAATAGAATATTTTGATAGCCATGTAAGGAATTATAAGTCCAAAAAAATTCCTATGGAATTCATTTTCCATGCCCTACATGGTGGAAAATACGAGACATCTTGAAGCATCATACACTTCCCAAGGCAGTTCATTCTTCTAGAGCACAACCGAAAATCCTGAAAAAATAAGGAGACTTTTTGAGGTTATAAATTCAAAAACGGATCTTTATACTACCACCATTGGATTCAAAAATTTTTCCATGCGCAATCATATAAAATTTCACCTAAAAATCATCTCGGGATCTCAAGTTATCACCTTGAGATGTTTGCCTCCCGGATTGGTCGAGATAGGTTAGACGCCCGGGGTTGGTTGGCTAGGGGTTGGACGCTTGGGGATTAGTCAGGTCACATTTTTTTATGTGTACAATCAATTTTGATGCCCGTAACACCCATCACACTTGCATGACACCCAGGTAGGTTGGTACGACCAAGTTGGATGGGTCATGAGGTTGGACACCTGGGGTTTGGTCAGGTCACATTTTTTTGACACGTACGATCAGTTTTTGACACCCGTCACACTTGCATGACACCCAGGTTGAATGGTATGACCAGGTTGGACTGGTCATGGGGTTGGATGCCTTAGGGTTGGTCGGGTCACATGTTTTCACGCGTACGATTAGTTTTTGACACCCGTTGCACCCGTCACACTTGTATGACACCCAGGTTGGATGGTATGACTAGGTTGGATGGGTCATGGGGTTATAAACTTGGGGTTGGTCGATTGGGGATTAGATTCCCGGGGTTTTTTTGGTCACATTTTTTACGCGTATAGATAGTTTTTATGCCCGTCGCACCCCTCACATTTACACGACATACATGATGGTTGGCTTACAATTTTACGACATGGATGGATGGGTTATAAGCCTCACGAGGGTAGGTGAATGAATGACATCCCAAAAACAAAATTAATGAGGCATGACACCCATGATCTCTCGTGCAGGAAAAGTACCAAAATGGATGGTTGCCCACACCTCTTTAGTGCATCCTACCGGTTAGTAACCCCTTTCCCCCTATATATTGTAAAATTTGCCTCATTTTGAGGTGGGTTTTTCCAAAAGGCAAAAGAACTCTGTCAAAATTGTTCTAGAGCTATTATGAGCTAAAGGCCTCAAATTTGGGCTTATTGTAAAATATTTTGTCTTGTTCTTAGTGTATGATGGATTCTGCATGTTTATGAGAAATTAAATTCATGTTTTGTGGCCATTTTCACCCTAAATTGTATGAATTGCATCTTCTTCCTTCCATTACATTTATAAGTATATTGTGCATATATCCATCTCTTTGTAGGGCCCATAGTTTGTTGTGCTTTATGAATATAGGGAATTGATTGTTGTCCTGACTGTGGATTTTTACCAGCCCTCTCCTTCTCGGTTTCTCCCTATTTTTCACTCACTTGGATTGTCTCATCCTTTCTTGGTGCATCACCTTCACTTAGAGTAGTTTTATTTCATGCATCTTTCTATCCATGTCTCCTTGGAAAGCATTAGAATAGGGTTAGTTTAGCTTTCCATTCTCTAGCACTTTGGAGAAGTTGGCACTAGGTTAGAGGAAGAAGTTGGCTTTCTCCAAAGGATTATCCTACTTGCAAGGTCCCACACTGCAGGATAATCCCATGTTATGTAGGTTGCACTAGTTTCCTCGTACACAAAATCACAAGCAATCAGGGGTGTCTGTAATTTTGCATTAACATGAATATAAGTAACTATGAATAAGTTCCTCTTCCTTATTCATACCCTTCCAAAACTAGTAGAGTAGGATGCATTTAATCCCTTTGCATGTTTGAACTCTCACTTCTTCATCTACTGCATTCATTTCCAATTGTCTACATACTCTTTGTTGTTGTGAATTTTTTAAATTTTGAACTTGACTTAACTTGGTGATGACCACATCAATCTTGCATGGGTTTTTCACAAAAATTTTGGATTCACGTTGCTTTCTCCATATGAATTTAGGTACATTATTAGATTCCATTCCATGTCCGTGTCACATTTTATTTCCTCGTAGATTTTTTGCAAACTTTTTCTCATCTGCACTTCCTCCTTGCATACTCCAATTTCCTTATGTCTTTGTTCATAATCCTTTTCATAGTTACTAGTTTAAGACCAAGTTGTGCTTCATTAATTTTCCCAGGACATTATCTACCATTTTTCCTATGCATAGAGCACATTGCTTTCCCTTATTCTAAATTTTTTTGAAGTTCCAAACTACTATGTTATAGTGCACCCCACACCAAATTGATACTCCAATATTAAATCTATAAACCCAAAGTATAAAGGATATCCGATGTGCATCCATTCTCGGTTTTTGGATTGATTCACACCTTTAAACCCTTTAAATTTAAACTATGATTTTTTCCCATAATCAAGATTCCCAATCCTAAACATATGAACTAAAATGGTGAAAATTTTAAAATTTCAAAACTCTACCACGTGGATTTGTATTCCCCAAAACTAAATCTCACACACGGTCCTCTACACCTACATCTTTATAATCTATGTTAATAAAAGAATAATATTATCTTTTCATACATGAACCTATGTTTATACAACATTACAAAGTGTGAGAGAAATATCTTGGAATTCAAAAAGGATCAAACTATGCATGAAACATGTGTGCTTATTACAAAAAAATGCATGAAAGAAAATGACCTAATAATGAAATAACTTTTAACCTAATCCCATACTCCTTATTGATTTACAAATAGAACCTTCATTGGTATTAGGGTTCTAGCCTACTCATGTTGAAGTGACCTCATAAGAGTTATCCATTTAGATTTCTCAATTTACATGCCCATATGGGAAATATCACATGATCTTTATATGGTCCTAACTAGTGTGTCTTTATCTTTCCAAGGTGGCATACAAACTTAGAATCATAGAGGAGAATATTCATATCCTTAAAAAGCGTTTTATTTTTTAAATGCATGTCATTCCAATATTTTTGGTGTGCTTTCTCCACTCCTTAGCTCCACCATATGTGTACTCTTTGTTCATCAAGTTGTAGAAGTTTAGTGAGGAACTTTATTATATAGGTTGTATCATCTAAATTTATAATGTGTGTAATTCTTAAGAAGGGGACCATAAATTCAATCGGCAACATTCATTATGGGCCAACCATAAATTGAAAGGGGGTGGTTTTTTTCAATCTCATTTATGTAATTCCATACACCCATAGAAATGCTGAAATTTTTTCATCCCAATTCTTTTTCCAACATCATAGATCTTGGTTATGGTGTTGTTTAGAATTTTTTTAAGGCCTCCACTATTCCATTGGCCTATGGGTGATATGGTTTAGTCTTATGATGCGTGATCATAAAATCTAACAATAGAATGTGCATCATTTCATTAAGGAAGTGAGTTGCCATGTTGCGGATGAGGCATGGTGGACATTCATACCTATTTATTATATTTTCCCACATGAATCTTGTAGAGGTTTTTGTGGTGTAAAATTTTGTGGGCACATTTTTTCCCATCGAGTAAGGCAACTAGTTGCGGTGATGATATACCACGCACTTGCTCCACATGTGGTAGGATTAATGGGTCTAGCAAAGTCAATTGCCCATTTTTCAAATGGTTGTTAGGGAATGATGGGGCATAAGGTAATTTCATCCTATTTTGTTTTTTATGTGTTGAAAATAGTCATATGCCAACATGTATTATTTTGCATCATGAAATAAATTCTTTTGCCAATGACCTATTATTAATATATTTCTCACGATTACATCTTCCTCATAATGTTATTTTGTAGTTACATTACGTTCCTCATAGAGAATATCTTGTTGCAAATTCTCCATTACAAATATCCACAACACGTCATCTTTACCCATGTAAAATAATTATCCACTTATTCTTTGATATGGTGTCACTTTCACCACTTATTGCTTCTTTTGTTGCGATTCAATTCTTGAGAAAGATCCCATATTGAAGAAAGAGTGTAATATAATTTATCTTGCAAATAATACTTTTGATCTTTAGTAAAACATGTATTACATCCCATATTAAATGGTATTGGATTACTCTCCCATTGTGATGTGTGAGAGGTAGTGTAGACCTGCATTATTTTACCTTGGCTTCACCATGATTGACACCTGGAACTCTTGAAAAATATTTCCCACTTCCATATACACCCATGTAAGACCAACTTGTTTAGAAAATAATTTAACTCCATGTCGTCGGTGTAGAGAATACAAAATGGCTTTCCATTAAATACTATCACAAATTTTGAAGAACATATACCATGGAGAGATCTCCACTCTCGGTGGTGGTATAATTTTATTCCATGTGCATTAACTTCATGTTTGCAAAGAATATTAGATGGTCCAAGTTGTCTTTTCCTAGTTTCATGATAATTTCCCCAACTTATGTTCCGAGATACATCTATATACACATGAAAATGGGTGGTCTAATCCATAAATTGTAAGGTTTTGCACTCAAACATTTCTCCTAAGCTCATTGAACACATTTTTTAATTCTTCACCCCACTCAAACTATCCTTGTTTTCTAAGTATTTTCTCAAGTGGAACGAAAATATTTACATACCCTTGAAAATTTTCTTATACTATTCACAATGGCCATAAATACATGCACATATCTTTACGTCCGAGGTGCCTCCAACTACATGATCATCATTATCTTTGTTGGGTCTACAAGAAATCCATATTTGTATATGATATGTCATAACATATTTCTAAAAGGGGTTGCAAAAATAAATTTCTTATCATTCGGGAAATTTACATTTGTTTACAATGATAAAAATGAGGCAAAAACATTCACAATGATCTTTTACTAGACCATATATTTTCTAGTCATCTAAATAGACTTGCAAGAATTTGAGGATGAAGCCCTCAAATAAGGCCAATAAAATACATTAGAAAATGGTTGACATGTTTTTAATCCCAAAGGGAATCATCATGTATGTAAATGATTCCCCTTTTATCATGAAGGTGGTTTTCACATGGTATTCCTCTGATATTTATAACTAGTGGTATCTAGAAAATCCATCAGTAGATGTATATTTTCCACTCTGCACACCTTTAAAATTTCTTCGTAAAGGGTGTATGGAAAGGATCTACCAACACACTACATTTAATTGGTGATAGTATACATATATCTTGATGTGCCCATATTTTTTATACTTATCACCATTGGACTCACCCACTCAAACTCTTGTATTGGCACAATAAATCCATCGTCCAACATGTTATCAATCTCTTCTTTTACCTTTACGTGCAAATTGGGGTTCATTTGGTACATTATTTTACACACAAATTTTTCACCATCAATCAGCTTTATATGCATCTTCCCCAAATGAAGGATGTACTCCTTTTATTTCTAGATAACTATGTGGGAACAAATCTTTATAACCATATAGATGTTTTGTTATTTTAGTGACCTTGACATCAAACCAATAGTATTTAATTGTTTCTATCTTTGGTTCCTCATCCATGTCAATATTTTCTTTGATATATTTCATTGGATCATAATGAGGTTCTGTTCTTAAATCTTTCATATCTATTACCTACCTTGTCCCATAAGAGGTATTAATATTTAGGTGGTTGGTAATTTTTTCCTCATCTATTTTCCAACCCATATTTTCTTTTCCTTTGTTTCCCCAATTACACTCCTTCCAAACAACTTCATCATCTTTACTTAAGTCATTTTTTGTATTACATTCCTCGAAGTTTTTTGGAAGCACCATACATTTTTCTCTACTTATTTCTAGCATGCACTCCTTCATCACATCATCATCTCCCAAATTGGTGCATTTTTATACACTAGAGTGAATGATATAATTTGGGTGTGGCTAAGATGAAGCATAATATGTGGTTACAAAATTAACTTTCAACACTTCCCAATATAAAATTTCCTATGAACTTCATTTTATATGTACCAAACATGTTCCTAAATGTGAAAGGTTCGATATAAGACATGATTTCATATGTCTTGTTTGATTGAATGAGAACCTTCTTTCCAAACATCCTCACACTGGCTTATATGTTCTTCTAGTTCTATGAACCCACTATAACTGGGAAACCTATGTACATGAGTATTTTTTTCAAATCTGACATGCATGGATTCATGTACTTGATATCACATTGTTTAGAAGTAGGTGATAAGTTTCCCACTACCCCATTGGTTTTCCTCTCTAGTGTATAGACCAAAAAAATTATGTGCACTGTTCGGATGCCATGTAAGTTTCTATCTTCCACAAGAAATTTTGGATAGCCCTCCACCCTGGTATTATGGAATAGGCATAGTATTTTCCTTCCTTATTCACTTGGAATTATCCCCCTTAGGATTTGGTATTACACTAATTAGATTCCATTTGTGTGATCAAACCACACCGTAATAACTCTCAATCAATTATTAAGAACCATGCATCCAATTTTCACATGTGCCACTTGTGGTATCTTATACTAATTACGTGTCATTCCATTCCAATTTCACTTATTTATTTAGCTAAAAATTTACCAAACCTTCAACTTGTATCTTGTAGATATGTTCCAAATATTTTTGTACTTCCACATTTACAATATATAGATCCCCTTGGCTGACATCTATAGGTATGATCATGTGTTGGGTATCATTCTTGAAATTTATATCTCTTCTTAAAGTGCACATCTAAATTTTTGGTATAACACCAATACCTACCAAGAAATTCTAGAAAATTATCTACTTCATCCAACCCAGTCACCACAAAGTCACTACGGATCCTAACTCCCATAGTACTAATGATGGCATTCTTCAATACACTTTTTGACATGACACACATCTTTCTAGCTATAAACAAGATGTGTGAAGAAGGATGAAGCATTGCGTGCCCAATTTTATACCACACATAAGTTGTTAATATGTTTAAATTTTGTATTAATTTTTACCAATACGTCATTTATGTTCTAACCATCTATGCATGTGTCAAAAAGGATCTCCTAATCATTTTCTTCACCTTAGTTTCCTTGATATTCCTATTTTTTGCATGACTCATTTTTCTTGAGTGTCAAATTCTTGATCTAATGAGATGATAATTAAACAAGAAATGGGATAAATCCTTCGATATGTAAGATTTAACATACCTCTCTAATCCCATCTCTTTTGTTTTTTCAAATTCTAGGATCCCTCGTGAATCATTCCTGGCTCATGCATATTCCCTAAATAATTTAATTTCACCTTAAAGCTCCTTAACTATCTCCTTGATCTCTTGAAGAAGTTATTTTTGTTGTATTCCATCAGGTTATCCTTTTCTTATATGGTTTTCTTCACACCGAGTAGCTTCCAAGGAGACTTGTAAGCTTGTGTTCATGTTGTAAATCCTCTAGTAGTGATTTGTATTTTAGGTGATAGATTGAATTTTTGCATGCTAGAATTTTCTTACTAATCCTATAGTAACTTGTGCAAAATCCTTATCACCCCTTTCCCTTTCTCATTTCTTTTTCATGGTAGCATAGAGGTTAATTCAATTCTCTACCTTATTCTCTCCTCAACAAAACGTGCATACTAAATTTTTTTGGGTAATTTGGATAGTGATGATCGGTGAGCCACACTTATAACAAGTTATCGGTGGGAATTTTCATCCTCTGTGTTCACCTATTCCAGAACCAAATCTTCCACACACTCTACCATGTTATTCATTGGCATTTACCATTGGAATTTATCTTAACCCAAGGGACGAGGCCTCATGTATCTAGTCTATCGCTGGAAATATTTTGTATTTTACATGTGTGTGTCACAAATTTTCTAATACAACAAAAAAATATTTTGAATGTTCATTAAAGCAAGGTTCGATGTCTCACATTATTACCTCCTGCAAAAATTTCATGTGCCTTAAGAATGAGTTTCACATTACAACAAGGGTGGATTGTCTTTTTGTGGCCTTCTAGTTAACATTATTTACACCATATTTTACCATGCATCTAATTAGATTTTTTTGTATTCACTCTCTCGTAATTGGTTCACCAAATATTCTACTTGAGCCTCCATGAATGGGCTTACTTCAATATCAATACTTATATCTAATTTTGCATGCACTACTACATTGATTGCTTCTCTTAATTTTGTGAAGGTTTTTTGGGATAGGGCATACCTAAAAGGCATGATAAATCCTCTAAAAACCATTGTGGTTGTTTTGTATCATGGATCTTATGATAAAGCTTAGAAATAAAATTTTTGAAGTGTACATCATATTTGCGCATGCTCTCGGTCATATCTTACCCAAAAATTGAGTTCGAAGATACTTTTTACTCAAATTTTGAATATCAAACTCTTTTATGTTGTTATAGTGCACAATGGATTAGTAAGGATCACGACTCCTCTATCACATGTGTGTGTGTGATCCATTAGGGTAGTAGAAAAATTGATTCCCTTATAGTAAGAGGAAATGGCACACTTGGTGGGCCATATAAGCTTGCATTTGTGCACATGTTTGGTAGCATTTTCAACACTAAGATACTTTGGGGATCTAAATATATCTCATAGAATATATTGAGCATAAGCATTTTTGTGTGATATTTGAAACTATTCATTGGGATATTGTGCTTACCATTTGTACTCTAGATAGTTCAATGCTTCCACCACTCATAATCAACATAATGTTTTTTTATCATGCACATCATTAATCCACTTATTTGATTTGTTGATACTTGTTGAACTAGCATGACATTCCTAATTTCTAATTTGTCTTCCCATTTCTCATCATTATGAATTAGCACACTTTTAGTGTATTTAGATTCTATAAAAATTACATTATTTTTGGTGTCTATGAAATGTGTTGTAAATCAATGGGTAAATTTCATCCAAAGCATGTCCTTTCCTTCCCCTTATTTGAATCCTATTCATTTCTAGTTTCTATAAGCACATGGTCTTTGATATCACAATATCCAAGCATAAAATTATGTGTAATAGGTTGGGAAAGCATGTAATCCATGTTATATTACACCTCATCATCCTTTAGAGCTAGTGTTGATGTAACACACATCTCATTCCTCCTTTGGTCTATCTCATTGATTTTATCTCCTTCCTACCATAATTATTCCTCCTAGTTTTCCCTGGTAGTTCTTGAGGTTAATTCACCCTCACAAAGTATCACTTCCTCATGTATAGCCTTACATCGAGATTTTTCATAGCACCTTCTTAATATCTACTCATCTAATGGATCCATGTCATAGCAAATTTTTATCCCCTCCCCCAACATCTTGTATCATTCATACATGTAGGAGATTTATTTAGTCATGTAGAAGGTTTTAGTTCCCAAGTCGACCATCACTTATTTTTTTAGATTAGATAACTACTTGGTTTTGGAGGAATCCAAAGACCCACATTATTAGCAATAAAACACAATAAGGGCAAGAGAGAAACCCAAGCACCCACTATCTTATTTATCTCTAGGGTAAATTTCTTCACGTATTTAATGAAAAGTTGTAAAATCCATGGAATTGGGCGAGAATCTCTAAATAAACCCCAAAGGATTTTAACAATCTGGTCAATGGACCATGTGATAAGAAATGAGCAAGGGTTTCTTCTTTGCATACATTAATTTGAAGTAAACAAGAAAATTAAACAAATGAAACTAACCTCTATTCTTTGAAAGATTTGAAATAATGAACCTAAGAGGATCTAAGCATTCAGTTTTGTGTTTTAAGAGAAAGAGATCTCCCCATTAATGGCTTCAAGGCCAATGGTTCTTCCCTTTTACTCCATATTTGTGCTATAAAATACAAAAGTAAATACTACTAGCTCAATGGAAGAAAATGAAATACAATCTAAATCCTAAACAAAATACTATAATCTGTGCTAGGAAGAAGAGAGAATTCTTAGAAAATGAGGGAGGGGTCTAGCCCTATTTATAGTTTTCTATTTGGGAAAATGGGAGATTTGGTGCATGTGGGACAAATGCTAAAGTCCAAAAAGCACTTTTAGCAAGTCAAAGTATGATTTGACTATGTTTTAGAAGAGACTGACCATGGTTAGAGGGTAATTAATCTTACCGAGAGAGAAATTAGGTTTTGAAGGACTTCTGAAAGGCTTAATCAATCCAACGAAGTGGATTGATACTCCAGAGAGCTAATAAAGGTGGTAAAGAAGGGAATATTAGCCAAGAAGAGGTTACTATAACCTATTTAGTTAGTTTATAAGAGGAAATATGACCAACAGAGTGTCGTAAGGGGGGAGTTAGATAGATCTAACTGATGAAGTGTCATACATTTGTAAGGGGAAGAATAGTTAGTACAATATTACGAATAATAATGCATTGATCAAACTACAGTGTCTACATTTTCCCCTCTTTGGGGTGATGTAAGCTATGTCACTTCAAAGAAAGTAGACAAATGCAAACGAGTAGAAATTTTTTTGAAGGGGTAGAAGAAAAATTAATAGGATGAAGGATGAAGGATGCCCCCTCGAGTGTCGATGGGGTGACGAAGAAACTTGATCGACGATCAAAAAAAAAAAACAAAAGAAAAGTGCACAGAGAAGATGAGAAACAAGAAGAAAAAGGGATATTGAGCTATCCACAAATCAATTGCCATCAATATATAATCATCATAATGCTTAGAATCCTCCTCATCGGTCCTTATTAAAATGTGAGCATGCGATGGAAGTGTAAAATGACATGAAAATCCAAGATACAAACAACCATCTTGTGCTAAAAATTACCAACTCCATGCAACATACACGAATGCAATGCAATATGAGAAATAAACAATATCTTCTAATAGGAAATAAGTACAATCACACACACTTAAACCAACAACATTCAAGATAGTTGCACAAATATTTTGTTATCAAGATGTATTCCCAAATGTTCTGATAAATGACAAGGGTGAAGAATGATGCCCTAAGCAAGGTGTATTATGCAAGGGGAAAGATGGAGGACACTTGGGTCCCATGAAAAATAAATGTGCATGATGAAAATAGTACTAGGAAACTGATAGTGCCCCAGGGTATAGATGAAGTAACCAACATAGCTTGTGTAGGTGATTTGAAGATTTAGATGATGCGTGAGTCATTGTTTCAAAATGTTTGAAAACATCAGTAGGATATGGGATGAGTGCCATGCGATAGACACAAACTTTAGTTGTAGATGAACGGTTTACCAAGTTTTAACCTATTTCAGAGGTATTTCAATATTTTGGTTTTTTTAAATGCTTTTACAAAAAAATTTACTTTTTTAGATTCTTTTTTTTTGAGTCAAGAATTTTTAAAAGATCAAAGATCTTCTAAAAGTACGCACGAGGGCGATAGTGGGAAGGTAAGGCTATCAAAGAGCCAAAATATATTCCCACAAGAAGAAAGATGGGTCAGGAATAATTTCTTTTAAAATACATTAATAAATAATTATCACGACCGGGGAAAATAGATGAAAAATAGAGGAAAAGGAGGAAAAGGCGCCTGAGAGGTTCATAAATTATTTTAGTGCGACGGAGAAGTAACCGTAGGGTGGCACAAAGTGCCTCAACGTGTAAAAATTAGTAAAAATAATTATTTTAATACAAAAATAATTATCACGATCAGAGAAAAAACATGCCCCAGGGGCATCGTGATGGGTTAATATACCCACCCGAGGTCGATAAATCAATCATGACCAATTCATTTCTACTAGAGTCTTTGCAAAAAAAAAAATTCTACCGCGAGCGAGAGCGATAGCCTTGGAGTGAGATGGAAAGAATACCGAGCAGGAGGAGACACGTAGATCACATCCGAGAGTTCATGTGAGACCCAACGGATGGACCTTACGTGAGTGGCCTATCCCTTCTAGTTAATTACACATTTATTGCACTTTTTAGGGTTTTATTAGGGTAGGTAGGACCGATTTTGACACATGCGCATGGGTGTATGCATCGATTTTATGGGTACATGCACGCGTATGCGTAAAAACAAATAGAGATGCGTACATGCATCCATTGAAAAATTGGATACGCACACGCATACCCATCGGGAGGGAAATTAGTGTTAGAGGGGTGTGTCTACATTGAGTGAGGAAAGAATAGGCACGCACACATGTGCACTTCAAGGCAGGCATCTAGGCATCACACTGGGTGTGTATGCATTCTGTGGCCTACGACAAAGGGAGAAAATACTAGAGGGTGCATATGCGCATCGATAAGGGAACACATGTTCCAAAAGGGGCACAGCGTAGGTGCTGCTAGAAAGGAAAGGGGAAAACTAACTTTCTAGTAAAATAGCCAAGTATAGAAGAATATAGACCAGATTAGTGTAGAAGAAAAGAATAATTAGTAAGTTAGATGATTTAAAGAAGCATTTTTCCTTAGAAAAATAGATAGAAATAAGTAAGTGCCTAACACTTGTGTTGATTTTGCAGCGTATACTACCCGTTCTTCTAGACTCACGAGCGCTATGGTCAGTTAGCAGTGATAGAGGCGTAGTTTGATGATGATGATAGAGTGACCCTAGAGAGCCTCCTATATGTGATGGGATTGACTCATGTGGCAAGATGCCACAGATTACATTAGATCATGGCCTCTTGATAACCATAACAGAGCGATGGCATAACGAGAGTCGTGTTTCGGATCCCGACCGAGGAGATTACCATTACTCTAGAGGATGTATGGCACATTATGTGGGTCCCAATTCAGGGTCATCTCATCTAGACTACAAGTCACTTGGACCGACATTCAACGATATATTGTAGAGTTGTTCGACGTCCCGATGATACCATGGCATGGGATGTCTATTAGATTATCACGATGCATTGATGATCCAGAGCTAGACCGAGTAGTGGTCTACATGATGGCCTTTGTCAGTGGAGTCTTACTCCCTGACAAGACCGGTGCTTCATTTCCGCTCGACTCCTTGGAGTGATTCATGGTTTGGTAGAGGGAGAGACCTACTATTGGGGTCAGTGTATTTTAGCACATCTATACTAGGACCTTCACTTGATTACTTACTACCATTAGAAGATGGTAGGACCCACTTACTTGTTGTAGATTTGGGTATGGGACCACATTTCCATTGGTCACCCCTTAGGGGTTTTGAGAGTTCGGGCTCTCGACGAGCCTTCTACAATGGGCTGGGTCCTGGTAGGGGACGATGTGTGACCATACATGGGGATGCATACCACTATCGGCATGATTTGGATGAGCTACGGTAGGCTTCCATGGTTTGGAGGCCTTATAGACATTTCCAGTGGCCCAAGGATGGTTTAGAGCTTGGCACTGCCATAGTAGAGAACTTTATCTTAGGTAGTCACAACTATATGAGGGAGTTATACAGGGTGGATCGATTTCAAAGGCAGTTTGGCATTACCCATAATGTTCTTGGGCCGATAGATGGTATGATCATAGAGCCCGAGATAATTTTGATATGGGTCAACAGATCACTCATGATAGAGCACTCGCGCTTTCGACAGTGGTACTTGCTATGTGGGTGCCATTGAGATAGATTAGATATCCGAGCACTACACCTAAGTATGGACCATGGTATCATGGTGTGCTTCCACGCCGTTTGACTATTTCCAGAGTGGCATATAACGTCGGCGTGAGAGCCCCTCCAGTGGGGCCTCCTAGTGGTGGTGAGGGTGGAGTCATTGGTGGTGCTGATAACGATGATGATGATGATGATGATGGTGGTGGATCCAAATCACACCGGTATGTCGGGGGGGGGACAGGGTCCAACATCGTAGCAGCCACAGGGATAGGGCCCCAGGCCTAGGCTGAGATAGGTTTTCAAGGTAGTTGATATAGATTTTCCCCTAGTGGGCATTCCAATGGGGATATACACCCCTCTCCAGTAGGTACTTCCAGAGTAGGGCCCACCACCTGATGTTCCAGAGGGTAGCGGTGACGGTGGGCAACTGGCTGCCCTTCAAAGTGGGTCACAAAACAACTATGGCTATCCAGCTTATGGTGGCTGAGAGAGAGAGAGATGCCAAGGAATGTATAAGTCCTTATAGTAGAGAGAGATTAGAACATGCCCGTGCATATTTTTGACCAGTGGAGAGAATATCGAGGCAGACACATGCCACCCAGGGCAGCGATAGTACTCTATGGCAGAGTCAAATTCGTGAGATGGCCATACAAGGGGCTCATATATTGAGCCTTCCACATCGATTAGACCCAGTTTAGATGGTTGTCACTCGGAGGAACCATGCCCAGGCATAGTCACATGGCTACATTATACAGAGAGATCATGCACGAGCCCAGGTGCAGTTATTACTACAGATAGAGATCAAGAGGCCGCTACCTCTAGGTAGGCTCAGGATAATATTGGTAGGGTGGTGGTGGTGAGCATGATGCCACCCTACAGAGAAGCCATCGCTCTGGGGACACCGATTTGATACCGGATGCCATGAAATCCGGTGGAGAGGCCTTATATTATAGGACTTCCTACTTCGAGGAAGTCCCAACAGAGCAGTTGAGTGAGTTATCGTTCTAGCAATTAGATGTGAGTGTGACATGCTCTAGGTCACGATGATCGTGACATTCAGCTTAGATCAGTTTGGAATCCCATTACAGAGTAGCCGGATGGACAACAACCAGCTAGACAACAGGGTGGTACCCCTGGTGCTAGTTCATCACATCCACCACTCTTCCGTCGACCAAGCTATGGACCCGTGGATCCTTGGTGAGGGCGAGAGTTATGGTTGAGCTCTTTATTTCTCCTTTTATACATATGTATTGTATACATGCATCTTATGAAGGCTGATTTTGATGTATAGTTGTATGTACTATTGTTTTGATGACGCCTCGTGATGAAGGCTTGATTCTTTTTGATGCATGCCCCTTTTAGATGGCATATTGTATCGATGATGTATATTTTGAGCACTAACTTGGACAAGTTATACATGTATTATATGGACATTTTGATATACTATACTGTGATTATGCTTTGCATGAGCATTGATTATGATGTATGATTTCTCTTTCCTCTATGTATGTGACATACTTTAGATTTAGAAATGTGTATGTTTCATGCTTTCATATTGATGATGTAGATGTAGATAGCACCACATGGTTTTTATATTTATGAGATGTTTTGAGTTTTTATTCTAGCACTTGGGATGATACTAGATGATATTGGTGTGGGGGGGATAGATTTGTGATTATGCACAACCCCTCTTGCCCCCATTGATGATACGATATGTGATGATTAGCTTAGCATACATGCATGATGTAGTACTTAGCATTTTTGTATATATGATGTAGTGAATGATGTTAGAAATGTGATGAAATGATAGATGGTAGATGTGATAACAAACAACTGTGCAAAATATACAAGCAAAAGTTAACAAAACTAAACAAATATACACATTCAAACAACACAACAAAATACAACTTAAATGAACACATGTAAAAGCTAGCAAGAGATTAAAGTGGTACACAATCTAAGCAAGTAAAATGAATTCTAAAAGATGCACATACCAAGCAAAGAAAACTACACTAATATTTTACAAGTATGAGAGTTCCTAAATGAATGCAATGCCATACACAATCAAATCAAACAAGATTCAATATAAGGTAAGAAAATGAACTTATTCAAAGAACAAACAATTCAACAGACTAAGTACATCAAGACTATACAAACCAACAACTAAAAGAAATCTAAAGCATTACCTTGTTTTTGGGGACAACATTGATATATTTTCTAATGTTTTTGGGTTTATCTAAAAAGATAAGTTTTTACAGCTGTTGTCTTCATTGTTGTCTAGGTTTCCCTAAGATAACGTTGTGAAATGAATGTAGCTTTATCCCTAAAGAGGGAAATTTTCTAGATGTTTAGGTTTTTGTGTATCCTTTTCCAAATGTTTTTGTATTTTCCAAGGTCATGTTCTGAAAGCAATGTACAAGAACAAAGAAACGTGGATGCCCCCAGCGTGATGTGGGAATATACAAAGGGTAGAATGCCACGCATTGCATATATGAGAAGGTGATAATGTCCATGTGTGCTCAACGTCAAATGGGAGTATACATAGGTAATGTCCTTCATGCAGATATAAAAGCAAATAAACCAGATCACGAGACAACAAAGGTGGCTCCAGTAGGATCCCTAGACCTAGCAAAGGAAGTCATATCTAGAAAGTGGGGAGGGTTACATGTCTGATGTGAAAGTAACTTTGCATCTGGTAAATCTTTCTTGAGCACCAAAACTAGTTTTCACCCAAAGACCTACCCACTACGCCACAATTGTGTGGTTTTCACATGTGGACGACCTACTTTTTCTTTACTGTTTTCTTAATTTTTCCATTTTTTTCCTTGTTTTTTTCTTTTATTTTCCTATTTTTAGCTCTTATATGATATTCTCATCATGCCTAAGCATAGAACCTCTTGAGGTGCATGTCATTCATAGGTTCTGGAAGCTCTTCACCATCTGAATATGCAAGTTTGTAGGCCCTTGATCCATATTTTGCAATCACTACATAAGGACCTAGCCAGTTAGCTTCAAACTTTCCTTTCTTCTCTCTATCTTTGATGGTGTTCTTCTTATTTTATTTGAGAACTAGATCTCCTACATCAAATTCTTGATGAATGATGTGTTTTTATATCCCCTGGACACTCTGTTCTGATAGAATTTCAGGTGATTGAGCACTCTAATACGCTTTTCATCTAATAGTTCTAACTCTGCTAGGCGAGCAACTCTGTAGTCTTCATCTTTATCAAGATAGTCTCTGAGAGATATTCTCAGGGAGGGAAGCTCCACTTCCAAAGGTATGATGGCTTCAGTGCCATAAACAAGTGAATATGGGGTCGCACCCATAGGAGTGCAGATGGAAGTACGATAGGCCTAGAGGGTGGGATGTATCTGTAGATGCCAATTACGACCAATTTTACTAACCATTTTCTCCATAATCCGTACAAGGGTTTTATTAGTAGCTTCCACCTATCCATTACCTTGGGGGTAATAGGGGTTGACCACTTGAGTTGGATATGGAAGCATTGACACAAGGCTTTAACCATCTTGTTTTTGAAGGATTTACCATTATCAGTGACAATGGCTAAAGGGATCCCGTAACGACATATGAGATGGTTCATGATGAATTTTGAGATTTGCGCACCGGTAACATAGGTAAGAGGGACAACCTCTACCCATTTGGTAAAATATTTGGTAGTAGTGATGATGTGTGTATGACCATCCGAGGAAGAAGGATGGAGCTTCCCTATGAGATCCAGGCCCCATTTAGAGAAAGGCCAAGGCATTGCAATAGGCTGTAAGGCTTGTGCCGGTGCATGTATTAAGTTCCCATATTTCTGGCATAGTTCACACTTCTTTACGAAGTTGCAACAATCAGATTCCATGGTAGGCCAATAGTAGCCTACCCTCAATAACTTCTTAGCTAAGACCATGCCGCTAGTATGCGCTCCACAAATACCACCATGTACTTCTTTAATGGCGTGGATAGAATCAACAACATCCAAACAACGAAGCAAATTCCCGTTGTCATAGCCACGATGATAAAGGGTGCCTCCTAGGAGGGTATAACGGGCTATGTGGTGAATAAGGGCTTTCTTTTTAGAATGGGTGATGTTTAGTGGAAAAGTTCCATCTTGTAGGTATTGAAAGATTGGATCATACCAAGGGGATAAGGGACCAACAACTTCACATGCTAAACATGACTCTAACATATCATATGCTGGCATCTATAGATGCTCTATGAAGAAAGGCATCTTACTTTCTTGAGGGGGAATGCGTAATAGAGACCCAATAATAGCCATAGCATCTGCAAATCTATTATGTGACCTTGGTTTTTGCTCAAATATGACCTATGTGAAATATTCCTTCAAGGTTTCAACCATCTTTTTATACGGAATAAGATTCTCATCTTTAACCTTGTACTCATCATTAACCTATTTTATGATAAGTTGAGAGTCCCCAATGACTCATAGTTATCTGATGTTCCATGTAATAGCTAGCTTGAGGCCAATGATGAGTGCTTCATACTCTGTAATGTTATTTGTGCATGGGAATCCCAACTGGAATGCTCTTGGTATGACATCACCTGTTGGAGTGATGAGGACCACACTTGCTCCAGATCCATGGAAGGTAAAAGATCCATCAAAATGGACCTACCATTCTACGGATTCTTCAATATACATCATAGATGCATCTGGAAAATCTAGGCACAAAGGTTCCATCCCTGGGAGAGGTGCTTCTGCTAACTGATCAGCCAATACCTATCCTTTTAAAGACTTCTGATTCATAAACTCGATATCAAATTCACTCAGGAGAATGATCCAATTAGCCATTCATCCTGTGAGGGAAGGTTTGGATAAAAGGTACTTGAGAGGGTCAACTTTGGATATGAGTTTGGTTTTATTGTTCAGGAGATAATGGCGAAGCTTTTGGAATGTGAAGACAACCGCTAAGCAGGCCTTTTCTATTTGGGGATAATTCAACTTGTATGCAATCAAGGTGTGGCTGAGATAGTAAACCACTCTCTCTTTATGGTCTAAGTTGTATTGGGCAAGCAATGCACCAATAGCAAACTAGGTAGTGAAAATGTATAAGAGGAGAGGTTCACCTGGGTAGGTGGCATGAGTATAGGTGGGCTGGCCAAGTATTGTTTGAGTAGCACAAAGGCCTTCTGATAGTTAAGTCCCCAATTAAATGTGACATCCTTTTTGAGCAAATGGGTAAAGGGGTGGCACTTATCCACAAGTTGTGAAATAAAGCATCAGATTGCTTAAATCTTTCCTTAGACTCCTTAGTTGCTTGAGAGTGGTAGGTGGTGGAATTTTTGTGATGGTCGTGACCTTTGCAAGGTCCACTTCAATCCCTCTTTGTGAAACAATGAACCCTAGGAGATTTCCTGATAAAACACTGAAGACACATTTCTTAGGGTTCAAGCGAACCTTATAGTCTTGTAGATGTTGAAAAATATGCCTCAATACTTCAGGGTGTTCTTTTCTACTCTTGGATTTAGCTAGGATGTCATCGACATAGTCTTCCATGATGTCACTTATCATATCATGGAAGATAATAGTCATGGCGCGCTAATAAGTAGCCCCTACATTCTTGAGCCCGAAAGGCATGACTTTGTAACAAAATGTCCCCAAGGGGTGATGAATGTTGTTTTATGCTGATCTTCTTCTACAATCTATATCGGTTATAGCCTGAGAAGCCATCCATTAAGGACAACATTTCATAACCAGCAATAGAATCAACTATCATGTCAATGTTAGGTAGGGGAAAGTCATCTTTAGGACATGCTTTGTTAATGTCCCAGAAATCAGTGTAGATTTTGATGCCAACAGGCTTTTTCTGTATTGGGACTATGTTAGAGATCCATTCTGAATAGTCAATAGGTTTAATAAAATCAGCCAATAGCTTTTCTAATTCTTCTTTGACTAAGAGTGCCACCTTAGGATGCATTTTTCTCAACTTTTTCTTGATAGGTTTGGCATTTGGGTGCACAACAAGGTTGTGCATGACTAGCTCTGGGTCCAAACCAGGCATATCTACATATGTCCATGCGAATATGTCTACATATTATTTTAAGATCCCTACAAAGATCTTTTGTTCCTGAGCTGAGAGTGAAGCTCCCAACTTTATTATTCTAGGCTGCTCTTCTAAGCCAATGTTGACGTTAATTGTCTCCTCAATAAGCATTTTAGAAGCATCTTCCATCCATGTAGGATCAAGGGAAGAGTAAGATCAACCTCCTGCGGTAGCTCATTATCATATTTAAATGGATAAATCACTTCATCTTTAGACTCTTCATTCTATCTATCTACGAGTTTTTCAAAGAGTTTTTCACTGTGAGATTTTTGTTTATCCTTTTTGCTAGGTTTCTCAACAGTGGTTATACTTTTACTTATAGCCTTCTTATTCAAACATCCACACATCTCTACTTCTTCCCCGAAGTACGCATAGGTGTCTAGTTGAATCTTAAATCCTTTCTTGTGGTCTCCAACCGGAATAAAATCCCTGAGTCCCATGAACTCTGCAAATGCCTCATCATTTTCAAAGAAATCTAGGGGCATGTGAAGTTGTTGATCCCAATCTATAAGTTCAGGATATACAAGGGCTACTTGACATTTGTCTAAGGGGATGGATTCGGATAAGGTAAGGACCGATGAATTTGGGAATAGGTTCATGGAGGAAAGATCCTCAAAGGCTACATTAGGAATCTACATCGCTATTAGAATGAGATGAAACGTCCTCCCGTTTAGAAGAGGTGGCGTCTCTCTTAAAGGGTAGAGCGTTATGAGGCCTTATCCCAAGGCCATGTTTATCATACTTAAAACAAGGGATGGGAATAGGCTCTACCTGCCTTGTGCATTAATGCCGCATCCAAACCCGCTATAGCCCATGACAAACATCATGCAGTGACCTTTGATGTACTGAGGTGCTTGATGGCATGAAGCCATGGTGCCTTCTGGCACTCTGCTGGTAGGATCCTCTAACATTTTCTCCTCAGATAGGAGACCACTATGGACAATTTTTTCCAACGGTTTAGGAAATTTCTTGTGAGTGCTCTTGAACTGAAAATAAGGCTTACCCCTTGTCTTGGGGGATATTGATAAGTCTGATATGAGCAAAGCTTGTTCAAGAGTGAATGGCTTACTTGGGCCATATTTTGCTAACGTTGCCTCCCATGAAGAGAATGGGTTGACCAATGAAGGGAAGTCTTGATTGTAAGGTGAGGGACTCTGAATCTACCCATTTTTTCATAGCTTCTGTCTGTAGGGGGATGACTACATCTGCAGAAGGACACTCATAAGCTTTGCATGAGAAAAATTGTGCAATGCCCTATAATGTGTGAATGGTTCCAGGTCACCCAAAATGGTAACCACCTGACCTTCATGACATAACTTGATGCACTGATGGAAATTGATGGAACAACTTGCATGGCATGGATCCATGGGCGCCCCAGGAGCATGTTGTATGGAAGGTCCAAGTCAAGGACATGGAATGTTGTGTCATGACACGTTGGGCCTACTTCCATGGGAACCACTATAGTACCCATTGATTCTCTTTCTTCATTATCATAAGCCGTGATTGTGATAGTCTTAGCTCCCAAATCTATTTCGACCGCCTAGCTACTTAACCAGCTTTAAAGTGTAAATATTTAGACCAGATCCCCCATCTACAAGTACTCTCTTGATTTTGTGACGAGTAACCACCACTTCAAGATACAAGGGTAAGTTATGTTCTGGGTTGTTATGTGGGATTGTAGTATGATCATTGGAGTCTAGGTGCACAATCATGGCTTGAAGGTTTGTGGGATCTACATCTATTGAGACCCCTGAATTTTGTAAAGTCTTTTATAGTATGTTCTTATGGGCGTTAGATATTTTGAGGAGATTGAGAATAGATATCCTAGCAGGTGTTTTCTCTAACTGCTCTATTAAATTATACTAACCTTCCTGAGGGATAGGTATAGGATCTGGTATGACTAAGCGGGCACATCTTGTCCCTATTACACAACTCTTTTCTAAAATCCGAATGGTGTTGATTTGTTCATTAGATGAGCTAATACATCTAATGAGGGAATCATAAGGACTATCATTTATAGGGTAAACATAGGCAGCAATTCTATAGTCGTTGGAGGTTTGCCCTTGATCTGGTTTCCTTTTCTTTTTATCTGCATGGTTAGGAAAAGGTTCCTTGTAAATACCCATTTTTTCATTTGAACTTTTATCGACTCAGGGGGAGAATCCACAACGATCTTTCCTTCCTCGATGAGATCTTGTATATAATGGCACAATCTCAAACACCTATCCATCTTGTGTCCTTTAACATGGTGGAAGTCACAATATTCATGATCTTTGAACCAAACTGGTTTTGGAGCATCCTCTGGTATGGTACCATGTTGTAGTTGGATATTCCACCATTTTGGCATCATCTAATTGTTTTAGGATGGTAGACAAGGACTCCGTTAAGGGTGTAAATGTACGTTTTGTAGGCGCTTTGGGATGAGGTCCTTGTGAAAGCTTTAGAAGCGGACCTGTCTGTATGGCTTAGACTCTTTTAGAGTCTGTAATACCATCACCAACAACATGTTTATTCTTATTGAAGAATTTAGGTTTGTCTATGGATTTGGTTTCATGTTTGTTTTTAATTACAGACTTAAGCGTTCCTTTTGCAATGAGGGCTTTCTCAATTTGACCGCCTTTCTCTATGACTTCTTCGAAGTTAGAGCCACAATGCATTTGTAAGTGAAAGGCTATTTTAGGGTTTAAGTTAGGAACAAATATGCTCACTAACTATTTTTCTAGTAATGCACAAGGAAAACGACTAGCTAACCCACGCCATCATTGTAAAAACCCTGCAAACGTCTCATTGGGTTTTTTCTTTGTATTGCATAAATCGTTCATTGTGATGTCACTTTCCATATTATAGGAGTAATGCCTTACAAATTTCTCTACTAATGTGGGCCACATTGTAATGGAGCCCTTGGGTATGCTATAGAACCATTCCAATCCTACGGCTCCTAGGTTGCGAGGAAAAATTCGTATTAAGAAATTATCGCTATATGCAACCTCTTGGCAAGCCATGTAAAAGTATTTTATATGATCACGAGGATCACTTTTGCACTTATACTTATCAAACTTGGGAACGGTAAAGTGTTTTGGGAAAGGCTGTTGTAACATGTCCTTATCAAAGGGGTAAGGGCATAGTTCTTCATACAAATATTTTCTATTCTGGCCTACATTTCCCTCTTGTAACATAGTGAGTGTATTTTTCATTGATTGTAACTCTTTCTGAATGAGTTGCTCCTTAGTAGGTGACATTGGTCTTTGTACCTAATTTTCTTTAAAGGTATAGTCCGTGTGTGGATCGATTGAAACTCGCCAAGTTTATTTTTGTCTTTGTCTTTGTATATGTTTCTTCTTGAAGAGCCTAGGTTTGCTAGTTTTTGGCTCAACTTCAAGATTTGTTTTTGGAGGATCTCCTCCTCAACTAGGGGGTCCTCTTCTTCATCAAATTTTGGAGGAGGGGAAGCTTTATGCTCAATTTTCACTTTACGCGAAGCCTTGTAGCGAGGTTTTCGTGATGGATCCCCTTCAATAGTGGCCTTATGTTTCCCAGAAGTGGAAGCGTATCCAACATCAAAGGGGTTTCAGATCTAAGATGAATCTTCATTCTCCTAGGTTAGGGTTAATGACCTTTGTTTCTTCTTCGCACTCTTGCGAAGTTTAGCTCCTAATGCTAAGACTCTTGTGAGTACTTGATCTTTATTATAATATAGGAGTTCATCAAATCTGTTTAGGTCTAACCTTTGTTGTTCTCTAGAAGAGTCTGACTCTTCTCCACTATGATCAATTAATAGCTCCATATCTTTGACTTGAGAAAAGAGAGGGGCCAAATTGTTTCCACTAAATGGGAAGGTTTCGAAAGGGTTTTCTCCTATGTCATGCTCATTTGATTTGGCTTCCATTTTTGTGATTTTAGGCATTACTAGCAGACGTTTGTGTAGCTAGCGTGACCCCTAAGTGTATGGTTTCTAGCAAGCCACTCAAGATAATGTTTGGACTAAACTACAAAGTGTCCTAGATGCAGTGTTATGTAATCGTTTTTATCAAGGAACATTCATATGCACACCTAAATGTAATGATCATCCAATTTGTTGCTACCAAGCCTAAGCCCTAAAAACAGATAACGACAATACCGTATCAATATGTAGGTCAAGTTAGAATTCTAACAAGGCCTAAGCACTAACGTGATGTTGATGCAGTCCCTTGAAAAGGTATATTTAAGACTAGTTTGAATGCCGATGAAATCCAAACCTTCTGAAAAATGGAATTCGTGACTAGATATAGCGTAATAATGTCACCGTGATACATTAACCGAGCAAGCAAGGTGTTAGTACCATGACAACCTTATCACAATATATATAAGGTGTTATCGACACTTTTCAAGAAGACTTAGATGACGTAAACCCAAAACCAAGTGATAAGTATAAAGAGTTTTTTAATTATATGAGCAACAGGTAACTCGTAATAAAGGGACTTATACCATTTTCTCATAAAAATGAGAACACAATGTAAGTACCAAGATAGTGCGCCTAGGATGTGAACAAAACTATTAACTCAAGAAGAGAAAAAGATGAACCAGACTCACAGCGAGTGAAGATGATCTTGAAATCAAGATGGAAGGACTTTTATCAAAGATATGAAAAGCGTACCTACACACTTTAGACGTTTAACAACCCAGCCGTAAACATGGATGGGCATAAATGGAAAAAAAGTGGCAAGCACTATCTCTGATAAAACATGCGAGGTATGCACCTTTCTCACCCCGAAAAGTGGGTAGTGAGAATGCAAGGGTATAGATCAAAAAATATATGAAAACAAACCAAGCACCACTTGGGCAGAGTTTCACCTCGTCCGAAGACAAGAACAAAACTAAGCAAAAGTGGGACGTAGTTTAGTCTCGTGATGAAAGACACTTAGATCAAACTCATAAGGGTTCTTTTCCTTGTTCGACAAATAAGGTTCAGACTCTAGATGAGTTGTCACTTTGTGATGGCTTGACGCAATAATGGACTAGTAAAGTGGGCTCCAAGATAGAATGGCCTCCTTAATAAGTTCTCTCAACTAGGTGTTACAAAGTTGTCTTAAGCGAGTGTGATTTACCAAAATAGTCCCTTTCCTATCTTGGGAGTATCTCAGCTTTACTTTACCCCCTTCGAGCAAAAAGGGCAACTAGTGTGTCCATGTGTGCTCTCCCTGGGGTCACCATACAGAAAACCGGTAACTCTATCTCACAAGGCATACTAGTCAAGTGGGTAAGCGGAGTGCTTCCTATTTCATCCATGAGGTTACTCAAATGGTGGACTACTTTAGGGTTCCTAAAACCACCCCCATTGGTGCAGCTTAAGGCGTTATGCCAAAGGATTTATTTTCCAGTTGAGTGGATAGGGACGTACCCTTTCTGAAACCTGCAATACAATGTTTTGAATATGGTGTGTTTTTTATCTTACTTAACTTAATGTGGTTTTAAGTGGCACACCATTTGGCAACCTGTAAGAACATGTGTATTAGAAGTTTTTGTTTTGAACGTCTTTCTTCTACAAGCGTTGGGTCCTGTATACAACAATTTTTAGTAGTTTCCAGTTCACGGTTTGATGTTTAGAAAGAGAACTTTACACTTTGCTTTTGATTCCTAAGATCACCAATAGGCGCGAAGGAAGAGCATACGCAATGTGAAAAAGCCTACTAAATCACATAAAAGTTTATCTTATCTTTTATAAAAAGTGTTTTGAGAATTTGATACAAGTCTTTGTATAAGTGTTTCTGATCTCCAAGATCACTTTTTAGGAGTAAGGAGAGAGCATACACACTTTTACAAAATTATTTTTAAACCTAAGTGTAGACACCTAAAATTGGTTACCCAATTTAGTGTCCCCTGGGTTCGTTTATCCTCTCGGGTAACTTGGGGCACCTTTATATCACCACTTCTCCCTTAGGGTATTACTTAAATATTTAATTTAAACACCTATCCTAAGTTTATTTCACTCCATTATACTTCACTCATGTATAATTAAATATTAACTATTTAATTATACCTTTTATATTTTTCCAACTACTTATTCACCCCATATCACTTCCCAACCTCCCGTGCTATTATTATCCATCTATCCCACCTATTTCTCCTCTCTTGGAACCATGCAACGGGATTCTTCCCATATTTGAGTGGGAGGGATACGTTTATTATCCCCACAACTCATTTTCTTTGCCTCTTTGGGAAGTTGTTCCCTGATCGGCACCGACTAATTTTCAGATCAACGTCAATTTTTTGGAATGGTGCCGATTTTATTCCTGGTCGATGTTGATTCTTTGAACGGCGCCAATTTTATCTCGGTCGGTGCCGATTATAAATTTATGACCTAAGATCCTCTCTCTGTTAGATTCGTAAGAGTTGGTTGCTTTAGAGATTACTTTATCTCGAGTGATTAAAGAGATTATCAAAGAAAGAGAGTGAATTTTTGTGCGCTTTAATCCTCGAGAGGTGTATTGTTACTTTTTCCACGTGTCTACACTCTTGTAGAGTCTCCACAGCCTCCCCGGTCATCATCATCATCAATCAAGCATTTTTTTTCAGGTATTCCCTTTGTGGATTTCTCGTAATTTCCTTTCGTCAACACCGACCCAATCTAGCCGAATCTAATTAGTCTTCAATCAACGCTGGTTTATCCAAGTCAAGCACTAATCGAGGCTTTCTTCAATTTCTAGGTTAGAATCCATCAATTTCTACCTCGATCCCCTTTTTCTATCTTCAATCTCTACTTTCTGATCAATCTTCAATAATCTAGTCTTACATTTGATCTGTTTTAGCTTAGTTTGCTTTCTTCTTTTACTCTCTCGGCCTTCGTCTCGCTTATGTGTCCAATCAACGCCGATCACTGCTTGATCGACGCTGAACCCAAACAATCGATGTCGATCACTTCCTAATCGACACCGACCCAAACAATTATCTCCAATCATTGTTTAATCGACACCACTTATCTGCAAAAAGGTATAGAATTCTGTGTAATCCAAGTTAAGCTTTGTTTTTACGCTTCCTCGCTTTCTTTCGCCACTGCCGCAGTTTTTACATTGTCTATTGTTTTTAATCGTAAAACCTAAATATATTCTTACATTTTTTATCATGTGTCTTTATTCGTGATTGAAAACGTGAATCGACATCCGCTTAGGAAGCTCATTTCTTCCCGGACCCACTTCTAGGCGCTTCACCCATATATCGCCTAACATCATCTTTTATGTCAAATATTTGTGCATTGTAGGTTTCTTGGATCTACTTTACAGGATTGTTCATGTGCACCCGCCTTGTCTCCATCAAAGATTCTCTCCATCTACGTCTTTGGATCTTATCCAATCTATCATGTATTGATTTCATTTGAGTTTTTCATGGTTTTTGTGTTTAGTTTGGTGCATTAACTTGGATAGGTAACAAGCGCGAAATTCTTGATCTACATTCTAGCACGCCTAGTGGGACTCCGAACCAAAGTCCCTTATTGGTAAGTTCATTTCTTTTCCAGTTTTGAGCTTTTGTTCTTTTTCTTCACTGATTTTCATCAGTTGCTCTTAAGCATTCCCTTTCATCATTTTGGTTTTGCTTCTTTCATTTCTAGTTTCTTAAAATAGAAATTTCCTTTCCACTTGTATCTTATTGGATTTTTTTGTGTGTTCTCGCTTTAACCCTCGTTCATGGAGTGATTTGCTTGTTCGCGGATTGTACGAGGGAAGAGCTCAAGAATGCACTATTTGAAGTCCACACACCTTGAGAACTAAATCTACAGTATTTCTCTTTCGCGATGTTTTCTCCTTTTTAAGAACTTAAAAAGAACTTGTTTGTTTGTTTTTATCACACTCAAACACTTCGGTTTCGGTACTTAAAATGAATTAATCGCATTGGGAAAGAAATTTTTGACTTTTCCTCATCAAATCAAACACTTCGGTTTTAGTGCTTAAAAATAACATTTTCTTTTTCATTTCTACTATATGTTCTTCACCTAGTTTTCTAAATAGGTTGAAAAATTGATCAAAATCGATAGTGAACCTATTTTATTTTTATTTTTCACCCTTGCACACAAAGCCAAAATCACTAGGTATAAAGTATTTAAACAAAAACTCCTTCCCTAGCCTCACCTACTTGGAAGTGACATCCAAGAGGAAGAGCCTACGCGGTACTCGGGCCGCACTATAAATTCACATAAGTTCTCGGTATACATTAGCAAAGGACCTCGACTCCTTGTCGTAGCAAGCAGTGTGAAGTACGGGTAGGCCCCTATATCAAGCCACATACTAGTCTTTTACTGAAGTGCCTTCAGGACTCCTTAATAAAACATTCCCCAAACCATCCTTAGTTTGGCCAATTGAGTAGTCCCCGTTCTAAAAATCCTTCCCAAACATTTTCTTTCTTAAAAAGCATGAAAATTTAAAAGAGATAATCACCTACGCTACTTGAATTGTCTATGCATTAGTTAGGTTAATCTCTTTCTATGTTTTTGCTTGTTTATGATGGTCATCACCCGGTCACAATCTAGAAAAATGGCTCAACTGGCCTCTTCTTCATCTGAGACCACTGCTAATGTGGATGTTTCGGCACCCCTCGGGTCTTCTTCGGACCATTGTTAGTTGGTTCCCCATCTTGGTCATATAATCCTTTCTATCATCCTAAAGTGATCCCATCACGACCAGCTTCCCCCAGTCCTTCAGAGGTGTCATCTGCTTCTGATATAGAGTATGTTCCTCATGGAGATCCTGAATTTCAGGCACTCCTTGACCACAACCCGGTAGCCCTTATGGACTACCTAGTGCATAAATCTACTCGCATATCTGATCAGGGACCACCAATCTAGCAAGTTTACGATTATTCTCATGAGCCATCCTAGGATTTTATAGAGTAGTTAGCATGCTTTTTCTCGCCTCAAACCACGAAAGAAGGTGGCACATCTATGCCTCCTTTTTCTCTTCCACTAACCATGTCGACTGGTTCTCAAATGACCCTACCTATCCCTAGTGTTGTGGCTACCTCGGCTACCCCACACCTACTTTCGAGAGGCCCTCTTCTTCAGCTATGATGAGTGTGTCCACGCTCCCAAAAATTGTTGTTAATTCTTCTATGCCATCTATTGCGTCTTAGGGTTAGTATCTCTCTGTGAACCAAACCCCTCCTACGAGTCAGTTGGTTCCTAATTCTCCAACGACAGCTGACCTTTACCCACCCTTTGCGTCGACACCCCTAATAACAAATCCGGCAGTCAAAAGCCTCATTCAGAGTTTGTTCCCCACCATATCAAATCAAATCAACACCCACATTCCTCAATCCATTCCGATTTAATCGCAAGTGTAGGAACCACCAATCACAGATCCCTCTTTCATTTAACCACCTTTCTCTCAACCACTTATCATCTCAAAGCCTCGCTTATACTCGGGATCCTTCACAACAAATACCTCATCGTGCATCACCTGTAATGCCTGGTTATTCCTCTTATCATCTTGTTAATCAACAGATGAATCCCCCATTAATGCCTCAACAGAACATACCATTCTCTTCTTATACGGGACATACTAACATGCCCCCTCAATCTGACGTTGTCCTACTTCTTTTCAATAAAATCATAGACCTAGAAGCCTCCACCAAAGGGGCTCGCCCTTCATACTCTTTTGAAGAAGTATGTAATGAACCAATTCATCCATCAGTGGCTTTTAAGCCTTATCCTCCCCAATGGGAACTTCCTAAGTTCTCAAAATTTCATAGCTGGGAGGATCCTCAACAACACCTATGAGAATTCAAGCATGCTTGCTACCTTATAGTCTAGGATCAGGAGCTTATGCTCCATACCTTTCCTATGTCTTTAGCAGGGCCCGCTTTAGACTGGTACAATAACATACCCCAACACTCTCTATTTTCTTTCTCTTAATTAGCTCAGATGTTTGTTGAAAACTTCTCAATAAACATCACACATAAGATCTCGATTACAGATCTTTATAACATTCATCAATTTGATGATGAGTCTATTGTAGACTTTGTCACTCGTTGGAGAGGAATAATAAATCAATTGTCTTTTTCCCTCCCTCAATCTTAGAAAATCAAGTTGTTTACTCGATCTTGCGCCAATCATATTTCTTCCACTTTAAGGATTCAGACCTTTCATACATTTGAAGAATCCTTTACGATGGCATGTAAGCTTGAGTCTCGTGCCATTGAACAAGGGAAGCTAAAACTTCATTCTAAGTCTAAACCAGATTTTTCTCGGTTTACAAAATCAAACCCTTCCACTTCTAACAAAGACAAGAATCAGGGGTCCACCAACGCTATCATATTAAAAACATCACAATTTGATAACACTTCTAATCAAACACCTCAGAGAGACTCTTCATCTTCTCAAAAGGACCTCCCTCATCTCAGATTTTACTTCATTGGGGGAATCATATGCTTCTATCTTAGAAAAAATGTTGGAAGTTCACATGATCGAACTTCCCCTATTAGGAATTTTGATGAGAGCCAAGAATGACCATTTTGGTATCGTGAAAATGACTTTTTTTGTTATCATAGAAGTAAAGGTCATGACATTGAACGATGTCAGACCTTTAAAAACCTCATCCAAAAATTCATTGATAAAGGTGAGCTCATTCTGGATAACCCAAATGCTCCCCCAAATCAAGCGCTTGATGTTTTTAAATAGCCTTTTCCAAATCATTCCCTAAATAATGACACTTTAGGGTCTCAAAAACCAAACACTCATACTATTAGCTTCATTTCTACTAATGATTCTTTTTCTAACTCAGAATCATCCACAAACATGTCGACTGAATCAGAACTTCCTTATGCTCCTTCAAATTCCAAGATTTCACCATCCTCGGCGATGATCCAACTTCGAGTCTTCCTTTGTTAGAAATAGAGTTGTCTCCCTCTACCTTGCCATCTGATCTTCCACCTATACCTGAGACAAGGTGTCATCTTCATCTGTCTTTTCATCGATATTCTTTCAAAGGCTTGAGTCATTTACATCCCTTCAAATTCCTACTACATATACTTCTACTTCATCGCTCCCATTTTCACCGCGACCATGCCTTTGGTTAACATACCAATAGTTATACCAACTTCTATGCCTTTTGAATCATCCTCAATATTATTAGAGATAGATTCGTCTCCCTCTTCCTTGCCATCTGATCTTCCACCTATACCTAAGATAGTGTCATCTTCATATGTCTTGTCATAAGATATTCTTTCGGTGCTTGAGTCATTTACATCCCTTTAAATTCCTACTACGGATACTTCTACTTATGACTCTCCCATTTTCACCACGACCATGCCTTTGGTTAACATACCCATAGTTATACCAACTTCTATTCCTTTTAAAGCATCCTCGATCTTGAATCTTCCTGTCTCTTTTCCTACAATAATTACACCCACAATTACTACATCTGAAGTACCCTCCTCACAAGAGATAGCTTCTTCATTACCTACCTCTTCCACCATCAGTGCTTCCTTTCCTATTAAGGAAACATCTAAAGAGATAACATCGACACCTATACTTCTGACTCCTGGACTCAGACATAAACAATTGGAGTTTAAGCCTAGGGTTACATCATTGTTATCATCTCCTTTACTTCCTCCAAAACGGTTACAATCACCTTATGCGGTCGAAGTTGTCACCATCCCTAAAAAGGGAAAACCAATATTTTGGACCATCAAAACTCTTGGTGCTTTCCCTCAAAAATCCCTCTCTATGCCTCATAAAAGATTGGATTTATCCACTGAAAAGGCATCTTCTTCTCGCAACACCATCTTTACCTGCCTCATAAAGTGGATTTACCTACTAGAAGGGTGTCACCTATTTTATCATAACCATCATATTCATCACCAAAATCCAAGGCACCCTTTGTGCCTCGTATCAAATATATTTTGGGAGCTCCTCCCACATCTAAATCAGTCTTATCTAAATCATCGTCTGTTGTAGCCAAGCAGCCTTCTTCATCTTCGAAGACCAAAACACTTGTCACGTCTTTGTCATCTTCAAAATCTATCTTAGGATCTCCTCCTCCACTAAAATAAATCTTTCCTCACTTACTTCCATCTCAAGTGCCTAAGTTTGCTTCTCCCAATGTATAGAAAAGAAAAACAGCTTCTAAAAATATCACAAACTAGATATGCAGTTCTTTTACCTCGACATCTGCTAAGGCTAAAGAGGTGCCTTCGTCACTTCTGTCCTCATCATCGTCTACCAGATTCTATACTGAAATACTTTGCCAACTTATCCAATCTTCATCTATATCTCTTCCTCCAATAAAACCCTATAATCCCAAAGGAGTAAAACCTTCATGGTTCAACTCTGATTTGATTTGTGCTTACCATAGCACTCCAGGTCATGACACCGAGGGATGTAAAGCCCTTCAATCTGTCATTAACAGCCTCTTGGAAGAAATTGATCTTCTGTTGGAAGAGGAGGAGGAATAAGTGTCTCCTGTAATCCTAACTACATCTGAGCCTGAATGATCTACTCAGGCCTCTAATTCTATTAATTCCACTTCGAATGATCTTCCACCTTCTCAAATTGACACAATTCATATCACCACTAGAGCACAACAGTATGATAATCCATCATCTTCTACAGCCTCTCGACCACGGGTCATCATTTCTATTACCCCCAAAGGAGCTCCTCCTTCCTCATCATCCCCGAGACCTTGGGTCTCTATTCGTGCTTCACCGCGGGCTTAGATTCCTGTGTCAATTGAGGAGAGTGTTATGAAACAACTCACCCATGCTCCAGTCAAAATGTCCTTTTTGACCTCATTCAATCATTTCCCTAGCATCGCCAGGCTCTGATTGATAATATGCGATGTATCGCAGTGAATTCGGATGAACCCCAGCCTTTCGAGATGGTTGTTGGATTGAATAGACCGTCAACCACCATCTCCTTTGAGGATTATGAAATTCCTCCCCTTTCTTATGAGGATTTAGAGGCTCCTCTCTTTATCACAGTCCAAATCAATAACACTACATTAAAACACACTATGATCGACAGTGGTGCTGCACTCAACATCATTTTCTCCCACACATTTGAGCAACTTAAGTTACCAAAGAACATAGTGTCACCACCGCCTTTCACCCTTCGATCATTTAACGACCAGCTGGCGGTTACTTTAGGGACTGTGGTCCTGCCCATTCAGGTAGGCAAGAAATTGCTTCATGAGATTTTTACATTGTTGAAGGAAAATTCCACTACAATATGATCCTCAGACACTCTTGGATCTCGTATAATGCACTGCGTTCCATCAACCCTCCATCGATGCATAAAATATCAGTATGAGGCAAAAATCTATACTCATCTAGGAGACCCTTTTCCATCCGCACAATGTGACATGACCACATGGTCTATCCCTCCAAAAGATAACACTGATTCTCCTAACAAGGCTTCATCCTCTTCCATACCTGTAACAAAACTACCAGATCTACAAAATCTGGAAGAAACGTTGCAACATTTTTTGCTATGAGAGCTTCCTCTTCTCTTTTTTAATGCCCATCTCAAACCTAATGAGTATGGTAGGCTAGATAAACAACCTGAATATCAACCAAATCTTGGCCGCATTTTCACCATCGGTCTACCTAATCAATAAACTAACTTTGTTTACGGTGGTCTTGATATACCTCACTATCGTTTGGATTCTCCTCCTAGAGCCAAACCCTATTCGGCAGGGTTTGATTGTCTACAAAATCCCGCGTTCGCAAAAACTTATCTATATCGATGCGCATGGAAGGGCTTTGGCCTAGGAAAGTATGAACAGGGTGTGCATGACCTCGCGTCTATTCCAACTCTTAAACCACATCAAAAATTTGGTTTAGGGTTCAAACCTCTCTCGAAATCCACCATCACCATTCTCGATGAGCCTCTTTCCATTGAGGAACCATCTTCTCCCGTCAGGTCGAAACATCACTTGATGTGGATGACACCATTTCCATCTTGCCTAAAAAAATTTTTTAGTCAATTCCATTTCCTTAGGTCCACTGACCTATAAGACTAATGGAAAATCCACTTCCATACCATTAGTCTTCCCCGAAATAGTTGGAGACGACTCTCCCACTATCAATACTATCCACTATGTGGATGATGATTCTGTCCTTACCTATCTGGGGGTAGAGGATTCTTATCTTCCTAAAACCATTCCTTCTGACATGTCTATGCTTCTCAATGAAGCCACTGTCGACCTTAATATAGGGACTTCTGAAGACCCTCGCATCATTAAGGTTGGCCAATCTCTTAACCCACAGGAGTTAGGAGACTTCACCACCTTTCTTTCCCACCATTGCCAAGCGTTTTCTTGGTCATATGAAGATATGCTAGGCCTCGATCCTAATATCATGGTCCACAATATCGTTACTCTTCCAGACATCAAACCAGTTAAACAAAAACTGTGTAAGATGCATCCTCGTATAGCTCTCCTTGTCAAAGAAGAGTTGCAGTGCTTGCTTTCCGCCAACTTCATCCAACCCATTGACTATCCACAATGGGTTTCAAATGTAGTACCAGTAACCAAAGCTACTAGGAAAATTTGAATTTGCACCAAATTTCGGGATCTTAATCTCGCTTGCCCGAAAGATGATTTTCCTCTACCTAATATTGACCAACTCGTGGATTTAACTGTAGGTCACGAGATGCTTTCTCTTATGGATGGTTTCTCTGGGTATAATAAAATTCTCATCACACTGGAGGACTAGCATAAGACTTCCTTCATAACTCCTTAGGGGACTTTTTTTTATCGCATCATGCCCTTCGGTCTTAAGAACGTAGGAGCAACTTATCAACATGCAATGACCTACATCTTCCATGACCTCTTACACAAAACTATAGAAGATTACGTCAACGACCTCCTCGGTAAGTCCAAATGCCGTCAAGATCATCTTCTCATCCTTGCGCCTCTCTTTGAGAGACTCATTCATTTTGCCTTCGCCTAAATCCGTCTAAATGTGTGTTTGGCGTTCTCACTGGTAAATTCTTAGGCTTTATCATTTCTATTAGGGGCATTAAAGTCGATCCCACAAAAATAAAGGCTATCCTCGAGATGCCTCCCCCTTCCAACTTAAAGAAGCTCCGTGGTCTTCAAGGATGCCTTCAATCAATGCATCATTTTATCTCGTAGCTTTCAGACCGTTGTCAACCTTTTCATCATCTCCTTCGTAAAAAAATTCATTTTGAATAGGATAAGCGTTGCCAAAAACCTTTGAGGATCTCAAATATTATCTTCTTTCTCCACTGTGCTTACACCTCCACATGAGGTAAAGCCATTCTATCTTTATATTTCTATGACTGACCATGCTCTGGGAGCCATGATCTCACATCAGGACGCTAATGGTAAAGAACAGGTCATCTATTATATTCATCACACTCTTCATGAGTATGAAACACACTATTCTAAAGCTGAAAAAATGTGTTGTGCTCTCTTCTTCGCAACTTATAAACTTCTTCATTACCTCCTTAATCATAAAACCTACATTGTTACGAGTTTCAATCCACTCAAGACAATGCATGCGAAACCTTATCATAATGATCATATCACTCGTTGGCTCATGCTCATGACAGAGTTTGACCTCGAGTTCATCTCACAGAAATCTATCAAGGGTCAGGTCATTGCGGATCAATTAGTTAATACTCCTCTTCCATACACTCAAGTCCCCCTCGCTTGATTCCCAGATGAGTACATCTAACAAATTGATTTTGGTCCGTCTCCATCTAAAGTAAAACTCTTCTTTGATGGGTCCAAGTGTCGATGAGGGGGATGTGTAGGTTTCATCGTGATTCTTCCTTGGGGTGCACCTATCCTGTCCGCACACAAGATTAACTTTGAATGTACTAATAATATGGCCAAATATGAAGTTCTTGTTTTAGGTCTTTAAAATTCCATTAATCTCGGTGCACGCCATATCAACATCTTCGGTGAATCTGAACTCATCGTTAATCAAGTCACTGGAGTCTATCAGTGCAAAAATGATATCCTTCAAAAATATCATGATATCGTTCTCTTTCAGCTTCAATCTTTCGATAAATTTACTATCCAGGCTATTCCTCACACTACAAACCAATTTACAGATACAATGGCTTCTTTAGCCTCGCTTATTCCTCCATTCACTGAAGACTCACAACTTTATGTGGTTGTTCAATGATTTAGACCAACCATCTCATCTCAGGTAGTTGAATTCAATCAACGTTGTCACAACTAACACTCAAGATGAGTGGTATCAACACATTTTTTATTATCTATCCTGTTCAAGTGCTTCCTCCAGATCTAACTTCCAATGGCAGAAGATATTTTATCCAACGCGCAAACCACTATACTATTCTAGGTGGGGTACTTTACAAATGTGGCTTTGATGGTATTTTTCTTTGGTGCCTCAAAACCCTTGAATCATCTAAAGCCATTCAGGAGGTCCACGACGGTATCTGTGGTGGAAACTTTGGTGGTTTGGCCATGGCTAAGCACATCCTATGTTTAGGTTATTATTAGCCTTCTCTTAATCGAGACTGCTGCGACTATGTCAAGAAATGTGTCAAGTGTCAACAACATGCTAATCTCACACATATCCCTAGTTAGGCCTTGCAACCCGCCACGATTTGTGGCCTTTTTCACAATGGGGTCTTGATCTCATTGGCCTCATCAATCCATGCTCTTCACAAAGGACATCACTCTATCATTACTGCCACAAAATACTTCACTAAATGGGTGGAGGCTATTCCTCTTTCATCAACCAAAGCTAAACCTATTGTTGATTTTGTCTATCAACACATCATTTGTCAGCTTTGGTGTTCCTCACAAACTCATTACAGACAATGAAAAGTATTTCAAAAACAAATATTTGTAGAAACTTTGTGACACCTTCAATATTAAACTCAGATTTTCTTCTCCATACTATCCACAATCTAATGGCCAAGTTGAGGCTTCTAATAAAACTTTGCGTAATATCCTCACAAAGGTAACTAGTCGAGCTAGTAGGGATTGGCACTTACACATCCCTTTTGCTCTCTAGGCTTATCAAACTAGCATTCATACCCCTACTAGCGCTACTCCTTTCTCTCTCGTCTATGGGTTTGAGGCTGTCCTTCCTTTGGAAGTCTAGATTCCCTCTCTTCGCATCTCTCTCAGAGAGTTTGTCTCTGATGAGGACTATCATCAAAATTGTCTAGCACAACTTGAGTTGTTAGATGAACGTCACCTTAACACTCTTGAACATCATCAAGTCTATCTTGAGCATGTCAAGCATGCTTATAACAAGAATTTATAGCAGCGTGACTTCTAATTTGGTGATCTTGTTCTTAAAGAAAACCAAAATGTCACTACTCTAGAATGAAGTCAATGTGGTAAGTTTGCTCCTAACTGGATGGGACCATATGTTATCACTCATAAGTATGGGTCTCGGGGCTTATCGCCTATCTTCCATGGATGGTATACCTGAAATGGAGCCTCTTAATGCTTTGCATCTAAGGCCCTTCTACTGTTAAAATCTATCTTACATGATTTTAGTCGCAAAATAAATCTTTCATCCATCTGCAACCAGTCATGCATTTTGTAGTGATTCGAACTATGTGGTTCTCTCATGTTATTTCTTTTATACCTTAAATATGAGTACCACGGCTCTACTCATGGCATTTTCCTTACAAATTTGTTCCTTCTCATGGTAGGAATACCTTAATCACTACTTCATCTACCCTAGGTATTCATCTTGATCAAATCTACTTGGGGGCATGAGTACGTGCTTATATACATTTTCTTCCCCTCTATCTGATCTATCTAGTCTAAACTTAGCTTCTTCCATAGCTAAAACAAAATACTAATAAAAAAAATGAGTTGTTATCCTGGAAAAAAGAGATGCTACTCTAGTCCCGAAAGATAGACGGATCCCTCGAAGGACAACTATCCATGCCTTATCAAATAAAATAAAAAATATAGACCATTCGTCGAAGGATGGCTACCATCAAAATCAAAATACAGATGCTCCCTTGAAGGATGTCTATTTGTTTTATGGCATTTTTAGCCTTTATAGTAACAAACTTCCTTTATTGGCCAGTTTGTTCACTTTTTAGCATCTCTGAAAGACTTCCTGTATCGATCAGTCTTTCTATATCTAGCAAACTTCCCACATCGATCAGTTTGCTTTTCTATCAAAAAGAAAAAAATCATGAAGTTGTGATATGAGACCTTTTCGATCATATGGAGATCTTGTTTTCCCCATATGGGCACATATTTAATCCTTCATGTGTTCTGACGAGATGTATACTTATCTCTCGTCCTTATCTACCTCCTAGATCTAGTTTGCGACTAACTAGTGTCAGGTTTATTTTATCCGCGTCTATGGCCTTGTGTGCATCATCTTTTGATTTACCATCAAGGTCTCTATTTATGGTCGGTTAGGGGCCTAACTTATCATTATTTTTCCTATCTAGGTGTAGTGATTTTTATTTTTCTAAGGGATAATATCATTACATCACTTTCTTTCAAGAAGCCATTTCCCATGTTTATTTGTTGTTCATCCAATTAAATTGACATTTAACATGTTCATTTACTCAATCAAATCTATCATCTATCTATGCTCATCTTATCTACTTCACTGAAAAAATCAAAGCAACATATATCACATGGATCCATCTATCCATCTATCTATAACATGGTAATCAATTATTCATCCATGACAAATCAAAATTAAATCACATCGATCTATCTATATCTATCTAAATCACATATGTTTTGTCATCTCATCCCACTAGAACTACTTTATCCTCATCTGTTATCCTATCTTACGCATGTGTCACCCGTAACACATTGTCGCCATCATTGAACCTTTATTTTGGGTCCTCATACCTGGTCACCTTGCATAGCCCCATGTGTGTGTCACTCGTAGCTCGGCTTTGCTTGTTATTCCCCGCTTAGGGCATCTCATCATTATATCTTTTGCATGTGCCACCCATAGCACACCTGTTCTAGCCTAGTCTGGTAGTAGTTCTATTACAAAGTCCACTATAGTGGCCATATGTTGATTTCCATGGTAGCTCTCCTCTCAAGGCCGTCACTTCATCCTTCTTGCCTAAGCGTTGATGCTTGGCTTGTTTATTTGATCGTTGTTATGACCTTATTTTCACCTTTCGGTGCATATTTTTGGTGTTATCACCCATTCCGAGTTCTTCCCTATACATGGGTAACTCACATTTTTTGCAACCTAAAGATAGCGGGTCTGTAGGCACTAACGTCGTCTCGTTCAAAAGTTGTCTAGTTGTCCCTACCAATGTGTCACTCTTTAGTTGTTGCTATGTTGCAGTCACCTTTAACTCAACAATCTGTAACCACTTATGTCGTCTCGTATAAAGACTGTCTAGTCTGCCCTACCAATGTGAGTTCCTTAGGTCGCTACCTTTTTTATTTTTTACGTGCATCATCAATGATCAAATCTACTCCAGACATCATGTTAGCGCATCCACTCTTCTTTTCTTTTTCATCTACCTTTTTCAAACTCGGGATCTGTTGGCTTTTTTGGGCCACCCCATCCCTAGTTTGAGGGGGAGCGCATCATCAATGTTCTTCCTCTTCTTCCAACTCCTTGTTTTTGTCTCATGGCATTGCTTATCACAAGTTACTCGATAAAAAGGGGCAAATGTAGACACCTAAAATTGGTTACCCAATTTAGTGTCCCCTAGGTTCGTTTATCCTCTCGGGTAACCCGGGCACCTTTATATCACCACTTCTCCCTTAGGGTATTACTTAAATATTTAATTTAAACACCTATCCTAAGTTTATTTCACTCCATTATACTTCACTCATTAATAATTAAATATTAACTATTTAATTATACCTTTTACATTTTTCCAACTACTTATTCACCCCATATCATTTCCCCACCTCCCGTGTTATTATTATCCATCTATCCCACCTATTTCTCCTCTCTTGGAACTGTGAAACGGGATTCTTCCCGTATTTGAGTGGGAGGGATACGTTTATTATCCCCACAATTCATTTTATTTTCCTCTTTGGGAAGCTATTCCCTGATCAACGCCGATTGATTTTCGGTCGACACCGATTTTTTGAAATGGCACCGATTTTATTCCGATCGATGCTAATTCTTTGGGCACCGATTTTATCTCGGTCGGCGCTGATTATAAATTTACGACCTAAGATCCTCTCTAGTTAGATTCAAAAGAGTTGGTTACCTAGAGATTACTTTGTTTGAGTGATTAAAGAGATTATTAGAGAAAGAGAGTGAGTTTTTGTGTAGTTTAATCCCTAAGAGGTGTATTGTTACTCTGTCGTATGTCTACAGCTCTTGCAGGTCTCCACAGTTCCCCTAGTCATCATCAATCATCAATCAAGCATTTTTCAGGTATTCCCTTTGTGGATTTCTGTAATTTCCTTTCGATCAACACCGACCCAGTCCGGTCGAATCTGATTAGTCTTCAATCAACACCGGTTTATCCAAGTCAGCACTGATCGGGCCTTTCTTCGGTTTCTAGGTTAGAATCCATCAATTTCTACCTCGGATCCCCTTTGTCTATCTTCAATCTCTACTTTTTGATCAATATTCAGTAATCTGGTCTTACATTTGATCTGTTTTAGCTTATTTTGCTTTCTTCTTTTACTCTCTGGCCTTTTGTCTACCTGTGTGTCCAATCGACGCCGATCACCGCTTGATCGATGCCAACCCCAAACAATCGATGTCGATAACTTCCCGATCGACACCGACCCAACAAAAATTTCACCAATCACTATTTAATCGACGCCACTGACCGGTCTAGAAAAGGGTATAGAATTCAGTAACCCAAGTTTATCTTAGTTTTTACTGAGTTTCCTACTTTCTTTCGGTTTGCTACACAGGTTTTACATTTTGTCTATTGTTTTTAATCAGAAAACCTAAATATTTTCTTACATATTTTATCATGTATGTCTTTATTCGTGATTGAAAATGTGAACTGACATCCGCTGAGGAAGCTCATTGCTTCCGGACCCACTTTCTAGCAGTTCACCCATATATTGTCTAACGTCATCTTTTTCTGCCAAGGATTTGTGCATTGCAGTTTCTTGGATCTACTTTGCAGGATTGTTCATGTGCGCCCGTCTTGTCTCCATCGGCATTCTCTCCATCTACATCTTTGGATCTTATCCAATCTATCAAGTATCGATTTCATTTGAGTTTTTCAGGGTTTTTGTGTTTAGTTTGGTGCATTAACTTGGACAGGTAACAAGTGTGGAAATTCTTGATCTACACTAAGAACTGAAAACACTTTAAACTATGCAAACCGAAAGACCAAAGAAAAACTCTATTTTTAACTTGTTAGTCTTAGAAATCTACAACAAAGATCAAAAAAAGGTTTTTGTAGTTTATAGAAAAATTTCAATCTTTACACAGACACCTGCGCTCCTAAACCGACACCAACGCTCCCCAACCGACGGGTATGCGCCCAACTCAATGGATACGCTGCAGAAAAAAATTAATGAAATCCAATATATTAAAACACAGACGCTTACAACCAGATAGGGATGCTTGCAGATTAACGTGGATGCTTAGGTTTCAACGTGTATGCGCCCAAGCATAAAACAGACAATTTTCAAATTTTCACAAGTCAAGCTATTTACGCATACGTGGCCCAGATGACGGAGATACGTGCGTGTCCTTGTAGAGACAAAAATTACAAATGATGAGGACTGCCAGACAGGTACGCGCCTATTCCGACGGGGACGTTGGGGTTTCAACGTGTATGCGCCCCCATGTTAACACCTCTACGTGCACCCTCTGAAAAACATGAAAAACTCACGAGTTTCAAATTTTCACGAAAACGGGTTAGTTGTTAGTCAAAGTGTCCTATTTGTATATCAAGCCCACAAATAATATGTAAATGAAGGTCATTTATCTAGTATTAGAAACAAAAATGAGGAAATAACAAGTGATTTGACCGAGCATGCCAAATGTGTTCAATGAAAAGTTGTAAAAGCCATGGAATTGGGGTAAGAATCTCTAAAGAAACCCCAAAGGCTTTTAACAATCTGATCAATGGACCATGTGATAAGAAATGAGCAAGGGTTTCTTCTTTGCATACATTAATTTGAAGTAAACAAGCAAACTAAGAAAATGAAACTAACCTCTATTATTTGAAAGCTTTGAAATAATGAACCTGCGAGGATCTAAGCATTCAGTTTGTGTTTTAAGAGAAATAGATCTCCCCATTAATGGCTTTAAGGCCAATGGTTCTTCCCTTTTACTCCATATTTGTGCTATAAAATACAAAAGCAAATACTACTATCTCAATGGAAGAAAATGAAATACAATCTAAAGCCTAAACAAAATACTATAATCATGCTAGGAAGAAGAGAGAATCCTTAGAAAATGAGGGAGGGGGTCTATCCCTATTTATAGTTTTCTATTTGGAAAAATGGGAGATTTGGCACATGTGGGACAAATGCTAAAGTCCAAAAAGAACTTTTAGCAAGTCAAAGTATGATTTGACTATGTTTTAGAAGAGACTGACCATGGTTAGAGGGTAATTAATCTTACCAAGAGAGAAATTAGGTTTCTGAAGGACTTCTGAAAGGCTTAATCAATCCAACAAAGTGGATTGATACTCCAGAGAGCTAATAAAGGTGGTAAAGAAGGGAATATTAGCCAAGAAGAGGTTACTATAACCTATTTAGTTAGTTTATAAGAGGAAATACGACCAATAGAGTGTCGTAAGGGGGGAGTTAGATAGATCTAACTAACGAAGTGTCATACATTTGCAAGGGGAAGAATAGTTAGTACAATATTACGAATAATAATGCATTGATCAAACTACAGTGCCTACACTTCATATAGGATATGTGTGGTGACGAAAGAAGTTTAAGTCTACTTCATCATTGTAATAAAAAAATAGATACCATGTTTTCTATGAATTGGCTACGAAGTATTCTTCTCCACCATAAATCAACAAAGCACGTCCAAGTTATGTTTTGATTTTTGAGTCTCATAATGTGCTCGGGACTCCAATTGTATATTGTTTCTCATATTCATGTGTTTATTTAGGAAATATGCGAGATAACCAAATGTATAGATTTGTTGTGAGCTTCATGAATAATGCCTCATAGAGAGATTCATATAGGTTTCTTTATACCTGAACCCTTGGAGAGAAATACCTCCAACTAGGATGATTTTGTGTGAAATATTCTTCTACTTTGTCTTACCAATGCTCAATGTTCTCCTCTGTAAGTAAAAACATCTTATACCCACTTAACCATCTCAAGTAAAATCATAATGGTCCCTGTAAAAACTAAATTGTTATGCATTTAGTTTATCATTGTCCAAATTACTATGTACAAATTCCTACACCATCATGACATGTAACAAGTAAATCCACCATTCTACTTCAACCTATCACACTAAGGTAAAACTTTGGTGTGTTCACCCCGGGTACCAGAGAATACTTGTCCACATCATATTTAACCTAGACATGAAGTGTTCTACAATTAGATATTATTACTTAGTAGAAAAATAAATTATAGACCATAACATTAGATTATGATAATTGAATCAAAATTGGTAATTAATTATTCATGCACGAGAATGACATAATGAATCCATACTCTATGTTCTTTATTCATCGACATTTATCTCATACATCACTCATGCATACAAAGTCTCTCATTCAATATCTCAATCTTGATCTATCTATATATCTCGTAACACCTTGCATTCATTCCTTAAGGGATTATTTATACTAACATGGTGTTTCCTTCGTTAGTTTCAACAAGAATTTAAATATCCCTTGAGTTTAGTTTACAATAGCTTTACTTATAAAAATGGGTGACATGCATGCCATATTGCACCATTGCATGGAATTCTTACCACTTTGCATGAAATTTTACACTTTGGTGAATCAGATCTATTATTTATCTAACCTTGCATTATTGTTGCACACACTTCTAGTTTTACCTTTTCATGCACACACTTCATAACATAATTGTAGACACCTAAAATATGCTTACACTTAGCATTTCATCCAATCCATTCAATTAACGACACTTCGTTAATCAACCCTTCTTCACTCCATTCTCAAATGCCCATTCACGACATCTTCTCGATCATATTCCTCCTATAATCATCTTATTTGACCAATATCTCTCTTATTTGCTAAACATTCCTCCTTTCAACCATTCGTAACCTCTCTAGTTCTCTCTAGACCACTTCTATTGGATTCATAGGCTATCTATCAATCACAATTGGTTATCCAAACCCATCCCAACTCTCAACGAGTCTATAACCACTTGCTAATCAAGTTTAACTATCCTAAACCCTAGTTAACTATCCTAAACCAAGCTTATCTAATCCTAAAGCATGTTTATCCTAATCTAATCTGAAGTGATTTTTGAGCTTCAGTCCCACATACACCCAAAGTTCAAACTCTTCCATTTGGAAAACTATAAATATAAGGGTCACCCCTCCCTTTCAAACTTACAACTTCACTCACAAGTCCTTCTCTCTCACATTTGGAGATATTGGCATTAAACCTCATTTGCATTAGCCAAGATAATAGGCATTTGATCTTGGCTATCCTCCATTGTCGAAGCTCCTCCATCTTGCATCCATAACTTCAAAGTAGGTTAGTATGGGGGTATCTAACTTGGCCTTGTAGCCATTTTAGAGAGACCTCTTCACCTCCATTGAAGCAAACAACAAATCTAATTTGATTGCTCATATGTTTAACTAGGTTAAATTTATGTTTTAAGTAATCATAGAGTAGTTAGAGATAAAATGATAGTGTTTTAGTTTAATTAATTATTGTAGAAGTTATCTTGTTTAGCACTCATCTTGATGTTTATGATAGGTTTAGTTAGACCATGGAACTAATTTGCTAGTTTCTTGTTTATAAACATAACTAATCTTCTCATGCATACACATTGGCACACCCGGTGGGACATGAAGTCCATCCTCCATTAATGGAGTATTTTCAAGCTATTTATTTTCAGTTTTCTAACCACTTTCATGCTTTTTAGGATAAATAGCTTGTTATTTACATGATTTCAGTTTTTAAGTAGGCTAAATCATCATTGATCATGTATATTTTGTGGGTTTGAACTAAAAATAGGCTTCTTTGGCTAACCTTTAACCTGTTTTCTTTTGAAAATTTTCAAATTCCATGATTTTTGTAGATTTTATAGGGGTTGCACGTAGGTTTCATTCTCGGGAATGTCTCTGCGTTGAAATAAGCACGCACATGTCGGAAAGGGGCATGTCTTGTGTCGAACTGCATTCACCACCAATCTTCCGGAGGCCATAACTTTTTCTCCCGAGCTTGAAATGACTCTGTTTTTGTTGCATTGGAAAGGTATTGAAGAGAAATACACAATGGAATCATAAAATTAGGATTTTGACTTACAAAAAAATTATGGTTTACATTATTAGGTAAATAGTCATTTTCTAACGTATCTTAAAGTCTAAAAATTGTTTTCTTGGCCATTCTAACACTTTGAAAGATTTTGTGACACTAATCAATTGTTTACATGGTTATTTTGGTTTTTTTTTACTTAGTTAAGTGTTTCATTTCTTAGTTGATAGAGGTTTTTTTGAAGTGTGTATGCTCTTCCCTTGCACCTTCTAGGTGATCTTGGGAACCAAAAACACTTTTCAAAACCCTCTTATTGCTTTCAAAAACACTTACTTTACGCTTCCTAATGGATGAACATTTCAAAATTGGTTAAAGTAAACTTGAACTTTTAAAAAAGAAAATGTATTTTTCCATAAACTTGTTTTAGTTGAGTTTTCGCGTTGCGTATGCTCTTCCTTCGCGCCTTTTTGGTGATCTTAGGAATAAAAAGAAACACAAAATATCTTTTGATATCATGATATTTTGTGGAAAACTACTAATCTTGGTATGTAGGACCAAAATCGCATGTCAAAGAAGGGCGTCAAAACAAACAACACAAAACTTCTAATACACGTGTTCTTGCAGGTTGCCAAATGGTGTGCCACTTAAAACCACATTTAAGTTAAAAAGATAAAAACACACCATATTCAAAACATCAGTATTACATGTTTTGGAAAAGGGTATGTCCTATCTCGCTTAATCGAACGTACCCCTTTGGCATAACACATTAAGCTATAACAATGGGGTTAGTACCAGAACCCTAAAGTAGTCCACCACTATGTAACCTCGTGGATGAAACAAGAAACACCTCACTTACCCACTTGACTAGTTTTCCTTGTGATTTAGCGTTACAAATTTGTCTATATCGTGACCCTGGCAAGAGTACATGATGGATGCAATTAGTTCCCACTATACTTGAAGGGGGCAAAGCCGAGATACTCCCAAATTAGTCAGTGTGTATTTTTGGGTAAATTGTGCCCGCTCTTAGATGACTTTGTAACACCTAGTTGAGAGATCTTATTAAGGAAGCCATTTAGTCTCGAGGCCCATGTTACTAGTCCTTTGTTGTGTTTTGGCCATCCTGAAGTGATAACTTGTTTGGATTCGAACCTTATTTTTCAAACAAGGCAAAGAATACACTTAAGTTGAATCTAAGTGCCTTTCATGACATAAATTAGATGATGTTTCACTTAGCTTAACTTCTTTCTTGCCTTCGGATGAGGCAAAGCTCTACCCAAGTGGTGCTTAGTTTATTTTTCATCTTTTGATCTATACCTTTGTGTTCTTGTTTCCCATTTGGGACAACAAAAGGCATCTTTTAGGAGTGTTGTCATAGATAGTGTTCACCACTTTTTTGTCTGTTTATGCTCATCCATGTTTGTGGCTAAGTTGTTAAACATCTAAAGTGTGTGGATGTGTCCTTATATCTTTGATGGCCACTTGATCTTGATTTCAAGATCATCATCATAGTTAGGATTGATTCATCATTTGATCTCCCTTTGACGTGTTGCCTCATTTGCATTGTCTTGACACAATTAAGATACTTATGTCACATTTTTCGTAAATGTGATCTAAGTGTCTATATTGTGGTGTTACGCTGCACACATTTTAGCACATCCTTAGTATACTTTGACTTAGTTTTTCTTCAAACATTGTCCAAAATATTGAAGAGTGTCACTTACTTTTTTTGTGTCATTTCGATACCACTTTGGCACTAATATCTCACTTCTTCATGAAGCTTGATTAACGTGTCCAATTGGTGTGGTTATGTGGATTACATTTGTAATCCTCACCCTTTAACATTTAGACCTTGTTGGTTGTTGAAATTCTCGTGGTATCCTTTGATTGGGAGTCATGTATACCCTTTGTTAATATTTATGCCTTGTTCATTTTGAGCTTGACGTAAGTATTGACATTGTGTTGATCATATTTACATCGAACTATCACTTTACACACGCATTTGCATAGGGTGTATTTCCTTGTTGATTGGCTTTGTGTTTCACACTTGCATGATTGTTCCTTGTGATTATTCATCTGGAAAAATTGTTTTCTAGGAAAATCATTTTTGATCTCATCGAGATTACGTCATCAAAATGTCTATTTTTCTTAGACCTTCTTCAGAAAATCATGCACGCATCTCCATACTTACCAAATGTCTAGTTGGTTACCCTTATGCTACCCAAATCAACATGTCATTTCCTTCCCTTTGAAGGAGTTCCATCACACTATCTAGGTCTAGCCATTCACATCCAAATGACACCAGCAATGACTAACTATCACGTTGTTTCTCACATTTACAATAATACAGAACCTAGGTTTAGTAATTCAAATCAAAGATTCCCATTACAACTAAACCTCATTTGGTTCTTTATGCTAGAGGGCCCACTCGGGTACCCTGTTCCCAACTTCAGCTCATAGTTGGTGGTATGGTTTGTATGCTTCTGATCCAAATTATTATTTAGGTTCCCCCCACTCTTCTTCTTCTTATTTAGATCCAAACTACCATTTGTATTCCCACGCTTCTTCAAGATTCAAATCCCAACTATTTTTCGAGATACCCTAGATCAAATCCTAATTCATAGTTGTCCCTTTCTCCACAGGACCTTTATTCCAACTCACCTCAACGAGGTCTTCTTCCTTTGAAGACTCGTGTGACTCCAAGTTCCATCAATTTAACATCTAATTCAGGTCTTTAATCATGGTCCTTCCTTTCTTTGTAGGACCTCCTTCATTAGTCATCTCAACGACCTCTTCCTCCATCGAAGAGTTCCATGACTCGATTCCCTCTTAGTCAATCATCCAATTCAACTCCTATGTCATAACTTAACGGATGGCTATGTGATCCTATTTTCTCTCCTACATTGCATCATCTTCTAGAAAATCAATCTAGGTCTAGATCCAAATCGTCCATTCATGAGACGCTTGCCTCCAATCCTACTTCCTCTCTTGAGTCATCTTCTTCTGTCAATCAATCTTCCCTCCTTATCAGACTTGTTTCTTCTATTCAACCTTTTATGACTAAATAAAAACAACCTCTACTAATTGATTTCTCTCAAAATGAAGAAACAATCAGACTACATAATGATATCCCTCTAGAGGATTACAAATAAGGATTATTTCTAGAACTTGATACACTCGTGTATTGGGGAAAAGAAATTGATCCTTTTCAATAGAACATAAAGGAAGATCCTAAAGTCATGGAACTTGATTCTTCTTTTGTTATTCCATCTTCACCTTCCTCTGAGCATGATGAGATGTTAGGGTCTAGCATTGATCCATGGCCTATCTTCTCGTTACCAAATCATTCATTATCTATTACCATTCCTCAATCAAAATCTCTCCTTGGGTCATCGCTGAGCAACCCATTGTCTTCTTCTATTCTAGAGCCACCCCGAGTAGTCCTCCATTTTCTACTTGTGGGTCACCTCTTGGTAGCCTATTACCTTCTATTCTTGGGCCACGTCCTAGTATCCCTTCATCCTCTTCTATCTATAGGACCCCTCCCGGTAGTCCCTCCTCGTTTATACTTGGGCCACACCCTAGTAGCCCTTCATCATATTCTTCTATTCTTGGGCCATGTCCTCGTAGCCCAACTTCTTCCATCTTAGGGCCATATTCTAGCAGCCCTTCATCATCTTCTATCAGTGGCTCACCTCCTCGTAGCCCATCCTCTTCAATTCTTGGACCATATCCTATTCGTCCATCACATCATCCTTCTACCAATGACCAGGAAAGCCCACCATCATTTCTCTCATTCCTATCATCAATCATAAACATTTGCTCTCTTCTCCCACTTCTCGGGGCAGAAAAGTCACACGTCAGCTTATAAGAAACCCAAATAGGTTCATTATCAAGCTCAGATCAAAACTTCCAAGAGCTTGAAAGCCCCCAACAACTCGAACAATCTCAAAATTGTAAATCAAGCATGATTCAAGAATGCACATCAACGTCCCCATCAAGTGTGAAAATTACATAAACATTTGGATAGGGAACTCAAGATCTCACATACAAAATCCATGTTTCAGGATAAATCACAATCATTTGTTGAGTACGAGCTCACCACGATCATCGAGATCGGGATAACATAACTCTTGATAAACAAATGCACCTAGTATCCCTTATCAAGGAATTCAAAAACATCATTTTTGGATCCTATCACATGGAGTGAAATTTTTGGTCCCAACTTTCCAAAAACTATCAAAAATCTAAAAATAAAAAAATTCAAAAATACAAAAACATGAGAAAACATAAAGCAAAAATCAAAGGTACAAAGATCAAACATTACAATCAGGTATTGCGTACACATGGATGTTTCTTTCTTCCCTTTCTTTCTCTTCTTCTGCAAGTCTTCCTACCATTTTCATCCCTTTGGTGATATTGTGGTTAGCCTATTCACACACATTTTGTGACATTTATCTCTATGGTATCCATTTGACCCTGGTCTTTTATCACCTTGGTAAATTAAAGAACAACTGACCTCTTAGATATCCTATCACATTCAACATATAATAAACTTGTTGCAAAGAACTTTTGAACATATTTTTGACACTAGCCAATGTCATCATCACAATAACTTCCACCTCCTTCCATCAAGCCATCTCGTGGTTCTTAACCCTTGTCAAATAAGAGAGATGAAATAAGTTTTCAAAGCAAAAGAATCAAAATCAATCAAAATATAAAAAGTTAAAAGATACAAAGAAAAAGCAAATATATATAGTTCTCCCTCTTGGGAATTTCCAATAATTTCTATCGCGGCTATGAACACTGAACTGGCAATAGAGAAATGTTGCAATTATAATCAAATACATCTCCTTCGGGGCTATGGACGATCGGGTCGGGCAAACAGCGTAGCAATGTACGGCTATACTTCCACCTTTCATTCACAAATCACCTATCACCTATCAAAATCAATCATTCCTACACATTGGCTAGGGTGTCTTCACTTTTTTCTATTAAATATTCACTTCAAGAGGTAATTAATTTCAAATTCCACACACTAGATCTCTATGAGTAAACATGATTAGTATGTTACCAAGTGTCTTTTTTTAGACCTTGTTCAGACTCTTACTCTATTCCATATCTCATCTCACAATTTTTTTGTGCCTTTGGCTAATCACTTTGCTGCATCGCGAGGCTTCTAAGATACATTCATAGCATTCACATCATTCTTATACTTAGTTCAGAATATCCATGTGTGTAAGATTAATTTTTTTCCATGTTTTCAAACACCTTTGTCCCCTTTCACAAAAACAATCTTCTCCTTCCTTTCTATCATGTGCTTTTAGGCCAACTTATACTGGGGGCATCCTTTCTTCTTCCCAAAGACTTCATTGGTTTACGTTCACCATCATGTTGAACCTATCCATAATGGCCTTGGGCCCCACTTCTACCTGTGAATATTTTTCCTTTGAATACTCCCACCTAATCACTGGGATTTTTGCATCTTCACCTTTCTTACACGCACGTGGCCTTATGCCCTTGTACATCCCATATATTCACTGGGGCCATCCACACTTCCTCATCTTCCTATACATAGCTTCAAAACTTTCAAAATAAAAAAAACATTCAAATATGTTAGAAAAATAAAAACATTCAAATATGTTAGAAAAATCACAAAAACATTCAAATATGTTAGAAAAATCAAAACATTCAAATATGTTTAAGAAAACTTCTAAAAATTAAAATCATCCTACAAAACATCGCTCTTTGGTTCTCACATGTTCATGTGCACAACTCATAGATCATCTTGATCTACCTCCATCAACAAAATCTAAGTTGCTTACTTCATTTTCACTCTGGGGCACAATGAGTTGCTTGAATCAAGCTTTAGTAGTGCACATTGTTTTTTCATAGGACCAAAGTGTCCTCCATTATTCTCCTCGTATGTATCCTTGCTTGGGGCACTATCATTAACCCTTGTTGTTAATTTGAATAGGTTGTAACTAAATCTTGATAACAAAAACATTAAGTTATGTTTCTCTGTTAGGTTAGCTTGTTTACTTTCTCGTATTGCATTGCATTTTGTATATTGCATGGAGTTAGGCATATTTTACTTTCTCGTATTGCATTGCATTATGTATGTTGCATGGATTTAGGAATATTTTACTTTCTCGTATTGCATTTCATTTTGTATGTTGCATGGAGTTTGTGTTTTTGGCAATGGACATTTGTTCGTATATGGATTTTCACGTCATACTACACTTTTGTTCATTCTTTTTAATAAAGACCAATGATGAAGATCTCTAGCAATATGATGAAAAATAAATTTGTTTAAAAGGCACTGGATGGATGTTGGCTCAATCCCCCTTCGTCATTCTCCTTTTTCTTCTATATCCCCTTTCTTCTTCTCCACACTATTCTTTCTTTTGTTCTCTTTCTAACATATTTTTCGATCGTCAATCGAGTTCTTCTATCACCCCATCGAAAATTGAGGGGGCATCCTCCATTCTACTCATTTTTATTTTATCCCTTCAAAAAATTCTACTTGTTTATTCTTGTCTACTTTCTTTGAAGTGACGTCACTTACGCCACCTTAAAGAGGGGAAAATGTAGACACCTAAAATATGATTACACTTAGCATTTCATCCAATCCATTCAATTAACGACACTTTGTTAATCAAATCATCTTCGCTCCATTGTTGGATGCCCATTCACGACACCTTCTCGATCATATTCCTCCTATAATCAGCTTATTGGATAATATCTCTCTTATTAGCTAAACATTCCTCCTTTCAACCATTTAGAACCTCCCTAGTTCTCTCTAGACCATTTCTATTGGCTTTATAGGCTATCTATCAATCACAATCGGTTATCCAAACCCATCCCAACTCTCAACGAGTCTCCAACCACTTGCTAATCAAGTTTAACTAGCCTAAACCCTAGTTAGCTAGCCTAAACCATGCTTATCTAAGCCTAAAGCATGTTTATCCTAATCTAATCTAAAAGTGCTTTTTGAGCTTTAGTCCCACATACACCCAAAGTTTAAACTCTTCCATTTGGAAAACTATAAATATAAGGGTCGCCCTCCCTTTCAAACTTACAACTTCACTCACAAGTCCTTCTCTCTCACATTTGAAGATATTGGCATTAGACCTCATTTGCATTAGCCAAGCTAATAGGCATTTGATCTTGCCTATCCTCCATTGTTGAAGCTCCTCCATCTTGCATCCTACTTTGAAGTTATGGATGCAAGATGCATGATATTGTTGGTTATCATGCAATTTCTAGTATTAGCACTCCCCAAACTCTCAAAGTAGTTGGATTCTTTAAAAAATAGAGGGTAACAGTGTTGATTGATTCGGGAAGTACTCACAATTTCATCAATCATAAGTTAGTGGTACGCTTGAACTGCTTTGTTTATCCAGCTCCAAAATGTCAAGTCATGATCACTGATGGGAAAACTGTTAGTTGTTTAGGAAAATGCCATAACATTAATCTCACCATGGGAGATTACTTGCTAACTAGAAATATGTATGCCATTTCCATGGGAGGAGCAGACATTGTGTTAGGAGTTCAGTGGCTTACCACCTTGGGAACCATTGAAATGAATTTCCAAGAGTTGTTCATGTAATTTCAGTCAGAAGGGAGGAATTTTAAACTAAAAGGACTAAGAGAAAAGTCCCCATAGATGGTAAGTTCTCGTCGATGAAAAATTTCTTAGAAAGGGTGCGATGGGTTTGTAGCACAACTATTTTCATTGGAAGCACATCATTCCAATACATTTATACCCGTAGATATGCAAACAGATTATAGATGAGCACTCGGGGTTTTTAGAGAAATTCCCAAGGGTTTGCCTCGAAAAGAGACCATGACCATGCCATCCGCTTAGTACCGTGGTTTCAACCACCCAACATCGGACCTTATAGGTACCCCTATATGCAAAAGAGTGAGATTGAGAAGATAGTTCAAGAGATGTTAGAAGCAGGACTTATTCGTCATAGTCAAAGTGCTTACTCTTCTCCTGTAGTGATGGTACGGGAAAAAGATGACAATTGGCGCATGTGTCTAGATTATAGGGAACTCAATAAGTACATAGTTAAAGATAAGTTTCTTATTCCTGTAATTGATGATTTTCTAGATGAGTTACATGGTGTTGTTTACTTTACAAAACTTGATCTTCGTTCTGGATATCATCATATTAGAATCAAGGATGAAGATATTCATAAAACAACCTTCAGGACACATGAAGGACACTATGAGTTCTTAGTAATGCCTTTTGGACTAAAAAATTCACCCTCTACATTTCAAAGCTTGATGAATTCCATCTTTAAGCCATTTATTTGAAAGTTTGTTTTAGTGTTCTTTGATGATATATTAATCTATAGTAAAACATGAGAGGAACACCTGCATCATGTAAATAAGGTGTTGGAAACTCTTGAACAACATCAACTTTATGCAAAGCCTTCTAAGTGTTCTTTTGGTGTTAAGGAGGTTGAATATCTGGGTCATATTTTCTCTTATGAAGGTGTTAAAGTGGATCCTAACAAGATAAAAGCCATGCTTGAATGGAAGGTTCCCAAAACCCTAAAAAATCTCTGAGGATTTTTGGGGCTTACAGGTTATTATCGTAGATTTGTAAGGAATTATGGTAGCATCGCAGCACCACTCACAACTTTATTGAAGGAATCTTTCCATTGGAATGAGCAAGCTACTATGGCCTTTGAGAAGTTGAAGGAGGCCATGTGCACCACTCCAGTTCTAGCCACCCTAGATTTTTCAAAAACATTCATTGTTGAATGTGATGCTTCAGGGTATGGTATGGGGTAGTAATCATGCAAGAAGGGTGACCCATTGCCTTCGAGAGCCACCAATTCAAAGGTAAGAATATATCTAAACCATTTTATGAGAAAGAAATGTTAGCAATACTTCATGTAGTGAAACAATGGAGACCATATCTAATGGGATAACATTTCAAAGTAAAGACAAATCATGATAGTTTGAAATACTTCTTAGAGCAATGTTTATCATTAGAAGAACAATAGAAATGGGTCTCAAAAATGTTGGGGTATGATTTTGAGATAATATACAAGAAAGGGAAAGAGAATGTAGTTGTTGATGCTTTATCTCGGAAGGATGAATCTTCCCAGGCATTGTTGTGTGCCATATCTGTATTACAGGAGGATTGGATAGAGGATGCAAGGTCTGAATGGAAAAATGACCCAGGTACACAAAATCTCATTCAAAATCTCCAACAAGATCCAAACATGTCAAAAAAAATTTTATGGAAAGGATATGTTTTATGGTATAAAGATAGATTATATCTATGTAAGAATTCAATCCTTAAAAATAGGGTTCTATCTGAGCTCCATGCTTCTCTAGTAGGGGGTCATTCTAGCTTCTTAAAGAATTATCATCAAATCAAGCATGATTTTTTTGGGAAGGGCTAAAAGGAGATGTCCAAAATTTTGTGGCAGAATGCATGGTTTGTCAACAAAATAAGGGCGAAACAATTAAGTCCCCAAGTCTTTTACAACCTCTATCTATTCCTAGCTAGAGGTGGGAAGAGGTGTCTATGGACTTCATCACAGGATTGCCTAAATCAGAAGGTAAAAATGTAATCATGGTGGTGGTGGATAGACTCACCAAATATGCCCATTTTTGTGCTTTATCACATCCATTTGTTGTGAGTACAGTAGCAACGGCCTTCAGGGATACAATTCAGAAGCTACATGGGAAACCAAAGATTATAGTAAGTGATCAAGACCCTATCTTTACTAGTAATTTTTGACTAACTTGTTCTCATGCTTGGGCACACAACTAGCTCGTAGTTCCTCTTATCATCCCCAGTCTGATGGGAAAATAGAGGTGGTAAACAAGTGCTTGGAGGGATATCTTCATTGTTTTACATCAGATAAGCAAGCAAGATGGGTCCAATGGTTACCGCTAGCATAATGGTGGTATAACACCTCCTTTCATACTTCATCTAAAATGTCTCATTTCTTGGCATTATATCGGTACCATCCACCATCTATCACTTCATCTTTCGATTCCAGCCAAAGGTTTAAGCAATTGAAGAACATATTCAACACCAACAAGAGGTGCTTTGTAGTCTCAGGGAGAATTTGGCCATGTCACAAAACCGCATGAAGCAGCAGCAAGCCAACATCGTAGTGAAAGACATTTTGAAGTCAGTGATTGGGTTTTTGTGCATTTACAACCATATAAGAAAATGTCCTTAAAACAACACAAAAAGGATAACAAGCTTTCACCTAAGTATTATGGTCCTTATCAAGTGTTATAGAAGATTGGAAATGTAGCATACAAACTAGAACTTCCTCTGGCTACTCGAATTCATCCAGTCTTCCATGTATCTTGCCTAAAGAAGGTAATTGGATAGACAATATCAACCCAGACAGTGTTACCCAAGCTTGATGAAGAGGCCAGAATCATCCTGGAACAAAAATGCATCCTTCAGACATGCACTAAGTGGTTGAGGACAAGGGTCATCACTGAGTATTTGATCAAGTGGAAAAATCTAAACAATGAAGATGCAACTTAGGAGGATGCAAATTTCCTACAGCAACATCCAGATCTTCTCAACATTGGGGACAATGTTTCTTCGAAGGGGAGGGGCATGCTATGCCCTTAATCATATATCCTATATTGGATGTATATAGTCAACTTGTGGCTATCATAACTTCTTATCATTATGTATCTCTTTCATATATGTTATATTTTCATTAGTGGGTTGGCCTTGGTGTTGGCCATAGCATAGGAATAGTATATATAGAGGTTAGTAGGTAGTATTTTATCATCATTGGAGCATTTGAGTATTATTGTATGGTTTGGAGGTTGCCCCCTCGAAGTGGCGAAGCTATTCTAATTGCATATTGAGATCATTATTCTGGAATATTGTGTTATTTGGTGTTATATTTCTGCTCATGATCTGAATTATACAAGTAATTTCATTATAGTACTTCATTCTCAATTATGTAGATAAAACTTTATAAACCTTTCTCAAATGCATCATAGAATTACAAACTCCTCGAGTGGCTGTAATGAACAATTCATTTGCTTCTAAAGTTATAAGATTGATGCCTTATGGAATATGTTGTTTCATATATCATTTGTATCATCTTTGTTTCTTATTATCAAAGTGTATCAAAGTCAATTGAAAAGCTTCTATCTTTTGAACAAGTTCACTTACTTTCTTTTGATATTTCATAACAAATTGTTTCAAGTCTTGTACACGATCATTGAGTTTTAAGAATACTATGAACCTTACGTTGTATTTTGATTTGACTATACTTGATCATTATGAAATGTATGTAATACTTGATTCATCTTATAGAGTGTATTACTTTCTATTTTGATCTGTTTCATTTTGTATGACATCGATGCAATGATTAACTTTTATGAGCTCATCAATACTTGGTTTCTTGGGGAAAAAAAATTGTTCTTATTGATACAAAAGTAAATATTTTCTTTTCATCAGCTACATGTACCTACACACTCAAGATAAATAGTTTAGAAAATAATAGTCTTCCATCCTCTCTTGTATTCCATAGTGACTTTTATTTCTTCTTTTTGTCATGATTTTGAGAATCACACGTGCTTCTGTAAGATATTACTTTCTCATTTTTATATCTAGTGCATGTACCTTATTCATGTTGACTTCAAATGATTCATTTGCATGAAACTATTAGCAAATGCATATAGATTAAACCCTAAGATCAATAACTAAAAACCTTTTCTCCTTTTTTTTTCAAGTACATTGATGGATGGGTGGATGATACGAAAGAAGATTAATAAGTTGCAACTAAAGAAACGAAGACCAAGAGAAGACCCAAAGGTAATGATGGGTTTCTTCTATATTATTTTTCTTTTATCTTTGTGTACATGTATCTTTTACTTAAATAGTCATAAGTTACATCCCATGGCTTGTGTGGGAAAACTAAATTTGTATCTCTTTATGAATAAATGAAATTAAATTATGTAATTGAGTTGTCTATTTCCTTTTGCATTTGATTATTATAAATGATAATTGTGGAATGAACTAAAAACTCAAAACATAATTAATCTCATTCAAACATAAAGAAATAACAAGAATTAATGTACTTATAACTGATAATGTACCTTCAACCATGCAAACAACAACTATGTTTGTTGTTTTGGAGTCCAACTCCTCATGTCTATAGTTGTTCCCACCTTTATCAAGGTTGTACTTTAGTTCTTCAGGAATTTTGTGCAACTTTGATGAAGACAAACATGGAATGACAACATACGTGAGGTGTTACATTCTGCAATAGTGCGCATAGCAGCATTTTTCTTTGCTTAATCAATTGCTACAACTCAAAACGTTAAGAAAACTGCATGTCTTCCCCTTAGTTAGGTCCATCACATCAATGGCTTCCCATGTCTGAAACAAAGTTTCTAGTTTCCCATTTTTACACAAGTGCAAAAATTGTCAAGATTTCTAGTTATCCTGCGGGGAAAGCTTCCCGCTACCTTTAAGACTAGTTTCTTGCTCTTGTCCATTGGGCATTGAGTCAAAAGTATAAAACCATAATTTTTCCTTTTTTTGGGTCAAAAGATCAGTAAATTGGATCACGTGCATGAATGCACTTATTGAAATTGAAAAACATTTGTAGTGTGCATGGAATACACTTTATTAAAAGGGAAATCCCAATCTACCCAACTTTAACCAACAAAAAACTGAAGCTAAATGAATCCTAAAACAGGCAATGGAAAATAGCTTCCCTTTCTCTAAAATCGAGGCCATGAATTCAGCTTTACAAATGGGCAACATGACGAAGCTTGAAATAAGAGATGTACCTCATTTTTGTTCACAAGATCAGTCAATTACTGATTAAAAAAATCTATCTGATCTACAATTTGTTCTGAGAGGTTTTGAGGCTAGACATGAAACTCTTCTTTGTGCTTTAAATCTAGCACAAACTCGTACTCTCAGTAATTGGATGAAAATCAGCCAAATACTGAATAGGAACATGGCCTCCTAGAACGAATAAGTGGACTATTCTCGATTTATACTATTTCACTTTCTTCCTTTTCATCTTTGAACATGTTCTCAAATAAATCTAAAGGTTGTTTTGTTTCATGAAACTTTTGTTCTTTTCCATCCTCAAGGAAATTCCGAGACCGATTTGGAATTATTTCAACCTCTTAAAGTTTTTGTTCTATAACTGTCACGATGATTATCGATGTACTTTTAAAATATTTAATTCTATTCAAGTTCACCATGCATGTTGAATCTTTAAGATCTTCTCTTATGATATATTGTTGATCCGGGATTCTTATAGTGGCTTCGATTTGTTTCATAAGGTACTCGTAACTATCTAAATGAGAAGCAATCTCCATACATGCAGCACAATAAGGGTCCTCACACTCACTACATGTTGGTCATCCTGAAGCTAATCTACCTTTCTTTCATTTTCATTGATCTCGGTTTCATGATTTCATAAGGAATTAGCAAAGCTAAAAACATGTTGATCCTGCATTAAAAATTTTGTTTTATCTTCAAAATTTACCTAAAAATCCTCTTCATTTGAAATTGATTTTACCTCTTCAGATAAGACTGTAAGCTGTGATGAATCAGTGACCGGTGTGAGTATGGTGTCTTCATGCACACTACACTCAAAATATGTAGATTGATGATCATCTTCCACCTGTTTTTGATCTTCTACAAAATCAAATTGTACCTTTTGCATGGGTTCTTTCTCTAACTCGGAATATGATCAAACTAAAATTTTGAAACCCATCCTTGAAAATTTTTCTAGAATTCCAGCCTATTTTTTTCTTCAGTAGGCTGCCCCTCCTAGATAATTTTCTATTCTGCACCTTCATGAATTGATATTATGGATGAAGGAGGAGGGGAGGGCTTGATTTCAAGCTGATCATGTAATTTTTAGCAAAATATTGGGGTACAAGGTTTGTATTTAGAATAATAGGATAACGAAATCTTGGACACTTAAATTTGGATTCAATACATGATTATGGAATAGAAGGAGCAGAATTTGTAGCATCCTGAAAACTTGTTAACTGATGAATGGGATGCATTGGCTAACAAGGAGGGTATATGGGCACTTTGGATTTTTATTGGGAAGGTAAGTGGGAACATCCAATTGATGGGGTTCCTCAACCTGATGCCTATCATTTTCTAATGCTTGCAACATTTGGTTAATAGATTCTCTCACTACCCCAAGCCTTTGTTTCGAATAATCTAGCTAGGTGTAGGACCTTCCCACCGACAGGTTTCCCAAAACCAAGCAATATTTGTATCTTCTCTTTCAAAACTTGCATGATCTGCTCCATTTCATGAATTATGCCTTTAACCTCTTCTTCCTGTGTAAAATCTGCATAACCTTGGTTTTGGACAACATAACCATTGTCATACTGATAATCATATTGATGTACAGGGTTCGGGTATTGGGGATATTCATTTTGATAGGGGTCATAGAACTGATCTGAAGGGGAAAATGGATAAAAAGGTTGTTGATATGACTAGTAATACTACTGAAAATGGGGATTCATGGCTGTAGGACCTCATAAAATATGTAAATATGAAAAATAGGTCTGTTGCTCTTTAAAATATCTTGATAACTATAAAATAACATATTTGTACTTTCTTGAAAAATACCTCAAAAAGGTTGTAGCTAAAGAATTTGATGCTGAAAAACATTACACTAATATGAAATCTAATCTACAAATTCACCAAATGAGTTTTGATTTGGATCTTCAATCTTTAGAACACATCAATACTTGTTCTCGTTCCCCACCGGGTGTGCTAAAAATAGGTATACATGGTGGTTGATCTGATTGAATGATGGAACACCTTTGAAAATTAAAACTTTAATATTTATGATGCCCCATCGGGCATGCCAAAAACTATTATCTCTCATAAGCATACCATGTGATTGAGGGATGAAAAATGTTCTAATCTTGTCTCTCCCTCACTTTTGCAGATACAATGGAAACACCTCATGGCTGGGTGTCCCTATGTTGAGGTGAATAAGTGGGATTACAAGGTTGGTTCCTTATTGATGTATTATAAACTAATTTTTTTGTGGGATTTAATGGTAAAAAGATGGCTGTAACTAAAATTTAAATGAGGCGATGCACCAAAATTGATGAGGGCCTTGACTAAGAAACATACACAATATAATGAGAAACAGATTGATTAATCACAATCCAATGGGTTTAATCTTGATCCTAAGGAAAACACTTATGTGTTGAGGGATAAATCACAACAACACAACAACTAACATACACACTAAGACTATGCACAAAACATCAAATTTGCAGCAAGGTAAGCTAATTAATTCAAGGAATTAACATTCACAAGAGTTAATAAAATATACACATCACTGAAAATAATTGGAAAGGCAATAATTGGTTCTCATTCAAGGGGGAAATGAAACAATTGTTTCAACATTGAGTCCAAAATTCCTCATATGATCTTTCTTTATGCTTTGCCAATGCACATAATATATAGCAAAATTATTCACCCAATCCCCTAAAATAGACTAATTCCTAACTACACTTGCATGCTATTATTAACCTTCATTATGAATAAATAAAAGGCTAAAATAGACATGTTGTACATGAGGCAAAATAGCCTTTCTTTCTCCAAAAATAGCTCAAGTCAAAGTGTAGTTGACTCCTTTAATTCTGAAATAATGAATAAATTGGGTGAATACTTTAGCTAATAATAGCTCCTTGTTTGATGTGCAACTTCTATCATGTAGCTCTGATGTGACTTCATCCACTTGCAAGGATATTTTTGTCTTCTTGCTTATTCTTTCCTCTTGTGATGACATGCAAAAATACATTGCAAAAATAATTCTCTTGATTTCATACTTAGCAAAAATAATTCAAGCATCACTTTTTGGGGACCACCTACTTGTACATGTAAAAGTAAAGTCTTTCTTTTAATTTCATCTCCTCCTTGGCACAAGATATTTGGCAAGATTAAGGTATTTTTGAAAAATATAAGCTAATCATTGGCCCCCTTCTTTGACTTTGGGCATTAGCACATGTATTTGGTTTAATATTGGTCACATGATTATTCAATTCCCCTTCGCATGGGTGACTCCTTCACAACATGACATGTATCTTTAGCGGTGACAATGTTTCGGTCCCTCTTTGATCATTCAAAAGACTTTGGAAATAACAAGGTCATTTACCTCAATCAATGGTCAGCCTTTTGATCTTGATATGACATAGACCATAGTATAAAATTTGGTCAAAACATAATCATTCTAGCAGGAAATTTTGTCATGTTGCTCATGATGCTTTGACCCTTGATTATGTCAAACTATACTTTTAAATCTGGTTGATTTGGGGTTTCATGGCTAGTTGACACATCATGTACTTCTTAAATGTGGTTGATTTTAGAGTAACTCAATGGTTAAACATTGGTTTTCATTGGTGAACATTTATTTCGATACATTTTGATCTTGATCATTGATTATTTAACTCACTAGTGAGTTAGGTTGCACGATGGTTTGGTTGGCAAGCTAAAACAAATCAAACCCTAATCATTTTCCTCTTTTTCTCCCCGAGCGAAAATCCACAGAAAATTTGTTCCAGCCACCATTTTTTTGTTCTTTGAATCTCTTTCACTCTAGAAATTTGGCTTTCTAAGAGTTCTGGGTGTAAAAAATTGGGTTCTCTACCATTTTTTAGCAATTTGGCTTCTCTGTAATAACTTGGCGGCCATTATTTTTTCTTTCGAGCTCTCTGTTTCTTTCAGTTTTGTGCATTCATTTTTTTATTCTTCATGATATGGCCATTATCTATTTGATGAAGCAAAGGTAAGCTCTTGTTCTTCAAACACCAGAACTATTCTTGTTCTCATCATTCTTTCATTAATAACACTGAAACTTTGTAATTTTGCATTTCTTCTGTGTTTCTATGTTTGGCCTTTGTGAATATGAGCTCAAAGAGCTTTCATGATGGTCATTTTATTGTATATGTTGTTCCTTTCCGAAGGTTTGAAGAACTCAATTTGAATCGATGAGTTCTTTGTTCCATTTTGACTTGTCACTCCAACCATTTAACATCTATGATCAATAAAGCTCTTTTTTTGGTCTTTAATGAATGCTTACTTGGCCTTGTGTGAGTACCATGGAAGTCTAAAACACTATTAGTTTACCTGATCTATGTCTTAGCACTTTAGCTATGAACTATTTTTAACCTTCAAGCTTACGAGTTTGACTTGGGAGATCATTATTCACTTGTACTCACAATTTCCATTACTCGAGCCTTGGAGTTTGATCATTATATGCACTCATATTTGTATTTGAACCATGGATCCCATTGTTGTTTTTTTTTCATGACTTTTGATAGAATCATGCTTCATTTGACTCGAACTCTCAATCTCTTGAATCTATTTTGGGTTTCAAGTGTTTTTGTACACATTTGTGCCCTAGAGGCCATTTTGCTTTTAAACTCTAATTTGATCTTAAGTTGTAACTTCATCTGAGTTTTAGAAATGTTTTACATTTACTTAGATCTATTACTTTTGATTTGTCTCATCACCGTAAGCTCTAAAGTATTTTGGTTTTGTTGAATAATGTTACCTCCTTTCACTTTGTTGTGTTATATTTGGAATTTCAATTAGATTTAAAATAGTTTCTTTGAGAATCTCTAATCTTTTCCTTCAATTGTGGATGCCTTTATTTCGTGAAATTGTAATTTTCTTACATAGATTAAAGTGTTTTGATATTTTATCTTTGAACATGTATCTTTAATCCTTTGGTATTGGCACTTTATGGACCTTTCTCTTCTGGTAATTGATTTTTGCATTATCATAGTTATGAAGTAATGCTTATTATGAACTTGTACTTGGAGTAATTTGTCCCTAAATTTTGTAATCAGACTCAATGGAATTTGTCCTGAATAAGTTCATTTTGATCCTGAACTTCTAGAACATCTTTTCTTTGATTTCATTATGAAGGACTACAAGTTGATAACTATTCTTTCAAATGAAATTATAAAACTTGTTATAGCCATCTATATCTTTATGGCTTGGCATCTACAATTTGTACTCCACTTTTTTATATCACCTGTCTCATGCATAATTCTTGATGGGATGTAAGTTATACTTGTTTATGGAAGCTTGTACTTCATTCTCAATTATGTAAATAAAACTTTATAAACCTTTCTAAAATGTGTCATATAATTGCACACTCCTTGGGTGGTCTGTAATGAACCATTCATTTACTTCTAAAGTTATGATATTGATGCCTTATGGAATATGTTGTTTAATATATCATCTATATTAGCTTTGTTTCTTCCTATAAAATTGTGACAAAGTCATTTGAAAAGCTTCTATCTTCTCGAACAGTTCACTTACTTTCTTTTGTTGTTTCATAAAAAATTGTTTCAAATGTTATACCCGATCTTTGATGTTTAAGCATACTCGAATCTTAAGTTATATTTTGATTTGATTGTAATTGATTATTATGAAATATATGTAATATTTGATTCATTTTGTAGATTGTAGTACTTTCTTTTTTTTAACTGTTTCATTATGTATGCCATGCAATGATTAACTTTTGTATGAGCTCATCAATACTTAGTTTCTTAGAAAGTTGTTTATGATCTTATTGATAGAACAGTCGGTATTTTCTTTTCATCGGCTACATGTACCTACACACTTAAGAAAAATAGTTAGAAAATAATAGGCTTTCAACCTCTCTTGTATTCCATAGTGAATTTTATTTCTTCTTTTCTATCATGATTCTGAGAATCACATGTGCTTCTGTAAGATAGTACTTTCTCATTTCTGTATCTAGTTCATGTACCTTATGCCTATTGACTTCAAATGATTCATTTTCATGAAACTATTAGCACATGCATACAGATTAAACCCTGAGCTCAATAACTGACAACCTTTTCTCCTTTCTTTTCAGGTACATCGATGGACTGGATGATGCAGAAGAAGATGAAGAAGCTGCAACTAGAGAAATGAATACCCAAAGGCAATGATGGGTTTCTTCTATATTCCTTTTCTTTTAGCTTTGTGTACATGTATCTTTTACTTCAATAGTCATAAGTTACATCCCACGGCTTGTGTGGGAAAATTGAATTTGTATCTCTTTATGAATAAATGAAATTAAATTTTGTAATTGAGTTGTCTATTTCATTTGCATTTGATTACTGTAAATGATAATTGTGGAATGAACTAAACAACTCAAAACATAATTAATCTCATTCAAACATAAATAAATAACAATAATTAATGTACTTATAACTGATAATGTACCTTCAGCCATGCAAACAACAACTAGGTTTTCTTGTTTGGAGTCCAACTCCTTAGGTGTACAGTTGTTCTTGCCTTTATTAGGGCTATACTTTAGTTCTTTGGGAATTTTATACAAATTTGATGAAGATGAACATGAAATGGCAACATACGTGAGGTGTTGCATTTTGCAACAACACACATAGCTACATTTTTCTTTGCTTAATCAATTGTTGTAAATCAAAACATTAAGAAAAATGTATGTCTTTCCTTTAATTAGATCCATCACATCAATGTCTTTCATATGAAATGAAGTTTCAAGATGCCCATTTTTTCTAATAGTGTAAAAATTTTCAACAAGTAATACCCATATTTCTTAAAATTTCCCTCTATAAAAACATGGGAGAAATCGCCACCTATAACCAAGCAACATGCACATGGTCTTGATCCTCAACTTTTACTATGGGAACTACATCTTCCATAAATAACGTCTCATAAACCTATCCAAGTGAATACATTAATTGGGACCCATCAATCAATTCACATCAACCATCTAATCACTCTTATTAAGAACACTTCTGCAGAGTATTAATGGTACAAATCTCCACATCATCATCATAACAGGGAAAACATAGAAATTGTACTACACATATGAACATGGACATTATTTTTTTATTCATCACACAACAAATTGAAAGAATTGAAAATGAACAGATCAACAAATTATCAAGTGACCCCTTTGTCGGTGGCTAACGAGAGGGCATTGGTTGTCCTTCAATTAGTTTACTACTAACTCAGGTCAAATTTGATAATGAGGATCAAATTAAAATGACCCCTCAATTTTGACTTGTACATTGGATTTCACCAATAATGTGTCTAGCTAAAAGTGAGTAAAAAAATATTAAATATATTTTTGACACTTTTACTTAAAAAATTATTTGACACTTTTGAATAAAACCAGGACACCGCACGACTTTGAAATTTTGATAACTTTATTCAAATAATGACTATTGACTATAGTCAAAACTATTAAAAGGAATCTATTAATCTAAATATGCTTTGATTTAGAAGGAATGACATACATTGATAAGACCATAAAAATGAAATTTTAAAGACTTTTATTACATTAAAAACATAACTTTATTTAAAATTTTGATGGTAACACTTCACTCAAATGATAATCTTAAAAAAACTATAAACCACAAGAACCTTGTATACAAAACTATTCTAAATCCCCACTTGAATGAGACATAGAATCATTAAAACCTAATGGTTAATGTAAACATATTGTTTCGTGTAGAATGTTTCCATTCTTAGAATAGAGTTGCTTCTATCTTTTCATTCTCTTGAGAAACAGATAAGGGTTAGGGCTAGGAGGAATACCTGTTGAGTGTTGGGAGGGTGTGCGCGTACCGTAGAGAGAGATCAGATCGATTGCGAAGAACTCCTTTTTGTCTGGGAAGGACTACCTGTGAATAAGAATGCAAGACCACCAGATTATAGTTAGACAATAAATGAGGGAACTGCCTTGGGCCCAGGAAATATTAGACTTCCTTTCGAAGGTGGTCAGTTCCCCTTTCAATACGAATTAACACAAATGATAACAAAGAAGTTATTGCGAAATTACGATTTAGTTACCTCGTTAAAAAGCAATAGAGGAAAGGCTGGTTTTGGTTTGAGTCACAGTGACCGATGCCGGTCACTGTATAACCGACTGCGGTTATAACACCGGTACCGGTTCTGATAACCGATATCGGTAGGGGCAGTGATTTAGGGGTTTTAATGAAGGTTGGTTGTAAGGCGGTTATGGTGTTTATAAGGTTGGTAAATGATCAGGGGTAGGCAATAGGGTGATGGAGAAGACTCAGAGAGTGTGGGAGCTATTCTTGGGGCAATGCAAGGGTAGAGGAATGAAAGTTAGATGTAGGGTGCTATCGGGTAGTAGATCTAGGAGTGAGCTTATAATTACTATGAATCAGAAGTTCAAGAAATGGTATTTAAAAACGTACAAGACACTACTTACTAGTTCCTGATGAAGGTACAGCTCCAAGGACTGTGATGACAAAGACAAGGCTCAGGTGGGATGATCTGACAATCAAAAGTGAGCTTATCTTCTCTCCCAATGCTTGGATGAGTGTCGTTGTGCTCTGGTTACTCAGTTGCAGTCTTGGGCTCGATGTCCTTCTCTGCAAACTCTTCTCTTTCCTTCACTTGTCTCTGTCTTGCCAAGTGAATTCTGGATCTTTCAAATGAATTTTGATCCCTTGTTTTTGGTTGGGGAAGGTCATTTACAGGGAACCGATGGCGGTTACGTAACCGATGGCGGTCGAGTAGGAACCGATGTCGGTTAAGTCAAAGTGGGCTATTTTTAGTAAAATAGCCAACTTTCCCTCCTTTTCTCCCAAGGGATTAGTTGTGGGCTTGGTCAAGTCATTATTAGGTTGGTTTTGGTGTGGGTGAGGAGTAATTAGTCATGGGTGTGGATGTAGACCAAGTTATAGGTCTTAATTAGGTTAGTTTAGGGTTAGGGCTAGGTCATGATGAGGTGGCGAAATGAGGTGGCAGGTTTGGAGATGTGGATTTATTAATTATAAGGTAATTAATAAATAATTGTGTAAGGTTTAGGTGGTGAGGTTAGGTTGCGAAATGAGATGCGGGGCACAGGGTGTCGTAAGACACAAATTTGGTGTCTACATTAGCCCCTTGTTGTCATGTAGCTTGTCTTGTGAAGCTGCACTGACAATAATAAGAAGTGGTTACTCCCGTTGAGGGTATAGGTAATCCCCCTCAAATCTATCATAGATTGAGGTGACGTGAAATCAGGGATAGGGTTGATAAAGGGTGAATGGTGTTGAGATGATGGTAAGATGGTGGGGTAAGTTCAAGGAAGCGGGAGCGCACGTTGAAATGCGATGAGTGCGACCAGGTACATGATTTGAAGAGCAAACAAGCAATTCATAGGCAAAGGTCGATAGTTTATCCAAACAAGGTTGATATAATCCTGGTATCCAAGGCATGGGAAGTAGCTCCAGGGGATATAACGGGTAAGGTACAGGAACGTTTAGGCATGTTTAGTAGTACCAAATGGTTGGTTTGGTTAAGATAAACGTCACGGTCTCGGTCTAGGCAAAGTTGGTCGATTGATCAAGTCAAGTATCCTAATCATGCTAAAAACACGAACAGGTGAGCATGATTGAACAAAAAGCTACATGTTGGGTGGATAAAATCATAATTTGCGGGTCTTGGTCGAGGTACTTAATTGGTGCGGCCTTGGGTCGGGCCGATTGAGTGGTGAGGGCCTTGGGTCGGGCCTGATTGGTTGGGTGCGGCCTTGAGTCGGGCCGATTGATTAGTTGTGGCGGGCTTGGGTCGGGCCTGGTTGGTTGGTTGCGGCCTTGGGTCGGCCTGGTTGGTTGGTTGTGGCCGTTGGTCGGGCCTGATTGGTTGGTTGCGGCCTTGGGTCGGGCCGGATTGGTTGGTTGGTTGCGGGCTTGGGTCGGGCCTGGTTGGTTGGTTGCGGCCTTGGGTCGAGCCTGATTGGTTGGTTGTGGCCGTTGGTTGGGCCAAATGGTTGGTTGTGGCCTTGGGTCGGGCCTAATTGGTTGGTGGCGGCCTTGGGTCGGCCTAATTGGTTGGTGGTGGCCTTGGGTCGAGCGCCAAATGGTTGGTTGCGGCCTTGGGTCGGGCCGATTGAAGTTAAAATAAGGCTAGTCAGCAAAGCCGGGGGTAGGTGATGCGGGAAAAAGTGGAGATTGGTGGATAAGGGTGGGAGTTAGGTTAAGGAAGTAGGTAACCGATATCGGTTATGTGTGACCGATATCGGTTACAAGACCGATACCAGTATTCTAGGGCGCGAAATAACCGGTATCGGTTATAGGTCAAAACCTATAAAAAGAAAAATACGGCATGTCATTGTCACTTTGTGAATTTGAGCGCCCAATTTTATCTTGTCTGAGGTGTGAAGTGATTGTGTTAAGTTCGTGGGCTGAGTTGGCACTAGTGGAGTGGAGAAGTGAGTTATTGGTAGGCCCCAGCGATCAGGAGGCAGAGTTTGATTGGTGGAGGACCACCGTGGAGGAGATTTGGAGCCATGTCACGGCCCCGGAGGAGCGAGGAGGTGCTTTGGAAGAGCTGGACCACTTGCCACCTATCCCACCACGATGATGTGTAGTCATACCCCAGTGAGGCTCTAAACCCCTACTTATGTGAAGTTAATGAATTTAACTAGGATGTGGGTTTTGGGGTAGGAATCCAAAATTTAATAAAATAATGAATAAATGAAGGTAAATTGTAAAATGGAGTGGGTAGGAATGTTAGGTAGGCCAAAACGGTAGGGTGGGTCTTTCTTGTGGGTAAATGGGTAGAAATAGGTAAAAAGGGTTTTGGGGGCCGTTTTGGGTTCGGCTCCGGAATTTGATAGTGACCGATGTCGGTCACTAGGCGATCGACATCGGTCACAGAATAGTCTATACAAATTGTCGTGTCTATAGACCGGCGTCGGTCATATGTCGACCGGCATCGGTACGCGTCTGAATGTGATTGGGGGACCAATGGCGATCGGGTGACCGGTACCGGTCATCATGGGTAGGAGTTAGGGTTGTGAAATTTGTGGTGTTTGTTTGTTGTAGGTGGTAGGATAGAGTTTTTTGGGGGTGAAGGGGGAGGAGGTAGAGTTGATAGGAAAGGTGATTAGGGTGGGGGGAATTGGGTTGTTGGGGGCCGGTCGGGTAGGATAGATTATGTGTTGTGTATGAAGTAGGAGGTGTTAAATTGGCAGGGGTATAGTTAGATGGCTAGAGTAGACCGGGGTGGTTGGTAGGGTGTGAGATAATTAAAGGGGATATCGTAGATGTATAAGGTAAGATAAGTGGGTGCAGATGTGTGTATAGAGTTAGGTTGTGGTTGGGTGGGTAAATGGGTATAGATGGTTAAGGTAGTTGTTTTTGTAAAGGGTAGGCCTAATGGAGTGGGTTGTTTTGCAGGCACTCTGCGGTGACGATGCGGGATCGAGATGCGGCCACATGTGACTGCAGTGCAGTGGGCCGTCATGCGAGAGGTTGGACTCGGTGGAGTCCAGAGGTATAGGGCTGTGGATAGGGACCACAGCCTGATGGTTTCCCTCATCGAGAGATGGGATCCGACAACCAATGTCTTCCAGCTCCCTACTGGAGAGATGACTATCACATTAGAGGATGTGTATCGCATCCTGAGACTGCCGATCATAGGTGAGGTAGTGTTCCAGGTGGATGCAGAGATAGCGATGGATAGCATCCTGTAGGTATTCGGGGATGCAGCCCCATTGATTACATATCACAGCGCGAGCATTGGCTACAGCGATATGTATCGCGCACACCGACAGGAGACACGGCTTGCCGTGTTGATGATGATTGGTATCACCTGCTTCGCCCTCCTGGACTCAGAGGGAGGCCGCTTCCCATGGGATTTGATGGGAGTATTGCATGAGATGGTGGAGGAGCATACCTGCTATGCCTGGGCACCAGTGTATCTGGTGTAATTATACAGAGAGCTCTGGGGTTATCGCCGTATGAGGTGATTTGGTATATGTTCGACATTTTTGTTACACTGCTGGGCCTACGAGCATATCATCTGTATATGACCAGTAGGGTTGCCCCAGTAGCCAGGGCCACAGGTAGTTTACAGATATGGATTTCAGAGGTGGTTGGGGGTCGTGGGCCAGCCACGAGCAGTGATCGCAGGACGAGATGTGACGTTTTACAGGCGTATGTTAGAGGGCCTGACGGCACTAGATATTATATGGAGGCCGTACAGAGGCCATCAGCCCCAAGGAGGAGCCCGAGCGCAGCTACGATGGATCCAGTATATCTTCTGGATAGCTGGATGGAGACCCGGGGAGTATGAGTGGATACCCCTAGAGAGGGTACGACGTCAGTTGGGCTTACGACAGGATGAGCCACCTCCCTTCTCACAGTATCAGAGGGAGGATGTAGAGGCACCATTACCTGCACCGCAGCCATTTGACCCAGTCTGGGTAGCAGAGAGACCGACTGATGATACAGTGGATGATGCCGGAGTGACAGGTGCATTTTTGGTGTGGTGGGCAGGGCAGAGGGCAGCCATGAGAGCACAGCCCGCACAGCCAGATTTGGTGGCTGTGATAGTGGAGAGGGACCGTCTCTTAGGCCAGGTGCAGCTATTACGGGGCAGCTTGTTCTTTGCATAGGCACAGGTCTCAGTGCTACGGGGCGGTTAGCTTTAGGCACGAGTACAAGCACGAGCATAGCCGCGAGCACCGCACAACCACGAGGCACGGAGTGCGAGTGCAGGCACCGCCACAAGCACAGGGTGTACCGGCAGGTCAAGGGCCACTTCTATTAGGAGCCGGGGGACCAGCCCCACCAGCCATGGTGGCACGGGCCCGCTATATGGAGGTGAGAGTGGAGGTCCGGTATTATCGGGATGTGCTTCAGATGGTACCGGGCCGACTATCGGCGATATGCACGCCAGAGCCGAGACGTCCGGACTCACGAGTCACGGGGGCATGCACCCACGGCCGATGGCTCCGTGACGGGTAGGAGGCGAGATCGCATAAGGGCCAGCGGGGACGGGGAAAAGGGTGGTGGAGAGAGCTGAGACATCCTAGGAGCAGATATGGGTTTTGTTATTGGATATAGACACCAGTCTGCTAACCGAGTATATATATAGAGGCCTGCGTGCCCACATAGGATTTATTTATTCATTTTTGTTGTATAAACCGGCCTGCGAGCCGAGTACATTTTGTATAGTTGATACTAGCCTACGAGCCAGTATATTTTTGACATGAGAAACCGACTGTGAGTGAGTCGATATTTTGACAGAGACAACGGCTGCGTGCAGCTTTTTATTTTTAGATCACAGAGGCCCCATACAGGGCTAGTTTGTATATTTTGACATTGAGTTGATGATGATATATATAGATGAGTTTGATCCACATGGTGTGTAAATTTTTTTGATTTGATGCATATATTAGAATGTCTCATGTGTTTTGTCGATGGTATTGAAATTTAATGTATATAGATGATGTTGATGAAATTTTGATGATATGTATATGTGTTGATGGTATTCTGATGATAAATATTGATAACGATGTCGTTATGCAGGGAAAAGAGGCGGGCGCCACCAAAAATTTGTAAAAAACAAAGAAAAGGCCTAGGTTTAAGCAAAAGGAGACATGTGACCGATATCGGTTAGCTAACCGATGTCGGTAGCTATATGACCGATACCGGTTAGGTAACCGATATCGGTTATGCCAAAACAAGTTTTTCTAAAAATAGAAAAGCTTGGGAGGTAACTTAAGTTCGTATTTTTAGAGTCATGCAACAAGTTAAATACGAGAATGCGACGCTGTTGACGACTTATACAGGTAATTGCATGGGAGAATTGAGTGATAAGGAGGAAAGAGACAGGTAAAGTGATTGTGGGCTGAGATTAAGAAGGTAGAAAGGTAAGTTATATTGAAGAGGGTGGTGAACATGGCTGAACAAGGAGAAGCATCCAGTGGGCAGAGACGAGAGGGAAGACAGGTTCCACCTCAGTGCTGCATCCCAAGAGGTAAAATTTTTGGTTTGGAATTCAACTCTTGCATGTTTTATGAATAGGATGAGAGAAGGTAAGTGGGTAGAGATGAAAAATAAAAGGTGATAGGCAAGGGTTTGGGATGGGGTGAGTGTTATGGGGTAGGTAGCGGGGTTTTGGGTATGTGTTTCGCACGGAATGTTTCACTCTGCGAGAATAGACTTGCTTTCATCCTATTATTCCTTTGAGAAAAAGATAAGGGTTAGGGCTAGGAGGAATACATTGAATGTTGAGATGGTGTGCGCGTACCGTAGAGAAGATCGATCGACTGCGAAGAACTCCTTTTTATCAGGGAAGGACTACTGCAAGTAAGAATACAAGACCACCAGATTTTAATTAGACAACAAATGAGGGATCTGCCTTAGGCCCAGGAAATATAAAAACTTCCTTTCGAAGGTGGTCAGTTCCCCTTTTAATACGATTTAACACAAATGATAATATAGAAAGCTATTGCAAAATCACGATTTAGGTATCTCGTTACAAAGCAATAGAAACTAAACTATCAATAATAAAGCGTCACGTTGTTTGTTCGGTTACTGGTCGTTGATACGTTCAGGTTGAGTTATAGGGATAAACCAGGCTGGATTTGGGGTTATTAGGTGGCAAATAGGCAAGCAAAAGGTTTTGGGGTATAAGTCACAGTGACCGACGGCGGTCACTAGGTAACCGACCGCGGTTAGATAACCGCTGCCGGTAGAGGATAAACGATACCGGTAGGGTCAGCAATCTAAGTGCTTCTGGATAGAAGTTGGTTGCAAGGTGATTGTGGGGTTATTAGGATTGGTGGATGGCTGAGGGGAATGATGGGAGGATAGGGAAGACTCAGAGTGTGGTAAAATGGCCTTCTGGGCAATATCAGGATGTATGGGTGAAGGTTAAGTGCAGTATGTTGCTGGTAGTAGATCTAGGAATAAACTTATAACTAATTTGTGATTAAAAAGTCTAAGAAATATTAAAATGAGAACACACAAGATGCAACTTACTTTGGTATTGTGAGGATGCGAGGTCCAAGAACTGTGATGACAAAGGTAGAACTCAAGTAGTATGGCCTGATACCCAGAAGATGAGATATCTCCCTCCCAATGATCAGATGAGTGTCACAGGGCTCGAGTGGCAGTCTTGGGCTTGATCTCCTTTTGCTGCAAACTCTTCTTGTTTCTTCACTTGTCTCTGCTCGGCCAAGTAAAGATCTGGATTCTCTTGATCACTTCTGATGATCCTAATCGATCCCAAAAAAATCCTTCCACCTTTGTTTCTGATTAGGGAAGGTCATTTACAGGGAACCGATGGCGGTTACGTAACCGACAGCAGTCAAGTGGGAACCGGTATCGGTTAGGAAAAAGTGGGCTATTTTTAGTAAAATAGCCAACTTTCCCTACTTTTCTCTCGAGGGATTAGTTGCGGGCTTGGTCAAGTAGCTACAAGGTCGGTTTTGGGTGCGAGTAAGGAGGCATTAGTCATGGGTGTGGATGTAAACCAAGTTTTAGGTCTTAATTAGGTTAGTTTAGGGTTAGGGCTAGGTCATGATGAGGTGGCGAACTGAGGTGGTAGGTAAGGTGACGTGGATTTATTAATTATAAAGTAATTAATAAATAATTGTGTAAGGTTTAGGTGATGGGGTTAGGTTGCGAAATGAGATGCGGGTCACAGGGGGTCGTAAAACACAAATTTGGTGTCTACATTAGCCCCTTATTGTCGTGTAGCTTGTTTTGTAGAGCTGCACGGACAATAATATGAAGTGGTTACTCCTGTTAAGGGTATAGGTAATCCCCCTCAAATCTATCACAGATTGAGGTAGCGTGAAATCAGGGATAGGGTTGATAAAGGGTAAATGGTGTTGAGATGAGGGTGAGATGGTGGGGTAGGTCCAAAGAAGCAGATGCACGTTGAAATGTAGTAGTGCGACCAGGGTACATGATTTGACGAGCAAACCAGCAATGCATAGGCAAAGGTCGATAGTTTATCCAAACAAGGGTGATATAATCCTGGTATCCAAGGCATAGGAAGTAGCTCCAGGGTATATAACAGGTAAGGTACGGAACGTTTAGGCATGTTCGGCAGTACCAAATGGTTGGTTTGGTTGAGATAAACGTCACGGTCTAGGTCTAGGCAAAGTTGGTCGACAGATCAAGTCAAGGACCCTAATCATGCTAAAACACGAACAGGTGCGCTGGATTGAACAAAAGGCTACTGGGTGGATAAAAGTGTATGTTGTTGATGTTGGGCGAAGTAGTTAAGTGGTACGGCCTTGGGTCGGGCTAATTGATGAGTGAGGGCCGTGGGTCGGGCCAAGTTGTTGGGTTGCGGCCGTGGGTCGGGCCAAATGGTTGGGGTGAGGCCTTGGGTCGGGCCAAATGGTTGGGGTGAGGCCTTGGGTCGGGCCGGATGGGTAGGGTGAGGCCTTGGGTCGGGCCAAGTTGTTGGGTTGCGGCCTTGGGTCAGGCCAAATGGTTGGGGTGAGGCCTTGGGTCGGGCCAAATGGTTTGGTTGCGGCCTTGGGTCGGGCCAAATGGTTGGGGTGAGGCCTTGGGTTGGGCCAAATGGTTAGGGTGAGGCCTTAGGTCGGGCCGGATGGGTAGGGTGAGGCCTTGGGTCGGGCCAAGTTGTTGGGTTATGGCCTTGGGTCGGGTCGGATGGGTAGGGTGAGGCCTTGGGTCGGGCCAAGTTGTTGGGTTGCGGCCTTGGGTCGGGCCAAATGGTTGGGATGAGGCCTTGGGTCGGGCCAAATGGTTAGGGGGAGGCCTTGGGTTGGGCCAAGTGGGTAACAAAGGGTTTGTAGCAAAGGTTGATATAGGCGATGTTTGCGAGAAATTGGGGGAAGAGCTGGAATAAAACCGATGTCGATTGTCTAGGACCGATATCGGTTAGGTGACCGATACTGTTCCTTAGGGCACAATATAACTGATATCGGTTATAGGTCAAAAACCTATAAAAAGAAAAATACGACTGTCATTGTCACATTTGCAATTTGAAAAACCGATTTGAGTGGTCTGAGGTGGATTATTGAGATTAGTGCATTTGTCAGCTGAGGTGGCACTGTTGGAGTGGAGGAGTGAGTTGTGAGTGGGCCCGAGTGAGGAGGAGGCAGCAGTTGAGTGGTGGAGGACCCAGAAGAGGATAGTTCGAGCCATGACACAGCCAGGGAGGAGCAGGAGGGCTGGACCACCTAGACCACCACCACCCATCCCACCACGACGACGTGTCGTCGTACCGGTAAGTTCGAAACCGTGCATTGTGTTTGTTTTAATGTTATGAAGCTAGATTTGGGTTTTGGGTAGGAATAGAAGTTTTTTAGAAAATAATTAATAAATGGAAATGATTGGAAAAAGGGAGAGGGTAGATAGGTGAAAGAGGCCAAGGCGGTAGGGTGGGTAGGTTTTTAGGGTGTTTGGGTGGGTACAGAGGGAAAAATAGGGAAAAAGGGAATTGGGGAGCCGCGTCGGGTTCGGCTTGGCAAATTTGCAATGACCGATGTCGGTCGCTAAGCGACCGGCATCGGTCCCGAAATTTTAGGAGCAGGGTGGGTCTGTAGGTGACCGGTGGCGGTCGGTCGTTGACCGGCGTCGGTGGATAGGCCCGGTGTCGGTCATAAGTGACCGGTACCGGTCCTGACTTAGGTTTATTTCAATTTGTTGGTGTGGGTTGTGATTTTGTTTTTGAGTTTTTGGATGTGGTTTGGGTATTTGGGCATGGTGTAGGTTGTTTGAGTATGGTTTGGGTTGTGTTGTTGTTTTAAGTTTTTAGATGTGGTTAGGGTATTTGGGCATGGTGTAGGTTGTTTGAGTATGGTTTGGGTTGTGTTGTTGTTTTAAGTTTTTAGATGTGGTTAGGGTATTTGGGCATGGTTTGGGTCATTTGAGTATGGTTTGGGTTGTGTTGTTGTTTTAAGTTTTTAGATGTGGTTAGGGTATTTGGGCATGGTTTGGGTCGTTTGAGTATGGTGTGGGTTGTGATTTTGTTTTTGAGTTTTGGATGTGGTTAGGGTATTTGGGCATGGTTTGGGTCGTTTGAGTATGGTGTGGGTTGTTTGTTTGGGTGTGAAGAGGGAGGGGGATAGCGTAGAAGTTTTTAGGGGAAGATAGATGGGCGTAGACGTGTGGTATGGAGTCGGGTTGTGGTTAGGTGGATAAGAAAGGGGATATAGAGAGGTAAAGTAGATGTTGTGATAAAGAGTAGGGCTAATGTAGTGGGTTGGTTTTGCAGGCACGTCAGCAGCTGACGATGCGGGACAGGATGCCCCCACTGTTGAGCTGGATGCGGCCACACGTGTCTGCAGCACACTGGGGTATCATGCGCGAGGTGGGACTCGGCGGAGTCCAGCGGTACAGAGCGATCGACAGGGATCATAGTTTGATGGTCACCCTCATCGAGAGATGGGATCCGGCGACCAATGTGTTCCATCTCCCGACTGGGGAGATGACTATCACATTGGAGGATGTGTATCGCATCCTTCGACTACCGATTGATGGAGAGGCAGTCTTCCAGGTAGATTCAGAGACGGCCATGGACAGCATCCTACAGGTTTTCGGGGATGCAGCTGCGCTACTGACATATCACAGCGCGAGCATCGCGTACGGGGATATGTACCGTGCCCATCGCCATGAGACACGGCTTGCCGTGCTGATGATGATCGGGATCACCTGTTTCGCCCTCCCGGACTCAGAGGGAGGCCGCTTTCCACGGGCACTTATGGGGGTTTTACATGAGATGGTCGAGGAGCATACCTGTTATGCTTGGGCACCAGTATACCTGGTGCAGTTATACCGAGAGCTATGGGGCTATCGCCGGATGAGGCGATTCGGGATCTGCTCGACGTTTTTGCTACATTGTTGGGCATATGAGCATATCATATGCATTAGACCAGTAGGGCTACCTCAGCAGCCAGGGCCACAGGTCATCTATAGATACGGCTTTCAGAGGTGGTTGGGGGTCGTGGGTCAGCCACGAGCAGTGCTTGCAGGGCGAGACGTTACTTATTACCGGCATTTATTAGAGGGCCTGACAGCGGCAGATATTGTATGGAGACCGTATAGAGGTCATCACCCTCACGGAGGAGCCCGAGGACAGTTGCAGTGGATCCAGTACACATTCTGGATAGCGGGACGGAGGCCGGGAGAGTATGAGAGGATTTCCACAGAGAGGGTGCACGCGAGCGAGATGGGGCTACGACAGGATGAGCCCCCTCACTTCCCTCAGTACCGGAGGGATGATGTAGAGGCCCCACTACCTGCACCACAGCCCGTGGATCCAGATTGGGTTGCTGAGAGGCCTGCCGATGACACTGTAGATGATGCTGGGTGCACAGGCACATTTTTGGTTTGGTGGGCCGGAGAGAGAGCTGCGAGATAGCCACGACCCGCACAGCCAGCACTTAGCGGTACATTAGAAGCGAGAGAGGGACCAACTCGGAGGAAGGTACAGGTTATTACAGGGGCAACTTGCTGCTGCACAGGCACAGATAGGTGTCTTACAGGGGCAGCTAGCCTGAGCTCGAGTACGAGTAGCAGCACAGTACCACCAGATGTGCAGTATAAGCACGAGCATAAATGCAGTACGAGCACCAGCAAAGCACCACCACCGCACCGCACAGCCGTAGGTATAGTGTACCACCACATGCCCACAGCACCACAGCGGCACCCAGCCACAGAGCACGAGGGGCACCGGTAGTAGGAGTCGGGGACCCGGCCCAGCAAAGACTCACGGTGGCTCGTGATCGTTATATGGAGGCTAGAGCGAGGCCCTGCTTATCGGGATATTCACCGGTCTACGAACCGGCTATGTTTAGAGAGGCCTGCGTGCCTAGATATGATGTATTTATTTATTCATTCATTCATTTATTGTATATACCGGCCTGCGAGCCGAGTACGGGTTGTATAGTTGATACCGGCCTGCGAGCCGAGTATGTTTTTGATATGAGAGACCGGCCTGCGAGCCGAGTCGAGATTATTGATAGTTATTGCGGCCTGCGTGCCGGCTTTGTTGTATTATGAGATCACAGAGGCCCCGATGCAGGGCACATTGTATATTTGAAACTTGGTATATATATAGATATGATGATTTGACCCACATGTTGTGCGTAAAAATGTGTTAAGTGTTTTGAAAATGGTTTGTGATATTTAATGTATGATGAGTTTAATTTACATGGTGTTATATTGATGGTGTTGATGTCTTTTGTTGATGGAATGTATGTATGTATATAGATGATGAGTTTATTTGACATGTTGTATGTTTTGTCGCTGGTTTGTGAATATTGAATGGTTGGAGTTGTTGATTTGGATCCAAATGGTGTATATATTAATGGTTTTTGATATCGGTTATTGATGGCTTGTTTGTTTTGTAATATAGAGAAATGATGTTAATGAAATTATAATGAGATGTGGATGTAATGAAAAATATGGATAACGGTGTTGTTCATGCGGGAAAAAGGAACGGGCGCCACAAAAATGTGCAAAAAATGAAGAAAAGGCTTAGGTTTAAGCAACAGTGGGGGCATGACCGATATCGGTCATGTAACCGATGTCGGTAGCTATATGACCTGTACCGGTTATCTAACCAATATCGGTTATTCAAGAATGATTTTCCTAAAAATAGAAGCTGGTCTGGGGTTGTGCAACTTAAGTTCTTATTTTTAGCATTCTTATTTTTAGAGTCATGAAACACGTTAAATATGCGAATGCGACGCTGTTTAACAATTGCTACAGGTAATTGCATGAAAGAATTTGAGTGATAAGGAGGAAAGAGCCAGGTGAAGTGAGCGTGGGCTGAGATTCGAGAAGACAGAAAGATAAGTTATATTTGAAGAGGGTGGTGAATATGGTGAACGACGAGAAGCATCCAAGAGAGCGAGGATGAGGAAGACATGTTCCGCCCCAAGTTATGCATCCCGAGAGGTAAAGCTGTTTGGTTGTAATTTGATTGTTGCATGTGTTGCAAATAGGATGAAAGAAGTGTAAGTGGGTAAAGATGAGAAAAAAGGTGATAGGCAAAGGTTGGGGATGGTATGAGCGCTATGGGGTAGGTAAACAGGGTGGGTATGTATGTTTTTAGGTATAAATAGGAGTGAACGGGCAAAATAAATATCGTAGGTGTATGCTTTAAGCAGGGTAGATATACTTTGACAATGACCGGTATCGTTTTGAAGTAACCGGTATCGGTTAGCAAACCGGTATCGGTTATGCATAACCGCTATCGGTCACTGTAAGGGTTTCCAGAGTTTGAGAAAAAACCCGTAGAGATTTGTTCTTTTGAATAATCATGTGTCGTTTTGATGTATGCAGGCGAAAGCAAGGTTAAGGATGAATGATACTTGTGCAACGTTGTTGTCGGAATCGAGCGGATGTAACACCAGCGGAATGGGCATTGATAAATTGGTTGGGGTTAAGTGGAATCCGCTATTATTCAAGAATTGCGCGGAACCATGCTATGTTGCAGGCGTTGATTGAGAGATGGAATCCAGAAAAGAATACCTTCTATCTACCAACAGGGGAGATGATAGTGACTTTGGAAGATGTGTTCCGTATTTTGAGACTCCCAATGATAGGAAAAACAGTGTATCAGGCATTTCCCAGCGTGGGGCGAGCAGCGATAACAGCAGTATTTGGGGACGCTGCACGAGATTTGACACAGCGAGGTTTATCATTTACGTATGGTACAATGTATGCAACACACCCTGAGGAAACAAGGTTGGCCGTGCTATTAATGATAGCGGTGGGGTATTATGCATTGCCGAGGGCGGAAGGTGGAAGATTTCCCAAAGCATTGATGAGTGTTATTTGGGAAATGATAGAAATGAGCGTGACATTCGCATGGGCACCCGCATATCTGGCAAAGTTATATAGGGGTTTATGGGCATGCAAGCGAAAACACAGAACGACACTGGATTGTTCATACTTATTACATTGTTGGGCCTATGAGCATATTGTTTGTGTGCGTCCAATAGGCCGACCCATTGAGTCGGGAGAGGCAGGAGTGCAAAGGTTGGGATTCAGACGATGGGTCCAGACAGAACAAGAAGCGAGATCCCAGGCCGTGATAGATGACATCGAGTATTATAGATAGGTATGGGAGATGGTGACGATTGCGGATATTTGTTGGAGGCCGTACGGGAACTATATGGTGACAGAGCACATAGCTGAGGAGTTGAGGGGTGTAGAGCGATTGAGGTGGATCGCAGGGCATAGGCCGGGTGAATACGAGAGGATTCCTCTAGATCGCGTGTGGCAACAATTTGGGTTCGTTCAGGATATTCCTATGACATATAGACCATACATGAGGATCGACGCCGAGGCAGCATTCTCACCTCCCCGGCCTACACCTCCAGAAGGGCCAGAAGAGATAGCAGCCGATCGTAGGGTTATGGATGTGGGAACGACAGAGGCGTATAGAGTATGGTGGGTAGCAGAGCTGCGAGGTGCACGTGAGTGCCCTGACATAGCTGTGATTACAGTGGAGAGAGATCGTCTGCAGGATTTAGCTCGCCAGCTTCAAACACAGGTGAATGAGACAATGGGATTGTTAGAGGCTTCACAGCTACGAGTGGAGAGACTGGAGGCAAGATTCCTCCATGCGAGAGGATGTATTCGTATGTTACAGGAGATGTTGGCGGATCAATGGGAGGAACCAATGGCAGTGGCACCTTTGAGGATGGAGAGGCCCACGGAGGGGCATCGACGATCACGATCACCACCTGATTCGGGAGGAGGTGCAAGGATCTAAGTGAATTTCATAGGAATAGAAGAATAAATAAAGATGCCGACCTGTGAGTTAATGATAGAGAAGATGTATTTGTTTAACATCTAAAATAAAACTAAATATGTAAGTGGTTTTGAGTGATGATAATAATAAGAATGGTTGTGTTTTAAATGTTGTTTTTATTTGTTTTGAAAAAGGATAAAGAGGAACGTTGGCAAATAGAAATACACAAAAAATACTTATATTGACAATACATGATAGGGTATGGTAGGGGATGGTCGAGCTAACCTTGGGAGACCCCATGTCTCCTAAGTGCTGCCTACATAGCCCATTGCACAAAGCAAGGAAGGGCCTCAGACCGATGTAGTTCTCCCTTAGGATCAGGGAGAGGTGAATTCAGGCAATTTTGTTGGTTGGTAAAAAAATATTGATATTGATATTGGTAGGGTAATGTTGTTGGTGTTGGTAATGAATTGGTGATGTTGTAAAAGGTATAAGGGAAGCGAAAGTTAGCCTACCCAAGTGGTAGGGAACCATGTCCTGATTAAGATCAACACATAATCCTAGATGCGAGGCAAAGAGGAAAGAGTGTTCCGTAAGTGAAAAGAGCTAAACAAACCACATAATAACGTAGAATTAGCTTAAACCCCTAGGTACCATGCATAGACGAGAAGTCAATAGGTGAAAAGAGTTGTATGATCACAATATATCGATTGTACGTCACGTCCCTTGAGTTTAAACAAATGGTGAGGTGAGGTGGATGGTATAGCTGTGGTATGGAGAACTTATTACTAAGTGAGCGTTCTCACGAAAGAGAACCTAACCTAAATAGACAATTCTATGACTCAAAAGTACTTTTGAATGAGACTTTTATTTTACTGAATATAGACTGATCGATGCGGGAAGTCTACAAGGGATATTGATTGTATTATTCTTGAGGTCTTCACGAAGCTGATCAATGCGAGAAGCTTCTGATAAAGGCTGACTGTGTATAGCTGTCCTTCAAGGGAGCAGTCTATTTATAGTAGCAGATGCGGCATTTGTGTATAGCTGTCCTTCGGGGGAGCAGTCTATATATAATAGTAGCAAGAATTTTGGCATATAGTTGTCCTTCAAGGGAGCAGTCTATGTATAATTTAGAGATCTAGATGTCCGTTTGGCATGAAGCATCTAGTTTTGTAGGAAGTTTGACTCAAGAAAATCCCATAAGCATTTTAATTAAGAATGTGTTATTTTGATACTTTGAAGTCATGGACTAGACTAAAAAGGGGAAGACATCTTTTAAGGGGAGGTGATAATCAAACCATGTGAGCTTGATTTGATTTTGAGATGTAAGAAACAAAGTGTATGCGGTGGTAAATGAGCTCAAGGGATGAGCGTAAGGTAGATAAGAAGTGATATAACACTAATTTCAACAGTAGAATGGCCGAAGATGCAAGGCATTAAGGGCTCCAGGCTCAGGTTTACCATTAAGCGAAGCTAAACGATAAGTGCCTGATCTGTAAGTGTGAGTGATAATGTAAGGCCCAATCCAATTAGGAGCAAATTTTCCACGTTTACTCTTTTCTAGTTTGGTTACATGTTGATTCTCTTTGAGGACAAGATCACCAACCTTAAAAGTACGCTCATGAAGTCATTTATCATAGGCACGCTTAATGCGTTTCTGGTAGATTTGAAGGTGATCAAGAGCCGTAAGATGACGCTCGTCAAGAAGCTCCAATTGGGCTAACCGCTCTTGGCGGAAATCATCATTATTAAGAATATCTTGAAGAGATATTACGAGGAGGGTATTTGTATTTCAAGAGGCAAGACACCTCGGTACCATATACCAAAGAAAAGGTGTGGCATTAGTGGAGGTACGAATGCTTTGAAATACGATAAGCCCAAAGGGCAAAGGGGATGTGATAGTGCCAATTTCTTCCTGACTCATTGACAACTTTCATAAGGACTTTGGTTAGGGTTTTATTAGAAGATTCAGCTTGTCCATTCGCTTGTGGATAATAGGGTGATGAGAAACTAAGTTTGATACCAAAGTTGTCAAAGGTCTTGCAACAACTTATTTTTGAAAGATTTTCCATTATCTGTTATTAGGCGATGAGGAACACCAAAACGATAGAGAATGTGGTGGTTAATGAACTCTACAATTTTTTTCTTTTATAGCTGAAATGAGCGGAATAGCCTCCACCCATTTTGTGTAATATTTGGTTGCTGTGATTATCCATCGATGACGTTGCGAAGATGACGGATGAATCTCACCAATAAGGTCTAAACCCCATTGTGAGAAAGGCCAAAGATCTCGGGCGACCTGTAGCGGGTGGCTTGGAGTATGTTGAAGGTTGGCATGTTGTTGACACATAACACAACACTTAACATATTCGTAGCAATCGTTATTAAGAGTAGGCCAATAATAACCTAGGCGAAGGATTCGTTTGGCCACGGCAAGGCCGCTAAAATGTCCACCACAAATACCGTCATGGACCTGTTGGATGGTATAGGTGACCTCCACGCCGGTGAGACATCGAAGGAGGATGCCATCAAAGCCACGTTTATAAAGGAGTCCCCCCATAACGACATAACGAGAAGCGCGTTTAAGAAAAGCGCGTTTGCAGTACTAGTAAGGTCAGATGGGAGAACAGAGGTTGTAAGGTAGTCGTGAAATTGGTGATACCAAGTATCCCGCGAATTAGCAGACACATTATTTATCATACAAACAACCGGGGCTGAGTAAGATGGGGCAAAGAGTTGTTGGATCAAGACGAAAATGTCAGAGTCAGTTGATGAAGCTGGAATTTGCGAGGCTAAGCAAGCCATAGTATCTGCAAATTTGTTAGTGGAGCAGGGAATGGTTTGGATAAAATCTTGAGTAAATAAGGCTAGAAGTGAATCCACGTAGTGTTTATACTTTAGAAGTTCCACATTTTGCATTGGTAGATGCCCATAACTTGATTGACTACTGTTGTCCACTCAAAATTCCCCGCTCTGATAAGAGTAAAATTTCAAAATTTTGAGTTTAAGTGTTTTTCTCTGAAGTGCCTAAGTCATGAAATTGAAAAAATCTGTGTTTTGGGTCATTTTGTGTGATTTTCGGGCCTGTCGGAACTTTTTGTCCCAACTGTCCCAAGTACAAAGTGCACTCTGTTCCCCGATCGGCCGAAATCCCCGAAGTTGTCCCATTTTCGGGCCCGTCGGAACTTTTTGTCCCAAGTGTCCCAAACTTATTGTGCGAGTTGTTCCAATTTCGGCCGAAACACCCGAACCGCGTACTTCGCACTTCCATGTCCCAAATGTCCCAAAGTTAAAAAGTGCGAGCTTTCCAATTTTCAGCCGAAACTCCCGTGTCGCGTACTTCAGAGCTCCTTGTCCCAAATCGAAAAATGCAAGCTGTTTCAATTTCGCCCGAACCGGCCAAACCGCGTACTCCGGAACTTTTTGTCCCGAATGTCCCAAGTCCAAACGGGCCCACTGTTCCGTTTTCGGCCGAATCACCCGAACCGCGTACTCCGCGCATTTTCGTCCCAATCGTTCCAATAAGCATTTGTGCATCCTCTCCCTGTTTCACCCGAATCGGCCGAGCCGCGTGTTTCGCGCATTCGCGTCTCACATGTCCCAAGCGTACCAAGTGTCATTCACACTTAGTTTTTCCCGCTCGCTCCGAGTATGATGCTATTCAAATTGGTGGTTGTGTATTCAATGCGCATTAAATTCATTCCTCTCTCCAAGCGGCTATATAACGAGCATTTCCCCTTTGCATTTTTCGCATTGCTTCCATGCTATCTTTGCTCGAACCCTTGCAATTTGAAAACCTACGCAAATATCCCCTCCCTTTGCAAATTCCTTCCCGAGTCTAGGTTGCAGCTCCGAGACTATCAATATGAAGATCAAGTTTCAGGGACAGGAGCAAATTTCTCCGCTTGAGTCTGCTGTTAGCAATATTGGGGACAACGAAGCTCGTCATCTCGACTTCGGTGATTTTTGGGCAAGAATGGCAGATGCAAACCCTACACCAATAGCACAAACGATTCATGATAGCGGTTTGGCTTTTGCCGGTGGTTTCCCAATCTCAGTACAGTGTGCTGATACTGTGCTTTCATGCGGAGCTCACTTCGACCCCGCTTCGAGCGAATTGACAAATGTACATGGGAACTCATTGCCAAGCTGGACGCTGCCACCATTGGCGCTGCTCTGAGGATTCCGGAGTTGGACAATGCTATAGTCGTCTCCCGGGATCAAGCACAGACCCTATTCGATCAAGACAGTGACAAATATAAGGCGCGAGTGGCGAAGTCTTGGTTGAAGAACCCTAAGAAAGGTGCTTCTCGCCTAACCAAAACCCTCTTCCGAGCAGATTTCAATGAGGAATTGTCAGACTTCATAATCCTGCTGGCTCGGGTTATGGGTTTGCCCTCCACCAATGAGTTTCATTTCTGGATGTGCCCGCTCATCAGCATGGTGTGCGAGGGAACACAAAACATCAACTGGGCAGAGATCATCAGTATGAATTTGGCGGAGCAGCTATCCAACGTTCAGCAAACAAAGAAGTTCTATATGACTTCATATCTGATGTATACCCTAGCAGCATCAAGGCAGTGGTTTGGTTTCTCCTATATAGATGCACACAAAGATGATCCAGTGTATGCCTATTGCCCGCAGTTCACCCTGGAGACCAGCAATCGGAATTTCAGAAGGGTCAATGATGCTTTCACCATGTACGTGGTCAGATTGCTCGAAGGTGATACTGCTAGAAGGTTTTCAGATGAAGCCATGAACCTGATATCGCAGTATGGAGCCTATTTCATCCAATTCAGGAAATTTTCCTATATCAGGCTTGCTGGCTATGAAAGCACTCCTCTACGGCTTCCCATGTTCTGCAATGATAAAATGGCCTTGATAGAAATATGCAGGCAACTAGACAAGTTGCACAGAACTTGCAGAGATAAGAAGATTTCTGGCTTGCACTTTCCCATCTCTCTGGGAAACTACACATGCAAAACAACTCTGGATGCTCAGAACATAGAAAGAGCCCTGGTCCCTATCACTGTTCATTTCTTCAAGCCAAGAACCTGCTTTGACTTGAAGAAGTTTATTGAACAGAACATCAAGATAATCTACCATCATAGGGCAGATACAGAAGACTACTGGGCTGACTGTGCAGATGATTTTGAAGCCAGAAGAAGGCATTGTGGCAGGTTCTCCCTGCAATTGATTCAAGAACTCGGTCTGTACCAAGTTCCTGAAGGTCTCCAGGATGACAATTCTGACCTATACTCATATGAGTATGAAAATGTGATTAAGCACACCCCTCTGGAGGACCTGGATTGGAACAGGAAAGAGAGGGATGATCTGGCTGAGATTCTTGCTCCAGTCTTAGTCAGGACTAAGGTCTGGTTCAGTAAGAAGATCCGAGAATTCAAGAGGCACTCAGGAGAATCCAGCTCCAAGGATGACTCGACACCAATAAGAGAGGCATCAGTTCCAAGGTCTGAAACACTAATGCAAACCCCTCCTGCCTCATCAACACAAGGACCTACTGAATCTACTCCCTCTTCATCTACCCAGGTATATAAGAAGAAACTCAAAGAGGTAAAGAAGGAGCCTGCAGAGAATGACCCTCCAAGAAAATAGGCAGAGTTGCCTATAGGGCCAGAGAACATCATTGTTCTCAGTGAAAGTGAAGAAAGTGAGATGCCAACTCCTGCAAATGTTCCTGAAGATCCAGCAGATAAGGACAAGGAGGTCCAGAGCACTGAACTTCCAGGTGCTACTGATTCTTCTACCGCTATTACCTCCAGTGCTCTACTCACATCTCAGCTTGAGTCAACAGCTGCGCAGACCCTGAGTGTCATGAGCTCCCTGTCTCTTGGTCCCCTTGCTTCTCCTGCAGATTCTTCTTCCTCTTTTGCTTGGGTGCAACCTTTGGTTGACAAAAGGAAGAGAAAATCCTCCTCTCAAAGCTTGGGACCAAATTTCGATGCTGTTGCAGCCTTGTTGGGCACCACTCCTTCTCGTGCCAAGAAAGCCAGAACCACTTCCAGAATAGTGTCTGATGCCCAAGGTCAGCAATTCTTGGAGATTGCTAAGCCTACAGTAGACAAATCAGAATCAGACTTGCTGGCATCTGACTTGGAGCTTTCAAGAATCCCTATGGGAGAGTCTACTCCTGAAGGTGAAATTCACAACCTCCAGGAAACAGTCACAAGAGTCATTGGAAGGGTAGAGAAAGGGCAGAAAACTATTGAACAGTTGGAAGAACAAGCCCAGATTCTCACAGGTTTCATCAAGTCTCTTTTATCTAAGGATAAAGTCTTGGACCCTACCCCATTGACTACTCTTCCACCTCCTGTAATTCTAAGCCAAGATGAAGTGCAAAGTATCAAAGATATGCACAAGTATTCTGTCTATGGCAGAGCTATTGAAGCCATGGTGGATGACATGCTTGTTGCTGGATTAAACTTCATCGATGAAGCTTTCAAACTCCACGAAAAGGTGAGTAATGTGCAACTGAAGCTCTCCTCCACTATCAATACCATGGATAAAGAACTAAAAATCTGGAGCAGTTGTATAGTAGACCTTCGCCTTATGGGACAGACAGATGAGAACATCTTACTGGCGAATAAGATTTTCGATGATGCTAAGGACAATCTATCAAAATCCTGGGTCTACAGTGTGGAGTGGAAGATCAAAGTTTTGGAGGAAGCTTTGGGAGAAATGAAGAACAGTGGCGAGAAGGAGAAGCTTTCAAGACACTTTGGTTGCATTCTTTGCTTTCGAGGATATACATTGTCATCTTCGGGATGAAAACTCGGTGTGTTTCCTGTCCTTGCAAGAAATCAAATCTCGATTGAGCTTTTGTCAAAGATAATCTATTCAAGAAAGCTCCATCTCTAAGGAAAAGATGAAGGAAATTTGTTCTCTTGATCTACCATTGAAGAAGCAAATAAAGATTATCATACTCACGTCGAGTTTGATAAAGAGATGGAGAAGTGTCTGGGATTTTGGACTCAGTCTGCAGCCAACACGTCAGTTCCACGTGGCAGAGACATAGCTGAGGCATTGAAGAAATTCAGGCAGTGGATTCTGAAGACAGTGGGTCCCTCCCAGTAGCTGGCCACCTGTCTCCTTCTCCTTTCTTTTCTCTTCTTCCCATTCTTTTCGTATTCTTTGTAATTAGTTAAGGTATTGCAATTGGCGATCCTTAACTATTCTTTAATTAAAAGAAACGGTTACGAAGAGTAACTGACTTGTAAGCTATATAATGGCCTTTCCACGCCATTTTGCGAGGAGGAAGAACTTGGATATTTGCTGAAAGTGTAAATAGATCTTAAAGAAATCAATACAAAAGGGCTTTCCATTCTTTGTCTATCTAATTCTTGTTATCTCTATGTTTTCCTTTAATATTGTGGAGATCATTTTGTTCCTAACTCGTTAGTCTCTCTGATTGCATACTGTTCAGTTTTGCAAATACAGTGATCTTGTACAACCAAGAAGGAACTTTGTGTCCTTGATTAATAAATCTGAAGAAGGTTATTTATGGAACTTTGTGTCTTTAAATTTAATCTCATTCAGCCAACGCAAATGATCTTGTCTTAAATTCTTTGAAGCTTCGCATACACGAAGAATTATTCTGCTATCTATAATTCTGAATGTTGCTATTCTGCTCATCTTCTTATTCCCTTTCCTCAGTCCTTGTGTAATTGATGATCCTTGTGGAAAACACTTTCGTAAAATCCAAGTTTGACCATAAAACAATGTTCTGTACATTTGTAAATAAGTTCGTTTCAGAATAAGGGAACCTCTCCCATTAAAGAGGAGGGACTTCTTGTCCCCTGACTGTTGCTCTTCTAAAAATTCCTATTTGACGACCAACAGTTTTTGGCGACTCCGCTGGGGAAAATCACATTCCAGTACTGCAATTTTTCGATCATCCTTTGATCTGGCGACTCCGCGTTTCACTCGAGGGAGAAGGACCCTTGGTATCGAAGATTCTCAGTTTCAGCTTTTGGAGCAACAGGGTTTTCCTTTCCCTTCAAATAGAAGAACTCGTTCGACGAGCACTCCACCTGTTCAAGATAGAAGTCCTACGGGTGGTATTCCTTCAGAACCTGCTAGTCCCAATCTACGAGCTTTGATCCTAGCTGGTGTTACAGTTCCCCTCCAAGCCGTATTTCCAAGAATGGCGGCACAATTGCCATGGGGTCAACGTGTCGGGCCCCTGGCCCTTAATCAGCCTTTGCATGAGTTACCTAGAGGTAACCGAAAGAACTTCCCCAAATTTAAAGGAGATGGCAAAGTACACCCTGATGAACACATTGCAGCCTTCATAGTTGCATGTGGAGTCTTGGGAGTTGAACATGAAGACGTCTCAGTAAGGCTGTTCGTTGAGACGTTACAGGATAATGCTGCTGACTGGTTCTATCAATTTTCTGGCTGGTGCCATCACCGACTGGAATACAATGAGAACTCAGTTCGAAAGCCGTTTCAAGCCGGCAGAAGATGTGCATGCCCTGCTTGCCCAAATTTCTCAGATAAAGAAAGATCCATCAGAACCCATGAGAGAATTTGTGGCTCGATTCAACAGACTGATCAACAAAATTCCTGTAAATACTCGACCGGTTGATCAAATTCAAAAATGTTTCTTTCTAAATGCTCAAACGCCCAAAGTCAGTTATGCTCTAAGAAGGGCTAATCTCGGAACGTTAGTTCTGGATCAAGAACTGGCTGTTAGTGTCGAGGATGACTTGATCATGTCAGGGAAGTTGAGAAGAGATCCTCCCAAATCTAAATCTGCTGCTTCTTCCTCTTCCACCTCTGGACCCAATACTGATCCATTAGTCCAGAAACTTGCAAATGATCTAGTAGCTATAAAGAAACAATTGGCTCAGCATGCCCCGTATGCAGATGTTCCAAGAAGAAATTTTCAGCCCAGAAATCGTTTGCCTGCTCCTCACACAAGACTAGCACTTGAAGGACCTCCTGTTAAAGTTCCTGTGAATGCAACCTGTGAAGTTGAAGAGCCAGATGATGATGTGGATGATGAAGCTCGTGAGGAGTTCCTGGAGGAATTTGATGATGAAGCGGAAGAACTTGAGGGATCTCGGGTTAATTTCTTTACCACCGAAGGCACTGATGATGGAGATGACTATGATGAAGTGGTAGCAGATATGAACAGTGAATCATTTGCTGTCATGACTCGAGAACAGACAAGACAGAAGGAGAAAGTAACACAGCCCATGAAGAAATCTAAGGAGCAGCCGGCAACTATTCCTGTAATTGCCAAAAGAGGATCTCCTATCCCTACCTCATCTGCACCAAAGGTAAGTCCTGTCAATCCTGCTACCAAAATTGCTTCTTCTTTTTCTCCTAAAGTTGATAAGCCTAGAATTCCAAATGATGATGGTCCATCCACCTCTGGATCCTTTGATATTGTTGATCACCTAAAAAGGACCAAGGTTCAAATTTCAGAAGCTGAATACTATCAAACCCATCCCAAAGCTTTTGCCAAGATGATCCAATTTGTTAATTCCCATTCCAAGACCACCTCTAAAGGCCTTTTGCCCACTCCTCCTTCTGCACCACAGCCTAGTCTGGTAGCTGTTGTCACCTCGCCTGGTGACAAAATCAAGCCTTTTTATGTAACACTTCTTATAGCTGGCCATAGGCTCAGTAACTGTGTCATAGATTCCGGAGCCTCAGATAATGTGATGCCTGCTAAAGTAGCTCATGCTTTAGGCTTGACCCTCACTCGTACTTATGGATCTTGCTACTCCATGGAAAGTAAGGAAGTACCTTTGGTTGGAAGGATTAAAGATGCACAAGTGGCTTTTGCTGCTTTACCTGAAAAGAAAGTCTTGGCTACCATCCTAGTAGCAGACATTCCTCCTTCTTATGGAATGTTGCTAAGTAGGAACTTCTGTAAAGATGTGGGTGGAGAGATTCAAATGGATTGGTCACATGCACTCATACCTGTCAATGGACACATGAAGAAGCTGATGCCTGAGAAACAATCAGAGTATATTGTGCAGAAAACGGATGATCCTAAGGCACAAATACTCTATGAGGATATGGGCCATGGTAATTACATGATTCTGTCCCCTGATGAAATCCAACCCTCCAAAGTATCACCCAAAGATCCCAATGGTGTTTGGATTTTAGAATTTGATGGAAGTTGTTCCTCAGCTGGTTCTGGAGCTGGTGTCCTGCTAGTGTCACCTGAAGGCTGCCTACACCCTTTTTCATTTAAGTTGCAGTTCGAAAACACTAACAATACAACAGAGTATGAGGCTCTCATTCTTGGACTGCAAGTGGCCAAAGAACGAGGTGTAAAAAATCTTCTGGCTCGTGGTGATGCAGAGCTGATTGTGAAACAAGTCAGAAGCATTTTTCAGGTAAAAAATGGGAGGCTGAAGCATTACCGGAATCAGGTTTGGGATTCAATTGAATTCCTTGATGCTTTCTCCATTGAGGCAATACCTAGAGAAAAGAACAACAGGGCTGATTCACTGGCTGTCTCAGGATCACTACTGATTCCCCATCCTGAATTCTCTCAGGATAAGTTCACTATTGAAATGGTCCACCGGCCTAGTGTACCTGACAATACCAATAACTGGCAAGTTTTCAATGATGACCAGCATTTGCTTTCCTTCCTGGAACTCAAGGGTAATTTCGAACAACTGTATTTTGAGGGAAGTGACAACCTGCCTCGTGAGAGTGTGTCCTCTGACCATCCTGTCACCCAAGGAGAAGAAACAGATCAGGAAGGGTGCATTAAACTCAAAGGAAACAAGATTCCCAAAGGTTTGGTGAGTTTGGAGGAGTTGTTTGATAAACATGATAGATATGTGAAATCTAAAGCTTCTACTGGACCTCAGCAATCAGCTGAGTATGATAAGATTGATATAGGGAGTTCTACTGACCCCAAGCTAGTAAATATTGGAAAATGTTGCACAACCGACGAGAGGAGAAAAGCAATTGATCTTCTAAGGAGGTATAAGGATGTTCTTGCTTATTCTTATGAAGATCTAAAAGCCTTCAAGCCAAAAGATATGCAGCATTCTATTCCCCTCAAACCAGGAATTAAGCCTTTCAAGCAGAAGCAGAGGCAGTACAATCCAAAAATAGCTGACACCATCTTTCAGGAGATCCAGAAGTTGTTGAAGGCTAAAATTATTTTTCCCATTCACCATTCGACATGGATCGCAAATATAGTACCTGTTAGGAAGAAAAATGGTGAGATCCGCATCTGTGTTGATTTCAGGAACCTGAATCAGGCTTCTCTGAAAGATAACTACCCTTTGCCTATGATGGATCAAATATTGCAAGCAGTAACAGGATCTGAAATGTTATCTATGCTTGATGGATTCTCGGGATACAATCAGGTAGAGGTTGATACTGCAGATCAACACAAGACAGCCTTCACCACTCCTTGGGGTACCTTTGCCTACAAGAGAATGCCTTTTGGGCTGATTAATGCTGGTGCCACTTTCCAGAGAGCTATGGATTTGGCTTTTGGAAGCTTGAAAGGGAAATGTATTGTCATATACCTTGATGACCTGATAGTGTTTTCAAAGACAAGAGCGGATCACTTCACCACTGAAACCGTAACACCTCTCGAATCGTTTGTTTCTCCTAAGCATTCAAGTGTTGATATGTGATTTCTAGTAAATGGATTGTGTACCTCGATTCGAAATCATGCTTGATATGTATTAAATTTCTTGCAGATTGCAGATCTTGACTGAGTCAAAATATTAATAGACTCTTTTATTTATTTCATTTTGTGACTGAATATTAATCTGATCACGGAATGAATTATACAGGTATTCATCAATAATATCTAGACTTGGACCAGAGGAATTGATCCAAGTAATGCTTTAATTTTGCGAAGTGATAAAATTAGATCACGAACCTTGAACAGGTTGCAAGGTATGGAAGCATTTAGAAAGCGGGTCAGGAGTATGACTCAGGCTGATCTCGAGAAATGAAACGGTTCCCGATATTTAGTATATCTGGAAGGTCTCGATTAAAGACCAGGTAATAATTCATTGACATACAATTCTGTAATAAGAACAGGAGTGGCTCTGTTCTAGAAAGTATGATACAGGTCTCTCCGGGTTTTCAGGAGAAGGACCAAATTGAATTACTAAGGGTTAGTAACCTAAAACAATAACCTAACCTAGGGGTTAGATTATTGTTAGTCTAACCTAGACCTAGGCTATGTGTTATGATCCTAAAATAAAAACTAAGTGTAAAATGGTTAGCATGGTCATTACCCTAAAACTCTAACCTAAGATACTAACCTAGCTAACTAAGAGTTTTTGGGAAGGGGCCTCTGAAGGGTGGCGAACCATGGGCGCTATTCTCTATGGCAATAAATGGGAAGGATAAGGATGAGGGACAGACATATGGCGGAGGCTTAGGCGGCGGCTAACCTTGGCAGACTTGGCAATTACTAAGTTTGGAAATGAACTTGAGTTTTTGGATGGACTGTCGCCAATTTCGGCGGTCGGTGGGAGTTGAGATTAAGCGGGAAAATTGGTTTAATGGCACTTAATGTCTAGGGAGTCGAGCCGGAGCTCGCGGAACAGCATGCAAACGAGAAGTTGGAAAGTTTGTTTGGTGTATCGCGATTTTCGGTCTTCTTCTCTCTCTTTCTCTGCTAGTTTACTGTTCTTAGCACCAGTTCTCTTGAGTTGCATGGCGAGAATGAAATTCTCTGGCTCTTTTCTCTGCCATGGAGGATATATTGTAAATAGGACAGCGAAATTTTGTTGGTCGCTGTATTTGGGAAAAAGAAAAGGAAGTTTGAGCTCTTCCTGTGGTCTGCTTCGGAAATTTGATCAACAAACAGGCATGCTAGGCCCTAACCTTTAAATATCTTGCTGTTTTTCAAGTGCTTTCATTAAAACAACTCTGTTCAAATGTTCTGTGAAGATTGGATGAATGTTCTATGAGATCTAGTTTGATTATTGGCACTGTATTTCTTCTGGTTCGATTTTTCTTCAAATCCGTTTGTTGGGTGTTTGTGGAAATCGAATTTTAACTCTACTTGTTTGTACATTCTTCCTGGATTATGCATGAGAGGTATTTATTAACAATATGCGAGTGTTCGGCCTGTTTGGCGTGAGCCCTTGGAATATACCTATGAGAAGTATAGGACCACTGTATGTCTTGATTCGTGGTCGCTGTTTCTTGATATAGAAACTGTATTAATGATTTGAAGGAATACTGTAAGAATGATTGGTATTATCGCTTCTTTGGGTGCTCGGTCATGGGATTGTTGACAACGACTAGTGATACTTTCGGGTTTCATTTTGTTTTCAATTTTTGGCTTGGAACAGGTAACTGTAGTGTTACCATAGTCTTTTCGACCTAGCGGAAGTTGTTTTCCCTGTTATTAGGTTAGCGGGAATATTTGTGCACTGTGTATAATATAAATACACCTGTACTTTGTTGTATCGACTCAGTGGAGTCGATGACTGAATCGTATTGCTTTCTTTTGCTGGAATGTAGATTTATCCGCAAGTTTTGTGATTGGATTCTTGTAAAAGCCTGATAAGAAGAAACAGGGCTTTTGTCTACTGTTATTTGAAGTAGTTAAAAGATAAAGACTTCCTGTATATGCATTTTCCTTTCTATGTGAAAGCTGTTAGAAAGTTCGAAGCGGCTTAGTTGCTTTTCCTTGCTAGAAATGGATATTCAATTTGCTTCGCTTGTTCTTTCTGAATGTTATCCATGAATAGCATATATGGATTTATCAATCTATGTCATTGTACGTTGCTGTAGGGTTCAGTGGTTATGCGTGCAAACCTTTATCAGTCACTGTGTGAATATATAGATTATGCTATTACGACTTGGACGACTCTGAGGAGTCGAATGAATGATTCATTTTATTCATGAGCTGAATAAAGTTAAGTGTTGGTATTTTAAGTGCCGGCGACTTAATGGAATAACATGTATTTCGATTTTGTTATTGCAATTTGGAATTCCTTCGTGTTTTTGGGATTTGAGGTACATGATTCTTAGGTGGACATGTATGTCTTCGACCGAGCAAATTAGTGTAAAATGATCGCAGAGAGTATTTTGTCATTCGACTATTGATATGCTTTGTTGAGGATTGTCTCGTATGAATTCTTAAGCTTTTGCATGAATTGATACCTCCGTTTGAATCATTGGAAATTCCGGGAAGGTAACTTGTACTACTGTCTTTTTTTTGAGCTTGACCTTGGACTGTCTTTGTTACTTGTGAGGTCCTTGTGTTTGGATGACTGTTTCGTGTTTTGACCTTGTTAGGGTAAGTCGCGAATAACGCACCAAGACTTGCGTATGCCGCAAGGTAAGGATCGCTTGTTGAATTCCTTTCCTTCACTTCAGTCCGATTTTGACTGAGCAAGAATATGTATGCTATGATTCCTTCCATTTTGATCTGTCCGATCGACTGTGCATGATTTGGAAGTACCGTGTGGGCAACATAGCATAGTCCTTTGGGAAACCTTAGATTGTTGATGCAATAGTTGTTGTTTTCAGCGATACGCTTGTAGCTCTTGTTTTCAACTGGGGATAAGGCTTTACTGTGCAAAAGGAACTTGCATTGGGCTTATGGTTGTTACATGAAATGTTGATGTGTTAGTTGCTGTACAAGAGATTTGCTGAGTTTCTATTTTCGTGATTTAGAACAGTGATCTTGATTTCGGCCTGTCTAACTTGTTCATTTATATACCGTTGATCAAGCTTTCATATGTGAAGGCAAAGATGTGTGATGAACTTATGTAAAAGGAAGTATGAATGGTTTGAATTCTTTCTCTTCCTTTATTTAATATTATTGATAATGAACTATCGTAGAGGAAATTGTTTGTAACATATTGGTGGAATCCTAATTGTTATGATATTTCCTTTTGGAGAATGAAACAATCCGACCAATGTTGTGATTGTGGGTTTAATGATTTGTTGTGTGCATTCGTTCTTGTTTCTTAATATTTGATGAAATATTAGAAAATGATTAAGACTAATCAGTAATAATGATAGAGTTACATAATTGTAATCATTCAAGATTACAAGGGCATAGTCTAATCATGTTTACTTATGTGAATATCTCGATTTCATTTAAACAGTAGTTTTAATGAAAACAATTGATGGATTGCAAATTGTTTTAAAAGTTAGTGCTTATCATGCCTCAGCCTATCAACCGACTCATGTTGACTATTTTTGCAGATGGTTGCCGTAAGAGGTAAATACAATGCAGATCCGGCAACCGATCGATAGTTTATTTGATTTATTATGAATTACAGCTTGATTTTATGGATGTACTATATGAGAAAAGATGTTTCTTTTCCGTTAGCATTATATCAAGTATGCTGTTGCATAAAATGTAATTGTTCGAGTTTCGAAAGGAATGAAAATAAGTGTTTGATACTTATGTGCTGTATTCTATTATGAATGATGAACTTCTTCGGTTTACGTAACGAAGAGGCATAGTTATCTTTGTATAATATGGATGCTTTTGTGATTGACAATGAAAGCTTGTAAGTAATTAGACTAAATTCTTATGAGTATTTAGTAGTTCTAATTTGATCTGGATAATGCAATATTGTAATTTAATTATTGTCTCTCAAGAGGATAGGTTAAAATTGAGCCTAAAAGATAACGCTAAACAAGTTGGATTGAATTACTAATCCCTAGTCCTAAGTATAACAGGACAATAGTAAATTGGATTCTAAATCATTTATATCTTTAAACTAAAAAGTATGATATAAATTCAGTTAAGAGAACTGATAGGCAATCAATGGAGTTCAGGTGGCAATCTCAAGCATAGGTTATGAGATATTGTCCGAATCAGTTGCTTAGAATCAGATGTATTCTAATGACTCCTTGATAGAAGCTAGACCTTAATACCTCTACCAAGTGATGGGATTAATGGAGGAGGGTCGTCTTAAGAAAATGAATCCAGGGATTGGAAATGGCTAACCTTAGGGAAAAGTCTTAAGAAGTAATTTAATCTCTAGTGCGTAACGCTTGTTTTTGGGTAGATCTTCTCGAGGCGGATTTAAAGGATGACGACATAAGGTCGATCATAGGTTGTACCTCCGAGAAGATTAGGATCTTCTCGAAGTTACAACAATGCAGGTGACTTATGGCGACACCCTTTGCATTGATCGCTAAGATTTACACTTGATTTCGCACGAGTTACCTTGGGACCGATTAAGAACGTGACCATGTTATAAGACTGCCTCGGAGATTTGGGGTATCATGACACACTGGTTGAATTACAAGGTTGAACCAAGATGTCCTCATATCCCTAATCCTCGTAGGCATCCATATAACATTATCACCTTGTTAATCCGCCTCCGAGTGATTCAAATTGTGAAAGAAAGGACCGATAAAGAGTCAAGATAAGACATTCTATATAACATATGAATGGGGTGAAGGACGTATTCCGATTGACGAGTATGCCGTTAAGGAATACGAGACATGAACAAGATGTTTCAAATCTTTGGCCAAAGTATCGCAAGTGCTGATTGCTTGTCCTAATTCACCTAGTCTAAGGGATGAGATGCCGATGAATAATGGTAACAGCTTATTCAGCTTAGATTCCTCGACAGTAACATTCTCAATCCCGCATTAGGAAGAGAACCGCCGAGTATTGTGTTAATTAAGAACACTAACTCTTTTTACTCATGAATAGATCGGTAGTTTACCGAGTCATGGAATGAATAGATCGAGGTATTCCGAGTCATTACAATGCATATGGTTGTCAGTCTGTTATATAAATGGTTATTTGAATTGTGAGTTCTAAATTATGTATTTAGAACCAAAGATGCAATTATCAAAAAAAAAAAAATTTGACTTGTTCTATTGTCTAAAATGAGGATGTTACATCTTGGTATCGAGTCAAGGTCGCAGCTCTCTGACCTATCGAGTCCATAATCTGATAAAAACCCAATTTTCTTGTAATAAAAATGGTTAGAACAAGGGGAAACGTTGCAGTAATGCTCCACCCGAAGGAGGAGCGGCAACAACCTGTAAAACCGGATGAGATCCTCGCTGCCTGCTGACACAAGAGATCGCTTGGCTGTACTTGAACAGCAGGTGATGGGGAATGAGGAGGGAGAAGAAGCTGATAATAATAATCAGCAACCTCCTGAGGACAACCCCGAAATGGGTGTTGATGTTAATGCTGGAAATGTACCTGTCCAACCAGAAAACAAAAAGGCCAGATTGGCAGCGGAACTCACTAATGATATCAAAAGGATAAGTCCACCTAAGTATGATGGCACCACACTAGGAGATGGAGCTGAGAACTGGCTCAGCGAAATGGAGAAGTACTTTGCTATAAGGAACTTCTCAGAAGAAACCAAGGCTATATGGGGAGCCTATCAGCTTTCTCACGAAGCATCTTCGTGGTGGGATAGCTGAAAAGCTCGAGCTAAATATCGATGAGACCAATATCACTTGGGATCAATTTAAAGGCTATTTTAGGCAACGTTGGCTGCCACAACTTTTCTATGATCGAAAATGACAGAATTTCAACTTGACTCAAGGGAAGTTAACAAAGAATCGAATTCGGGAGCGGTTTACAAAACTCCTCAAGTATGTACCGCAAAGATCAAACCGATTTAAAAGTTCGTGATACGGAAATTCATCATGGGATCAATCTCGTGATAGGGGAGAGGTCGATGTTCACACCCAACCACTATGGAAGGAGTTGTTGAAAAGGCCATAAGGCAAGAACAGAAATTAAAGGCTATTTCTCGCTCATAAGGAGGAAGTGCGGAAGAAGACTCGCAAACCCTTCTTCAACCTCTCTCTCGCACCTTAAAAGGACCATGGAAAAAGTTTGGAAACAAGAGTAAGTTTCCAGAGATAACACAAGAAAACAGCAGAAATAAGCTCACTGGGAATGTGAAGGATAATTTTGCTAAAAATTACAATAATGGTCAAGTCCTATGGAGGACAAATGACAATTATAAAACTGGGAAGCAACTTTGAGCCTAAGAAGGGACTCGTAGGAGGTCTGCTACACTTGTGGTAAAGACCATTACGCAAATCGCCCTTTGAAGAAGGATGATCGTAATCAAGCAAAGATAAGATACATGCCGCAAAGAGCGACAAACAAGTCGAAAAGCAAGTGACACCTATAGAAGTTCCTGGTAAGTTATTCGGCATACCGCTACTATTCTTTTTGATACAGAGCTACCGAATGTTTTATATCTAATAAGCTAGCTTCTAAACTTAAAAGAAAAGTCGAAAATGGATAAATCTTGACCGTATAAAGATGGTAATAATTCTGTTCATACAGTGAGTATGTGTCTTTTTGGAGCAGTCCTTGACTTACCTAACTTTTCCACGGAAGTTGATCTCTATGTTGCACCTTTGGGATCGTATGACATTGTCATCGGTGTTAATTGGTTAGCTGATCATAAAGCAAAGGTAGATTGCTATGAAAAGAACATAGAATGTTTAGATGATCAGCTGGAATCAGTAGAGATTCAAGGTGTGAAACGAGAAATTTCAGTTAGAAAGCTGTCAGCTATGCAGCTTAAAAAGGCTAAGAATAAAGGATGTACCCTTTATGCAGTAAAGATATCTGAATCTTCTGAAGAAGATAGTGATTTCATGAAGCAAATCCCACTGTTACAAAGTTTCAGGGATGTTTTTCCTGAGGAATTACCAGGGTTACCACCCAAGAGAGAATTTGATTTTACTATTGAAATCAAGCCTGGAACTGAACCTATTTCCAAGGCGCCTTATCGGATGACTACTATTGAGTTAGTCGAGCTAAAGGCTCAGTTACAAGAGCTTTTGTCAAAGGGATTGATTAGACCAAGTGTTTCACCTTGGGGAGCACCTGTGATATTTGTGAAAAAGAAGGATGGAACTCTGAGACTGTGTATTGATTATCGGATGTTGAACAAAGCAACGATTAAGAACCGATACCCACTTCCTAGGATCGATGATCTGTTTGATCAGATGCGTGGAGCAGCGGTTTATTCTAAGATAGATCTTCGATCTGGTTATCATCAGCTAAGAATTAAAGAGGAAGATATTCATAAAACGGCTTTCCGAACAAGGTACGGACATTATGAATTCACAGTTCTAGCCTTTGGGTTAACTAATGCACCTGCAGCCTTTATGAATTTAATGAACAATATTTTTCAAGAATACCTGGACAAGTTTGTACTTGTATTCTTGGACGATATTCTCATTTATTCTAAGAGCGTTGAGGAGCACAATGAGCATCTGAAGATAGTTTTGGGAATTTTGAGAAAGAGAAAGCTGTATGGTAAGTTATCCAAATGTTCTTTCTTTGACTCAGAAGTTCACTATTTGGGTCATGTCATAAGCAAGGAAGGAATCGCTGTAGATCCTTCGAAAATAGTGGCGATAACTGAGTGGCCTACACCAAAGAATGTGCATGAAGTAAGAAGCTTCATGGGTCTTGCTGGTTACTATAGAAAATTTGTAAAGGATTTTTCTAAGGTAGCTGCACCAATAACTTCATTGCAGAAGAAGGATAAGAAATTCATGTGGAATGACAAGTGTGAAGCGGCTTTCAAAAGTCTGAAAGACCACCGACTTCTCACCTATATTGGCTGTACACTGCACTTAATGGAAATTTTACAAAGGGTAATCGATGCTTCTGGGGAAGGTCTTGGGGGTGTTTTGCTACAAAATGATCAAGTCATTGCTTATGAGAGTAGAAAACTTAAGATTCATGAGCTGAATTATGCCCCTCATGATTTGGAGCTTGCTGCCATTGTTCACGCACTTCAAGTCTGGAGACACTACTTACTAGGGAAACCTTTTGAGTTGAAAACTGATCACTTGGGACTGAAATATATTTTTACTCACCTTAATCAATGCCGATAAAGAAGGTGGTTAGAATTTCTATCACAATATGACTTTGATATCAGCTATATCAAAGGAAAGGAGAATAGAGTAGCTGATGCTCTAAGTCGTAGGAGGCACATTTCTGCTCTTATAACATTAAGAACTCACTTAAAGACGAGGTAAAAGTGCCTCGTAATCGATACATATTTTCAAAGCAAGTAAAAGCAGCAACATTGCTTGCGCAGTAACCTAAAGATAAAAGGTATGAAGGTTTTCATTTAGATAATGAAGGAATCTTGCGTTATGAAAATAGGGTATATGTGCCTCGTGCCGGATGATTTGAGAAAGAAGTCATTAGTTGAATTTCATAATTCACCTTTCTCCTGACACCCGTATCACAAAAATGCTAGCTGATTTGAAACAAAGAATACTTCTCGGAAAGGTATGAAAAAGGATGTGATAAATTTTGTGACTCATTGTCTGAATGTCACGGTGAAAGCAGAGCATATGCATCCTCGCTGGATTGTTGATCCTCATAGCATACCGCAAAGATAAATGGCAAGTAATAACCATGGATTTTGTACAAGGACTACCTATGTCCAGGAATAAACATGATGTTATCCTGGTAGTTGTAGATAAGCTAACTAAGGTAGCTCATTTCATCGCTGGAAATCTAAAGGATGATTCTCCAGTGCTAGCCAAGAGGTTCGTACACGAAATTTTCAGATTACATGGTGTACCTGAACTGATTATTTCTGACAGGGATCCTAGAATGACGTCAAGGTTTTGGCAAACGCTTAACGCAGCCCTAGGAACGAAACTAAACTTCAGTTCTGCATATCATCCAGAAACGGATGGGCAAACTGAGAGGGTAAATCAAGTGTTGGAGGACATGTTGCGAATGTATTGCATGGATCAACAGTATAAGTGGGAAGAGTATCTCCCATTAGTTGAGTTCGCATACAACAACACTTATCACTCATCTCTTAAGATGGCACCTTTTGAAGCACTTTATGGAAGAAAGTGCGTAACCCCCGTAAGTTGGGACAAAGCAGAGAGATAGAGTGGTAATTGGACCAGAGATTCTCACAGAGATGGAACAAAGCAAGTTAAGCTGATTCGTGAACGATTAAAGGAAGCAAATGATGACAAGAGCTATGCTGACCTTAAGCGGGTTGATAGAAAGTTTGAGCTTGGTGATAAGGTTTTTCTCGTGTTAAACCCGTAAAGAGTTCTATAACTTTTGGCAAGGCTGCCAAGTTGTCACCACGATATGTGGGACCTTTCAAATTGTCGAGATAATCAATCCCGTAGCTTATCGCTTAGCATTGCCTCCGCTTCTATCTCGTATGCATGATGTTTTCCATATTTCTTTGCTTAAGAAATACGTTTCAGATTTGTCACATGTTTTAAATTGAATTCCTTGCAGTCCAAGACCCAGAATAATCGTGGTTAAACCCACACGAGTGCTGAAACTCGCCAATCGTGCATTTAAGAAATCGTGATATACAAAGAATGTAAGGTCCAAAGGGGACCAGCTTTAACGAAGAAAGTGCAACTTGGGAAAACCTCGGAGAGATGAAAACTGCTTTTCTTTCTTTTTGCAAATGTAATGAAATCATGATGAAATACTTTTATGAGCTGATTGTTTTTAAGTATTTATGAAAGCCTGATTAAGGCAGACTTTATTCAGGTTGAATAAAGGTGTGGTGACATTGATTTCTGAAACTATTAAATATGGAAGTAAACACATTGTTTGTGTACTAATAAATTGATTGACCGGAAGGTTAAGTTAATATGTAATTCATCGGGACGATGAATCCTTTTAGGAGGGAAGCATGTAACACCCTGAACTGTTGTTACTTTCTCCTAAGCATTCAAGTGTTGATATGTGATTTCTAGTAAATGGATTGTGTACCTCGATTCGGAAATCATGCTTGATATGTATTAAATTTCTTGCAGATTGCAGATCTTGACTGAGTCAAAATATTAATAGACTCTTTTATTTATTTCATTTTGTGACTGAATATTAATCTGATCACGGAATGAATTATACAGGTATTCATCAATAATATCTAGACTTGGACCAGAGGAATTGATCCAAGTAATGCTTTAATTTTTAAGTGATAAAATTAGATCACGAACCTCAACAGTCAGTAAGGTATGGAAGCATTTAGAAAGCGGGTCAGGAGTATGACTCAGGCTGATCTCGAGAAATGAAACGGTTCCCGATATTTAGTATATCTGGAAGGTCTCGATTAAAGACCAGGTAATAATTCATTGACATACAATTCTGTAATAAGAACAGGAGTGGCTCTGTTCTAGAAAGTATGATACAGTCTCTCTCCGTTCGTGAGAAGGACCAAATTGAATTACTAAGGGTTAGTAACCTAAAACAATAACCTAACCTAGGGGTTAGATTATTGTTAGTCTAACCTAGACCTAGGCTATGTGTTATGATCCTAAAATAAAAACTAAGTGTAAAATGGTTAGCATGGTCATTACCCTAAAACTCTAACCTAAGATACTAACCTAGCTAACTAAGAGTTTTTGGGAAGGGGCCTTTGAAGGGTGGCGAACCATGGGCGCTATTCTCTATGGCAATAAATGGGAAGGATAAGGATGAGGGACAGACATATGGCGGAGGCTTAGGCGGCGGCTAACCTTGGCAGACTTGGCAATTACTAAGTTTGGAAATGAACTTGAGTTTTTGGATGGACTGTCGCCAATTTCGGCGGTCGGTGGGAGTTGAGATTAAGCGGGAAAATTGGTTTAATGGCACTTAATGTCTAGGGAGTCGAGCCGGAGCTCGCGGAACAGCATGCAAACGAGAAGTTGGAAAGTTTGTTTGGTGTATCGCGATTTTCGGTCTTCTTCTCTCTCTTTCTCTGCTAGTTTACTGTTCTTAGCACCAGTTCTCTTGAGTTGCATGGCGAGAATGAAATTCTCTGGCTCTTTTCTCGGCCATGGAGGATATATTGTGAATAGGACAGCGAAATTTTGTTGGTCGCTGTATTTGGGAAAAAGAAAAGGAAGTTTGAGCTCTTCCTGTGGTCTGCTTCGGAAATTTGATCAACAAACAGGCATGCTAGGCCCTAACCTTTAAATATCTTGCTGTTTTTCAAGTGATTTCATTAAAACAACTCTGTTCAAATGTTCTGTGATGATTGGATGAATTTTCTATGAGATCTAGTTTGATTATTGGCACTGTATTTCTTCTGGTTCGATTTTTCTTCAAATCCGTTTGTTGGGTGTTTGTGGAAATCGAATTTTAACTCTACTTGTTTGTACATTCTTCCTGGATTATGCATGAGAGGTATTTATTAACAATATGCGAGTGTTCGGCCTGTTTGGCGTGAGCCCTTGGAATATACCTATGAGAAGTATAGGACCACTGTATGTCTTGATTCGTGGTCGCTGTTTCTTGATATAGAAACTGTATTAATGATTTGAAGGAATACTGTAAGAATGATTGGTATTATCGCTTCTTTGGGTGCTCGGTCATGGGATTGTTGACAACGACTAGTGATACTTTCGGGTTTCATTTTGTTTTCAATTTTTGGCTTGGAACAGGTAACTGTAGTGTTACCATAGTCTTTTCGACCTAGCGGAAGTTGTTTTCCCTGTTATTAGGTTAGCGGAATATTTGTGCACTGTGTATAATATAAATACACCTGTACTTTGTTGTATCGACTCAGTGGAGTCGATGACTGAATCGTATTGCTTTCTTTTGCTGGAATGTAGATTTATCCGCAAGTTTTGTGATTGGATTCTTGTAAAAGCCTGATAAGAAGAAACAGGGCTTTTGTCTACTGTTATTTGAAGTAGTTAAAAGATAAAGACTTCCTGTATATGCATTTTCCTTTCTATGTGAAAGCTGTTAGAAAGTTCGAAGCGGCTTAGTTGCTTTTCCTTGCTAGAAATGGATATTCAATTTGCTTCGCTTGTTCTTTCTGAATGTTATCCATGAATAGCATATATGGATTTATCAATCTATGTCATTGTACGTTGCTGTAGGGTTCAGTGGTTATGCGTGCAAACCTTTATCAGTCACTGTGTGAATATATAGATTTTGCTATTTCGACTTGGACGACTCTGAGGAGTCGAATGAATGATTCATTTTGTTCATGAGCTGAATAAAGTTAAGTGTTGGTATTTTAAGTGCCGGCGACTTAATGGAATAACATGTATTTCGATTTTGTTATTGCAATTTGGAATTCCTTCGTGTTTTTGGGATTTGAGGTACAGATTCTTAGGTGGACATGTATGTCTTTGACCTGAGCAAATTAGTGTAAAATGATTGGCAGAGAGTATTTTGCTGTCTGACTATTGATATGCTTTGTTGAGGATTGTCTGTATGAATTCTTAAGCTTTTGCATGAATTGATACCTCCGTTTGAATCATTGGAAATTCCGGGAAGGTAACTTGTACTACTGTTTTTTTTTGAGCTTGACCTTGGACTGTCTTTGTTACTTGTGAGGTCCTTGTGTTTGGATGACTGTTTCGTGTTTTGACCTTGTTAGGGTAAGTCGCGAATAACGCACCAAGACTTGCATGCTGCAAGGTAAGGATCGTTTGGTTGAATTCCTTTCCTTCACTTCAGTCCGATTTTGACTGAGCAAGAATATGTATGCTATGATTCCTTCCATTTTGATCTGTCCGATCGACTGTGCATGATTTGGAAGTACCGTGTGGGCAACATAGCATAGTCCTTTGGGAAACCTTAGATTGTTGATGCAATAGTTGTTGTTTTCAGCGATACGCTTGTAGCTCTTGTTTTCAACTGGGATAAGGCTTTACTGTGCAAAAGGAACTTGCATTGGGCTTATGGTTGTTACATGAAATGTTGATGTGTTAGTTGCTGTACAAGAGATTTGCTGAGTTTCTATTTTCGTGATTTAGAACAGTGATCTTGATTTCGGCCTGTCTAACTTGTTCATTTATATACTGGTTGACTGTTTTCATATGTGAAGGCAGTACAGTGATGAACTTATGTAAAAGGAAGTATGAATGGTTTGAATTCTTTCTCTTCCTTTATTTAATATTATTGATAATGAACTATCAGTAGGAAATTGTTTGTAACATATTGGTGGAATCCCGAATTGTTATGATATTTCCTTTTTGGAGAATGAAACAATCTGACCAATGTTGTGATTGTGGGTTTAATGATTGTTGTGTGCATTCGTTCCTTGTTTCTTAATATTTGATGAAATATTAGAAAATGATTAAGACTAACTGTAACAATGATAGAGTTACATAATTGTAATCATTCAGTATTACAAGGGCATAGTCTAATCATGTTTACTTATGTGAATATCTGATTTCATTTAAACAGGGTGTTTAATGAAAACAATTGATGGATTGCAATTGTTTTAAAAGTTAGTGCTTATCATGCCTCGCCTATCAATCGACTCATGTTGACTATTTTTGCAGATGGTTGCCGTAAGAGGTAAATACAATGCAGATCCGGCAAAATCCGATCGATAGTTTATTTGATTTATTATGAATTACAAATTGATTTTATGGATGTACTATATGAGAAAAGATGTTTCTTTTCCGTTAGCATTATATCAAGTATGTCATTGCATATAAAATGTAATTGTTCGAGTTTCAAAGGAATGAAAATAAGTGTTTGATACTTATGTGCTGTATTCTATTATGAATGATGAACTTCTTCGGTTTACGTAACGAAGAGGCATAGTTATCTTTGTATAATATGGATGCTTTTGTGATTGACAATGAAAGCTTGTAAGTAATTAGACTAAATTCTTATGAGTATTTAGTAGTTCTAATTTGATCTGGATAATGCAATATTGTAATTTAATTATTGTCTCTCAAGAGGATAGGTTAAAATTGAGCCTAAAAGATAACGCTAAACAAGTTGGATTGAATTACTAATCCCTAGTCCTAAGTATAACAGGACAATAGTAAATTGGATTCTAAATCATTTATATCTTTAAACTAAAAAGTATGATATAAATTCAGTTAAGAGAACTGATAGGCAATCAATGGAGTTCAGGTGGCAATCTCAAGCATAGGTTATGAGATATTGTCTGAATCTGTTGCTTAGAATCAGATGTATTCTAATGACTCCTTGATAGAAGCTAGACCTTAATACCTCTACCAAGTGATGGGATTAATGGAGGAGGGTCGTCTTAAGAAAATGAATCCAGGGATTGGAAATGGCTAACCTTAGGGAAAAGTCTTAAGAAGTAATTTAATCTCTAGTGCGTAACGCTTGTTTTTGGGTAGATCTTCTCGAGGCGGATTTAAAGGATGACGACATAAGGTCGACTGCAGGGCTGTACCTCCGAGAAGATTAGGATCTTCTCGAAGTTACAACAATGCAGGTGACTTATGGCGACACCCTTTGCATTGATCGCTAAGATTTACACTTGATTTCGCACGAGTTACCTTGGGACCGATTAAGAACGTGACCATGTTATAAGACTGCCTCGGAGATTTGGGGTATCATGACACACTGGTTGAATTGCAAGGTTGAACCAGTATGTCCTCATATCCCTAATCCTCGTAGGCATCCATATAACATTATCACCTTGTTAATCTGCCTCCGAGTGATTCAGCTGTGAAAGAAAGGACTGACAGTAGTCAGTATAAGACATTCTATATAACATATGAATGGGGTGAAGGACGTATTCCAGATTGACGAGTATGCCGTTAAGGAATACGAGACATGAACAGTATGTTTCAAATCTTTGGCCAAAGTATCGCAAGCTGCTGATTGCGTTGTCCTAATTCACCTAGTCTAAGGGATGAGATGCCGATGAATAATGGTAACAGTTATTCAGTTAGATTCCTTGGACAGAACATTCTGAATCCCAGATTAGGGAAGAGAACCGCCAGAGTATTGTGTTAATTAAGAACACTAACTCTTTTTACTCATGAATAGATCGGTAGTTTACCGAGTCATGGAATGAATAGATCGGAGGTATTCCGAGTCATTACAGCTGCATATGGTTGTCTGTTATATAAATGGTTATTTGAATTGTGAGTTCTAAATTATGTATTTAGAACCAGTATGCAATTATCAAAAAAAAAAAAAAATTGACTTGTTCTATTGTCTAAAATGAGGATATTTCTCGAGATGATGAAAGGGAAGCAAACATTTGGTTGGTCTTCTGAAGGAAAGGAATCCTTTGAGGGTATCAAGAAAGCTATTGCTAAAACTCCAGTTTTGGCCTGTCCTGATTTCAGCAAAGATTTCATCATCTATTGCTATGCTACAGATAATACCCTGGCTGCTGTCTTAACCCAAGAAGACTCTGATAAACATGAGCTACCAATTGCCTTCATGAGCTATATCCTGAAGAATCATGAGCTAAAATACACCATGATGGAGAAGCATGCTTTTGCAGTAGTCAAGGCTGTCAAGCAGTTCCGTTTCTATATCCTCAACTCTCACTCTATGGTGCTGGTTCCAGATACAACTGTTAAGTCAATTCTTACACAGCAAGAATTTGGGTCCAAGAGAGGAAACTGGGTGGCTAAAGTCCAGGAGTATGACATTGATATCAAACCGACCAAGCTGGTTCGTGGAAAAGGTCTTTGTGAGCTCATTGCTGAAGGAGCCAAACATGAGTTGCTGGAGGAGAAAGCTGACATTCCTACTGTTCTATTCCTTAGTTCAGTCGATGAATGGTATTCTGACATTGCCCATTTTCTCACCTATGGGGAATGCCCCTCTCATTTAACTACCAAGGAAAAGAGGACTGTTAAATTGAGATCAGCACAATATGTACTGTGGGAAAATGCCTTGTTCAAGCGTGGTTTAGATGGGAGATTTCTGAAGTGTGTAGACAAGGAACAACAGAGAAAGTTGCTCTCAGCTTTTCATGATCAGACATGTGGAGGGCACTATTCATCAACAGTCACAGCTCACAAGATACTCCGGGGAGGATATTACTGGCCTTCCTTGTTCAGAGATGCATCCAAGTGGGTGGATAAATGCGAGGCTTGTCAGACCTTTGTGGGAAGACCTAAATTGGCCTCTTTGCCTCTCAAGCCAGTTGTGATTGAGGAACCATTTCAACAGTGGGGTCTGGACTTCATTGGTGCACTCAACCCTGTTTCTAGTGCTGGTCACACTCATGTGCTAACTGCCACTGACTACTTCACCAAATGGGTGGAAGCTATTCCAGTCAAGAGCACTACTTCTGAAGTGGTATGCAACTTCATCAAAGAGAACATCTTGGTAAGGTATGGTGTACCTAACAAGATTGTAACAGATAATGCTTCGAACTTCTCCTCAACTGAGATAATGGATTTTTGCTACGGGTATGGCATCTCTCTGGCTCATTCTTCAGATTATTATCCCCAGGGAAATGGACAAGCAGAATCCACCAACAAAAATCTGGTGACTATCATAAGGAAGTTGGTCAATGAGTCTCAGCGAAACTGGCATAAGAAGCTTTATGATGCTCTTTGGGCAGACAGGATCACACCTAAAAGAGCCATTGGAATGTCTCCTTTTCAAGTGGTGTATGGAGTAGAAGCTCAATTGCCAGTGACAGTGGAACTGCCAGCCTTGCACCTGATGAAGGCCATTGAGGATACTAGTTTCAGTGATGCTCTGGATAAAAGAATCATGTACCTGCACAAACTGAACGAGGACAGATTGGAGGTTGCTGATAGGATATCTGCTCACCAGCAGAAGGTAAAGGTTCTGTTTGACAAGAAAGCTAGGTTCAGAGAGTTCCAAGTTGGAGATACCGTGCTGTTATGGGACAAAAGACATGAACCTCGTGGCAGCCATGGAAAATTTGATTCCCTGTGGCTCGGACCTTTCAAGATAAGACACTTTGCTGGTAAGAACTCTTTCTATCTTGATTACATGGATGGTTCTCCCCTCCCACTTCCTTATAGTGGGCAGTATTTGAAGTTGTTCAAGTCATAGGTGACTAGGGAGTCCCTTTGTATATTCTATACAGTGTTTTTGCTTTTCTGCTTTTGGTGTGTTTTCCTTCTGTTGTTGTGTGTGTTGCCCTCTGTATTGGTTTGTTTTTTACTCCTTTGCCCAATAGATAAGGCACTGGTCTACTTCACCGAGTTTGCCTAAAGTTCTTGCCTTGTCTCATTCTGAGAATTTATGCCAAGTCATCCCCAGAAGGAGCCAGCTGTTGTCCACTCAAAATTCCCCTCTCTGATAAGAGTAAAATTTCAAAATTTTGAGTTTAAGTGTTTTTCTCTGAAGTGCCTAAGTCGTGAAATTGAAAAAATCATGTTTTGGGTCATTTTGTGTGATTTTCGGGCCTGTCGGAACTTTTTGTCCCAACTGTCCCAAGTACGAAAGTGCACTCTGTTCCCCGATCGGCCGAAATCCCCGAAGCTGTCCCATTTTCGGGCCCGTCGAGAAAGTTTTGTCCCAAGTGTCCCAAAACTTATTGTGCGAGTTGTTCCAATTTCGGCCAAAACACCCGAACCGCGTACTTCGCACTTCCATGTCTCAAATGTCCCAAAGTTAAAAAGTGCGAGCTTTCCAATTTTCAGCCGAAACTCCCGTGTCGCGTACTTCAGAGCTCCTTGTCCCAAATCGAAAAATGCAAGCTGTTTCAATTTCGCCCGAACCGGCCAAACCGCGTACTCCGGAACTTTTTGTCCCGAATGTCCCAAGTCCAAACGGGCCCACTGTTCCGTTTTCGGCTGAATCACCCGAACCGCGTACTCCACGCATTTTCGTCCCAATCGTTCCAAAAAGCATTTGTGCATCCTCTCCCTGTTTCACCCGAATCGGCCGAGCCGTGTGTTTCGCGCATTCGCGTCTCACATGTCCCAAGCGTACCAAGTGTCATTCACACTTAGTTTTTCCCGCTCACTCCGAGTATGATGCTATTCAAATTGGTGGTTGTGTATTCAATGCGCATTAAATTCATTCCTCTCTCCAAGTGGCTATATAACGAGCATTTCCCCTTTGCATTTTTCGCATTGCTTCCATGCTATCTTTGCTCGAACCCTTGCAATTTGAAAACCTGCGCAAATATCCCCTCCCTTTGCAAATTCCTTCCCGAGTCTAGGTTGCAGCTCCGAGACTATCAATATGAAGATCAAGTTTCAGGGACAGGAGCAAATTTCTCCGCTTGAGTCTGCTGTTAGCAATATTGGGGACAGCGAAGCTCGTCATCTCGACTTCGGTGATTTTTGGGCAAGAATGGCAGATGCAAACCCTACACCAATAGCACAAATGATTCATGATAGCGGTTTGGCTTTTGCCGGTGGTTTCCCAATCTCAGTACAGTGTGCTGATACTGTGCTTTCATGCGGAGCTCACTTCGACCCCGCTTCGAGCGAATTGACAAATGTACATGGGGAACTCATTGCCAAGCTGGACGCTGCCGCCATTGGCACTGCTCTGAGGATTCCGGAGTTGGAAAATGCTATAGTCATCTCCCGGGATCAAGCACAGACCCTATTCGATCAAGACAGTGACAAATATAAGGCGCGAGTGGCGAAGTCTTGGTTGAAGAACCCTAAGAAAGGTGCTTCTCACCTAACCAAAACCCTCTTCCGAGCAGATTTCAATGAGGAATTGTCAGACTTCATAATCCTGCTGGCTCGGGTTATGGGTTTGCCCTCCACCAATGAGTTTCATTTCTGGATGTGCCCGCTCATCAGCATGGTGTGCGAGGGAACACAAAACATCAACTCAGCGAGAGATCATCGCATGAATTTGGCGGGCGGGCAGCTATCCAATGTTCAAAGAAACAAAGAAGTTCTATATGACTTCATATCTGATGTATACCCTAGCAGCATCCAGGCAGTGGTTTGGTTTCTCCTATATAGATGCACACAAAGATGATCCAGTGTATGCCTATTGCCCGCAGTTCACCCTAGAGACCAGCAATCAGAATTTCAGAAGGGTCAATGATGCTTTCACCATGTACGTGGTCAGATTGCTCGAAGGTGATACTGCTAGAAGGTTTTCAGATGAAGCCATGAACCTGATATCGCAGTATGGAGCCTATTTCATCCAATTCAGGAAATTTTCCTATATCAGGCTTGCTGGCTATGAAAGCACTCCTCTACGGCTTCCCATGTTCTGCAATGATAAAATGGCCTTGATAGAAATATGCAGAAACTAGACAAGTTGCATAGAACTTGCAGAGATAAGAAGATTTCTGGCTTGCACTTTCCCATCTCTCTGGGAAACTACACATGCAAAACAGCTCTGGATGCTCAGAACATAGAAAGAGCCCTGGTCCCTATCACTGTTCATTTCTTCAAGCCAAGAACCTGCTTTGACTTGAAGAAGTTTATTGAACAGAACATCAAGATAATCTACCATCATAGGGCAGATACAGAAGACTACTGGGCTGACTGTGCAGATGATTTTGAAGCCAGGAGAAGGCATTGTGGCAGGTTCTCCCTGCACCGATTGAAGAACTCGGTCATACCAAGTTCCCGAAGGTCTCCGTGATGACAACTCGACCTATACTCGTATGAGTATGAAAATGTGATTAAGCACACCCCTCGGAGGACCAGATTGGAACAGAAAGAGAGGGATGATCTGGCTGAGATTCTTGCTCCAGTCCTAGTCAGGACTAAGGTCTGGTTCAGTAAGAAGATCCGAGAATTCAAGAGGCACTCAGGAGAATCCAGCTCCAAGGATGACTCGACACCAATAAGAGAGGCATCAGTTCCAAGGTCTGAAACACCAATGCAAACCCCTCCTGCCTCATCAACACAAGGACCTGCAGAATCTACTCCCTCTTCATCTACCCAGGTATATAAGAAGAAACTCAAAGAGGTAAAGAAGGAGCCTGCAGAGAATGACCCTCCAAGAAAACAGGCAGAGTTGCCTATAGGGCCAGAGAACATCATTGTTCTCAGTGAAAGTGAAGAAAGTGAGATGCCAACTCCTGCAAATGTTCCTGAAGATCCAGCAGATAAGGACAAGGAGGTCCAGAGCACTGAACTTCCAGGTGCTACTGATTCTTCTACCGCTATTGCCTCCAGTGCTCTACTCACATCTCAGCTTGAGTCAACAGCTGCGCAGACCCTGAGTGTCATGAGCTCCCTGTCTCTTGGTCCCCTTGCTTCTCCTGCAGATTCTTCTTCCTCTTTTGCGTGGGTGCAACCTTTGGTTGACAGAAGGAAGAGGAAATCCTCCTCTCAAAGCTTGGGACCAAATTTCGATGCTGTTGCAGCCTTGTTGGGCACCACTCCTTCTCGTGCCAAGAAAGCCAGAACCACTTCCAGAATAGTGTCTGATGCCCAAGGTCAGCAATTCTTGGAGATTGCTAAGCCTACAGTAGACAAATCAGAATCAGACTTGCTGGCATCTAACTTGGAGCTTTCAAGAATCCCTATGGGAGAGTCTACTCCTGAAGGTGAAATTCACAACCTCCAGGAAACAGTCACAAGAGTCATTGGAAGGGTAGAGAAAGGGCAGCAAACTATTGAACAGTTGGAAGAACAAGCCCGGATTCTCACAGGTTTCATCAAGTCTCTTTTATCTAAGGATAAAGTCTTGGACCCTACCCCATTGACTACTCTTCCACCTCCTGTAATTCTAAGCCAAGATGAAGTGCAAAGTATCAAAGATATGCACAAGTATTCTGTCTATGGCAGAGCTATTGAAGCCATGGTGGATGACATGCTTGTTGCTGGATTAAACTTCATCGATGAAGCTTTCAAACTCCACGAAAAGGTGAGTAATGTGCAACTGAAGCTCTCCTCCACTATCAATACCATGGATAAAGAACTAAAAATCTGGAGCAGTTGTATAGTAGACCTTCGCCTTATGGGACAGACAGATGAGAACATCTTACTGGCGAATAAGATTTTCGATGATGCTAAGGACAATCTATCAAAATCCTGGGTCTACAGCGTGGAGTGGAAGATCAGAGTTTTGGAGGAAGCTTTGGGAGAAATGAAGAACAACTGGCAGAAGGGAGAAGCTTTCAAGACACTGGCTGTTGCTGCTTTCAAGGATATACATTGTCATCTTCAGGATGAAAACTCTGGTGTTTCCCTGTCCTTGCAAGAAATCAAAGCTCAGTTCAGAGCTTTTGTCAAAGATAATCTATTCAAGGAAAGCTCCATCTCTAAGGAAAAGATGAAGGAAATTTGTTCTCTTGAATCACGCCATTGAAGAAGCAAATAAAGATTATCATACTCACGTCGAGTTTGATAAAGAGATGGAGAAGTGTCTGGGATTTTGGACTCAGTCTGCAGCCAACACGTCAGTTCCACGTGGCAGAGACATAGCTGAGGCATTGAAGAAATTCAGGAAGCGGATTCTGAAGATAGTGGGTCCCTCCCAGTAGCTGGCCACCTGTCTCCTTCTCCTTTCTTTTCTCTTCTCCCCATTCTTTTCGTATTCTTTGTAATTAGTTAAGGTATTGCAATCAAGCGATCCTTAACTATTCTTTAATTAAAAGAAACGTTACTGAAGAGTAACTGACTTGTAAGTTATATAATGGCCTTTCCACGCCATTTTGGGAGGAGGAAGAACTTGGATATTTGCTGAAAGTGTAAATAGATCTTAAAGAAATCAATACAAAAGGGCTTTCCATTCTTTGTCTATCTAATTCTTGTTATCTCTGTGTTTTCCTTTAATATTGTGGAGATCATTTTGTTCCTAACTCGTTAGTCTCTCTGATTGCATACTGTTTGGTTTTGCAAATACAGTGATCTTGTACAACCAAGAAGGAACTTTGTGTCCTTGATTAATAAATCTGAAGAAGGTTATTTATGGAACTTTGTGTCTTTAAATTTAATCTCATTCAGCCAACGCAAATGATCTTGTCTTAAATTCTTTGAAGCTTCGCATACACGAAGAATTATTCTGCTATCTATAATTCTAAATGTTGCTATTCTGCTCATCTTCTTATTCCCTTTCCTCAGTCCTTGTGTAATTGATGATCCTTGTGGAAAACACTTTCGTAAAATCCAAGTTTGACCATAAAACAATGTTCTGTACATTTGTAAATAAGTTCGTTTCTGAATAAGGGAACCTCTCCCATTAAAGAGGAGGGACTTCTTGTCCCCTGACTGTTGCTCTTCTAAAAAGTCCTATTTGACGACCAACAACTACCAATTGAGAGTCACCGAAAATATTGATAGATTTGACACCTAAGTGTAACGCAACACAGACCCGACCAAGCAAGGGCTCATATTCCGTTGTATTATTAGTGCGGGAAATCGAGTTGGAATGAGAGAGGCCTAGGCTCGGCGTCGAGAGGAATGAGAACAACGCCGGCTCCTCCGCTGTGTTGGCATTTAGATCCATTGAAGAAGAGGGTCATTTGATATGACTCTTCCCACGAGTGAAAGAGTGGCAATGATTTCGTCGAGGAAATTAAAATTGGTGAATTGTTCCCTAGGTAAAGGGGCCTTCGCATGAAGTTGGTCCGCAATAGTTTGTCCTTTGATTGACTTACATTGTACAAACTCAAGGTCGAGGTCAGGCGAGGAGCATAAGCCATCGGGTGATGCGTTGGTTTAGATGTGGTTTGGCATATATATAATGAATGGGGTCCGTGTTGGTGATGACAAAAATTTTGTTATTCGGAGGTAATGTCGGAGTTTGGTGGCTACGAATGATAGGGCTAGGCACAATTTTTCTACATGTGTATACCTAGTCTTGTAATCCACGAGAGTACGACTTATATAATAAACGGCTTGTTCTCGACGTGCGAGTCCCGATGTGCGAGCATGGCTCTTATAGCATGGTCGGGCGATGTGCGAAAGGTAAAGGTAGAAAGGGCGATCATCCTGCGGTGGAATAAGCACAGGTGGCTGCAAGAGATAGGATTTGAGAGCTTCAAAGGCTTGGTGACACTCGTCACTCCATTGAAAGGCAATGTCCTTTTTAAGAAGGTGATGGAAAGGTTGACATCGATCGAGAGTTGGGAGATGAAACGCCAGATGGATTGAAGTTTACCACCAGTAAACTATGCAATTGTTTGAGGTTTTTGGGTGGGGGCATTTCTAGGATAGCTTTTACTTTAGATGGATCGACCCCAATGCCACGCAAAGAGACAATAAAGCCAAGAAGTTTTCTGAAAGATCACCAAAGACACATTTCTTTGGTTAAAGCCGGACTAAATATTGTAACAGTGCAATCAAAAATAATGGTTAAAACATCGAGATGTTCACCTGCTATGTTTAGATTTGCCAAGAAGATCATCGATATAATCCTCAAGGATAGTGTGCATAATGTCATGAAAAATGTAAGTCATTGCCCACCGATAGGTCGCACCAGCATTCTTAAGGCCAAATGGCATGACACGATAACAGAAGGTTCCCCAAGGAGTTATGAAGGTAGTTTTATGTTGATCGGCGGGGCTACCAAAATTTGATTGTATCCCGAAAAGCCATCCATGAGAGAAAGCATTTCATGGCCATGATGAGATCAACAAGTTGATCAATACTTGGGAGGGGAAGTCATCCTTGGGGCAAGCGAGGTTAAGGTCTTGGAAATCCATGCATATCCGAAGTCCCCCTGTCGCTTTAGTGATAGGTACGATGTTAGAAATCCATTGAGGATAGTCAATAGGCAAGATGAAGGAAACAGAAAGAAGTCGTTGAAGCTCTTCTTTGACCAAGAGGGCAATGCGTGGATGCATTTTTCTATATTTTTTTGACTGGTTTGGAATCGAGGTTTAGGGTGATGTTATGGATGGCAATGGTAGGATCAATTCCTGGCATGTCAGCGTAGGACCAAGCGAAAGCTTGGTTGCGGGTACAGAGAAAGGTAGTAAAGGCGGCTTGTTCTGATGTGTTAAGGGATTGTCCGAATCTTCACAATGTGAGGATCCTCCTCTGTGTGGATGTTGATTTCTATAGTCGACTCATTCAACATGGTTTGTGTTTCAGACGGTAAGGCACGTTGAATATACAAGTAAATCCGCACCCAGATAAGTGAGGATGGAATCGTCATCCTGGCACTCAACAATGTTAATCGAAGGCGAATCCTCTTCGATCATGTCTGGATACAGAAGGGGAAGAGAAGATGGACCCTCATTATCGCGTTGATAAGTGAGAGGACCTATGAAGACAGTATTTATGAAAAAAAAAAGTTAGGAGGGATAGATTCAGGGTCTATCGACTCTGTGGGTGATGATGGCAAAGTGGGTGATGATGGTTTGGTAGGGGTGATGTCGTCTTCTTCCAGGATACAACTGACATGAGGTGTCTCCTGTAGGTGTTTCAGGAAAACCGAGACCACTGCGATCATTGTGTTTGCGTGTAGTCACGGGAATGAGTGTATGTCGGCCTTGTTCATAAAGACTAAAACCAAAGCCTTTCCAAGCACAAATGAGTCAAGAAGGTGAGGGATGAAATGACGATTTGTCAAGTATTGAAAATCAGATTGGAAGGGAACCACACCAAGAGGAGGTTCAGGGGTAATGGAGGATGCATCAACACCCCCATACGTTAGGTTGGTGCGGCAATGGGGTGGTCCGTAAGAGATTACCTCCCCCACGTGACGGTCGTAGGTGGGATGTGCATGTAACTGTCCATACTCCTGTGGGGTATGGAAAGAACTAACATTATATAGGTGGTACTCCCCCAGTGTAAGGCGTTGAAAAACATCTACTAAGAGTTCGAGAGGTTGGGATGTTATCTACGGCAAGGAAGTAATATTTATGTAACGGTTTCATTAGTTGAAGGTGTAGGTGCGTCGGAATTAGATGGCTGGGTTGGATGAACGGGTGTCTTGACTGGTACAAGTACATCATTAGGGCGATACAACATATTGCAAGTTTTGAAGGGGGGAGGATCAGCTTTTACGGTGTAGGACTTCCCCTCGTACTCAAATTTTATGCATCTATGTAAGGTGGAGGGAACGCATCCCATAGCCCGGATCCAAGGGCGGCCTAACAACATATTGTATTGGAACTCTCCTTCAAGGACATAGAAGAGTTCGGGTAAAGTACGTGGTCCTACACGAATGTTAAGGATCACGGTGCCTAAAGTAGAAGTAATAGCATCATTGAATGATCGCAACATGATGGGGTTGGCACACATGCAACTAGAAGGGATATTCATTTGTTGGAAGGCTTTTGAAGAGATGATGTTTAGGCTAGCACCCCCATCAATCATAACATGACGTACCCGAATATCCCGAACGTACGCTGAGATGAAAAGAGCAGGGTCAGGATCTTCGGCACCAAAGTCGATAATTTCATCTTCGGAGAAACTAACAGCAGCGGCTTTCTGACGAGAGACAAGTGGTTGGGGAGATAGATTGTTTGGTGAGGAAAGCAACGTGATTGGGTGTTAGAATAGAGGTAATGCAAGGTTTCATTAGGTAAAACCTCTATCCCTTGAAGGATTTCAACGAGAGCTTGGCGATGAGATTCAAGTCTAAATGAGATCATACAAAGGTCATTTTACGGGCGATTGGTGAAGCTGTTTGATCATAGTTACGTGGGAAATGCCATTAGAGACGGATAGGCGGTCTGCGAATAACCACTTTAGGTGGTGGTGCAATCGGGATGGTAGACGGAGAAAGAGATGCATAAGTGTGTTTTCTTTTGCTTTCCCATTGTTTTTCTGCCCTCAAGTAGCAACACTAATCATATTGATCTCGTGAATACGAGAGGAGGAAGATGGTAGGGATAGATCATGGTTTTCGAGAGGTGGGGCTGTAATAATGATAGATCTTGGTGAGGCGGGGACAGGTGGTATAGGAGAGGAATGAAGCTAAAGGTCTCTCTCTTCGTAAGTTGTCTTTCTTAACTTTTCTCTGCATCTCGAGAGAGGTGACGACGAAGTATGGCTTTCAACACTTTGCATCCCTCTACGTCATGTCCCGGTGTGCGGTGGTAAGCGTAGATTTTAAACTCATCACAACCTATAGGTTGAGGTTTAGATGGATCATAAGGTCTAAGTGGGGGTAGGGAAATGGTCGCATTCTCCACCAACATAGCAAGGATTTTGGCGTAAGACCCTTTGAGTGGGTCAAAGTCAGAGGAAAATGAGGCTATTGACTGGGTCGATTCTGGTGATGACGTGGTGTGGTTGGTTTGTATGGGGGGTGGTTTAGCCAAGGAGTTTTGATAATGGGTTTTAACTGACCGTGGTTTCTTTGACGTAGAAGCTATGTTGGATGATGAGGCCACAGATGATGTGGTATCAGAAAACAACCACGGAGAAATAGGAGTGACCGAAAACAAATCTTTTGATGATGGAATTTGTTTAGGGTTGATAGGTGGACAGGATACGCGGGGTGACGGTGTTGCTATACCCTTGGATTTCTGTATGGGTGCAGAAGGCGTAGGTCGCTTTAAAGAAAACGCAGGAGGTATGATATATTGATGTAAGGTAGAGGGATGGGGTCCCAATATGGAAGGTAGGTGTGACGACGAGGGTTTTAGTTGTGTTAGCGGCATAGATTGAGGAGATTGAGTCTGTCTCCTAATGGGATGGACGGCTTTATTTTTAGATAAATCAAGCCGCTTAGGTGGGTGTGTTAGACTAGGTATGGGTAAGGTCCCAAGCGTAGGGGAAGATTTGGTTAGGTTAATAGAAGTGGATGAGGTATTTGGTAGAGATGAGGGGGGTGAAGATGAGGACATAGGCATTTTAAGCTTCTGTAAACACTTCGGGTATATGGTAGAGGCATCAGGATCGGTCATTTGCATTTGAGTAGAATATGGCGTACTCAAACGTTCCCATAGGACCTGTCTATCTTCTGGGGAATGACAGTCCTCACGTGTGAATATGAACTTTTGTATGGAAGAAAGGTGGGTTGTGATTCCGGTCCACTGTGGGGGTGATACAAGGGGTATATGAGGCACTGTATCAATGGGCATTAAGAGGTCAACCGGTTGCTGAAAAGATTTAGGTGATGAAGGACTAATAGGTAGGAGGGCGTGTTTGAGAGGATCTGTCATGTTTAAAGAATGTGGTGATGTCGGTTCAAGAGGTTTCTTGTCTAAGGATGACAAAAGAAGTGGCGAGCCTTCCTCTTGTACAGCAAGAATGGTAGAAGGAGACGTTTGGGAAATAGATAAATTAGATAACATCCGCTCATAGTCTTGCAAGGACGTGGTGTAAGAAGGCTCATTTGTGAGAAGGGAACTCTGGGCAGTTAATTCCTTGATGGGTAAAGGAACAGCAAGGATTTCAGTTTGTCTTGATGGTGAGGAAGGGGGTTCGGTTTCCTGCGTTAGTGAAGAGGTTTGATTCAGAATTTGTTCGATAGAGGTCTTTGGCTGGGAATCGAAGACTGCATGGATCTCATGAACACTCTCCTCGGCTAAGATATCTTGGTTTAGTTTACTGTTAGAAGAATGATTCGGGAATGGTTTGTTGAATATTTTCAAACTTCGGTTAGCAGGGCGTTAGGATTATCGAGGGCTATATCCCCGCATCAACCATTTCCTCGCACTATGTTTTTCAACATCTTACAGCTTCTCATGACCGTGTCCCTTCACGCGGTGGAAGTTATCAAGTCATTTTCTTTGTACCAGGAAGGTATGGCGCGAGTGGAATCAAACCCAGAATGAGGTTTAACAGGAGGTAAGGTAATGGCTCCTTCTTTGAGCAATTTTTCCAATATCACACCATATGTTTCTCCCAAGGGAGTGTAGTTGATGGGCTCTACTTTATACTTATACTTAGTTTTTGGCGGGGTATTAGATGGTGGTTGGGATTTGACCATCACCGCGTGCACGGCCCCTTTTGATTTCGAAGCAGTCGATGGGTGAGGATTGGTGGTGTTGGGTTTGTTGGTGGAATCTTGGGTTTGGAAAGTGGGGTTTTTGTTGCGCAACCGCAATTTCTCTTCCTCTAAGGCTCGAATCTCTAGTTTTCGAGCCATAGTAAAGGCCTCGTCAAATGTACGAAAAGTTTGAATTTGGAGGGTAGGAGAGATGTGCTTAGCGCAGGCCCGCATAAACAGTTCGATAAGTTCGGTCTGAGGCAAGGCATACGTAAGTTGGTTGATAAGGCCCCGCCATCGTCCAACGAAATCTGCGATAGATTCGTCCTCAAATTGTCGGATGGCATAGAGGTCGGTGATAGATACTTTCTTGGCAATGTTAATGGAGAAATGATCCAAGAAAGATTGGGCTAATGGTTAAAAGAGAAGATGGAGTCTTTGGGTTAAAGCACTCGTACCACTCAAGGCGGGTCCCGATAAGGACATGGGAAAGGTGCGGAGTAGTAAAGCGTCGTCGTGAGCAATCGATAGCAGCATGTCTAAATGATCGCAAGTGTTGTTGAGGGTCCTCCTTACTTTTTGTTAAAATGGGTAAATTTTGGTAATTCCCATTGAGGAGGATATGAATGAAGGGGGATCAAGGGTGGATAGGCTCCCGACAAACTTGCTCGTATGTCAAGGCGCTACGACTTCACTGAATGCGAAGCCTCCGTGGTTTTGCATTTTGTCCATCATTTGTTTAATTAAATCAGGTAGTTGGATGAGATGATGGTGTGGTTGTGGTAAACGGAGGCAAATTGGGCAAACGGCCACTTTTAGACAATGGTGGGGTTAAATGTTGATAAGGTATGGTGGACGATCGTGTTGAGGCAACCGAATAGGGATGTCCTATATAAGTTGTTGAGGTTACCTGGATATGTGTGTGGAAATGAAAAGGTGGGCGGAGCTTGAGAAGGAAATCTCATGTGGATAGGTGGCGAGAGCAAGTCATGAACGGAGACAATCTGCAAGAGAGACGAGGTAGGAGCAGTCGGCGGTAATGACATGTTGGGCCCAAGATTAACCAAAGGAAAGCCAATATGTGCCGTATGGACCCCTCGAAGTGCTTTGAGGTAGCGACAGGACTAAGGATGCGGAAGGCAAAGCGGAGTTATCGTAGAGAAGGGGCTAAATGACCAGCTATATTGATAGGCATGCCAACAAGGAGTTGACCGTCGGGTGTACAGTCAAGGGCATGAGACAAATAGTACTATACAGCGCTAGGATTAGCATCCAGAAATTTGGCAAATTCTTTATCTCCCACAGGAATTTTAGGAACCTCGCCGTGTCCATGGGATTCCCCACGAGAATGTGAAGGGGTGATTCGTGCAAAGGAACAGAGCAAGCTTTTGAGTGATAACAACCATGGACAAGTTCACAAGTAGGGTTTTAATCATGTCGAGAAGAAATAGACTCGAAATGGTGAAATTGGTAGGTTGCTTTGGTTTGTCAAGAATCAGAAAAAGACAAGAATCGATATCGGTCTAATAACCGATGTCGGTTACACTATAGCTGACGTCGGTCAGTTTACCGATATCGGTGTAATAAGACTAGTATAAGAAAATATAAGAGGTTGCTGATTTGATTGTTAACAACACTCAATACATTTATCAAATTGTTCTAAGGTAATCACAGAAGATAGTGTATAACAGAGAAAACAGAACTGAAAACAAACAAGATGCACACACAAATCCAGAGACTAACCCTAGGGTTAATTTTAATTATTGTGGGCGTATGCCTTTAGACGTGGAATGATGTCAATCCTAAACAAAAGACTTAGGGGAAATGTCAAGTTTGTTTTGGCTTATAAGGTTACCTCAATCGGGCGGAGGAATACCGCGGAAAAGGGGGATGTTTTGAGTCATTGTGTTAATTGTGAAGTGATTCGGTATGTGTTGTGCAGTGAAAGTAAGATTAATTTCCTGTCAATACCGTGGAAATCACCCCCACGTGTACGACCTGTTACTTAGTCTATGTTCACTAGAATTGAAAACAACAAGCAGGAATGTAATGCACGTGTTTTAAACCCAAATCAAAAATGATATTCGATGAAGCAATGAGATGACTTTCACTAATGCGAAACTAGGAAAGCAAGACAAATTCTTTACTAAATATATAACAAAAACAGCAACAGCAAGTATGCTTCCTAAAATGAAAACAAGCAAGAGAAACGGAAACCCGAAATGGGTCCCACCTGTGCAAAAATATTTCGCACTTTAATGTTTCGGCTCTACTGAATAGACTTGCTTCTATCCTATCATTCCTTTGAGAAATGATAAGGGTTAGGGCTAGGAGGAATACCTTTAATGTTGAGACGGTGTGCACGTACCGTAGAGAAAGATCGATCGACCGCGAAGAACTCCTTTTTGTCCGAAGGACTACCTGCAAGTAAGAATACAAGACCACCGATTTTAATTAGACAACAAATGAGGGATCTTCCTTGGGCCCAGAAATATAAAAACTTCCTTTCGAAGGTGGTCAGTTCCCCTTTTAATACGATTTAACACAAATGATAATATAGAAAGCTATTGCAAAATCACGATTTAGGTATCTCGTTACAAAGCAATAGAAACTAAACTATCAATAATAAAGCGTCACGTTGTTTGTTCGGTTACTGGTCGTTGATACGTTCAGGTTGAATTATAGGGATAAACCAGACTGGATTTGGGGTTATTAGGTGGCAAATAGGCAAGCAAAAGGTTTTGGAGTATAAGTCACGGACCGACGGCGGTCATCGGAGTAACCGATCATGCGTTAGATAACCGCCGCCAGAGAGGATAAACGATCTTGGTAGGTCAAGCAATCTAAGTGCTTCGGATAGAAGTTGGTTGCAAGGTGATTGTGGGGTTATTAGGATTGGTGGATAGCTGAGGGGAATGATGGGAGGATAGGGAAGACTCAGAGTGTGGAAAAATGGCCTTCTGGGCAATATCAGGATGTATGGGTGAAGGTTAAGTGCAGTATGTTGCTGGTAGTAGATCTAGGAATAAACTTATAATGGCTGTGATTAAAAAGTCTAAGAAATATTAAAATGAGAACACACAAGATGCAACTTACTGGTTATTGACGAGGATGCAGGTCCAAGAACTGTGATGACAAAGGCAGAACTCAAGTAGTATGGCCTGATACCCAGAAGATGAGATGTCTCCCTCCCAATGATCAGATGAGTGTCACAGGGCTCGAGTGGCAGTCTTGGGCTTGATCTCCTTTTGCTGCAAACTCTTCTTGTTTCTTCACTTGTCTCTGCTCAGCCAAGTAAAGATCCGGATTCTCTTGATCACTTCTGATGATCCTGATTGATCCAAAAATCCTTCCACCTTTGTTTCTGATTAGGGAAGGTCATTTACAGGGAACCGATGGCGGTTACGTAACCGACGGCGGTCGAGTAGGAACCGGTATCGGTTAGGAAAAAGTGGGCTATTTTTAGTAAAATAGCCAACTTTCCCTGCTTTTCTCCCGAGGGATTAGTTGCGGGCTTGGTCAAGTAGCTACAAGGTTGATTTTGGGTGCGAGTAAGGAGGCATTAGTCATGGGTGTGGATGTAAACCAAGTTTTAGGTCTTAATTAGGTTAGTTTAGGGTTAGGGCTAGGTCATGATGAGGTGGCAAAATGAGGTGGCAGGTAAGGCGACGTGGATTTATTAATTATAAAGTAATTAATAAATAATTGTGTAAGGTTTAGGTGATGGGGTTAGGTTGCAAAATGAGATGCGGGTCACAGGGGGTCGTAAACACAAATTTGGTGTCTACATGTATGTTTGTAGGTAGAGAGAGGGGTAAACGAGTAAATAATTATCATAGGTGTTGTTTTTAAGCAAGTTGTATAGAATTGACAGTGACCGATATCGTTTAGAGATAACCGGTATCGCCATTCGTATGTAATTCCAGAATGTGATAAAAAACACTTGGGGATTTGATTTATTGAATTTTTGTTTGTTGATTTGATGTATGCAGGCAGAGGTAGGGTTGAGGATGAATGATAGGGTGCCAGCTTTGTTGTCACGAGTCCGAGCGGATGTAACACCAGCTGAGTGGGCATTGATAAACCGTGTGGGGTTAAGTGGAATCCGCTATTATTCACGAATCACACGCAATCATGCTATGTTGCAGGCATTGATTGAGAGATGGAATCTAGAAAAGAATACCTTCTATCTACCAATAGGGGAGATGACAGTGACATTGGAAGATGTGTTTCAATTTTGAGGCTCCCAATTACAGGAAGACCAGTGTATCAGGCAGGGCCTAACGCGGCGCGGGGAGCGATAACAGCAGTATTTGGTCCAACTGCACGAGAATTGACACAGCTGAGGTTTGACATTCACTTATGGTATAATGTTTGCAGCACACCCTGAGGCAACAAGGTTGGCAATGGTATTAATGATAGCGGTGGGGTATTATGCATTACCGAGGCGGATGGGGGAAGATTTCCAAAAGCATTGATGTGTATTATTTAGAAATGATAGAAAGGAGCGTGACTTTCGCATGGGCACCCACATATCCGGCGAGCTTATACGGGGTTTATGGGCCTGCAGGTGAAATCACAGGACTACACTGGATTGTGCATACTTATTACATTGTTGGGCCTATGAGCACATTGTTTGTGTGTGACCAATAGGCCGACCCATCCAGTCAGGAGAGACAGGAGTGCAAAGGTTGGGATTCAAGTGATGGGTCCAGACAGAGCAAGAGGTGAGATTCGAGGCCGTGACATATGATGTCGAGTATTATAGGCAGATGTGGGAGATGGTGACGATTGCGGATATCTGTTGGAGGCCTTACGGGAACTATATGGTGACGGAGAACATAGCTGAGGATTTGAGGGGTGTAGAGTGATTAAGGTGGATCGCGGACACGTGTCGTCGAGAGTACGAGAGGATTCCTCTAGATTGCGTGCGGCGACAATTTGGATTTGTTCAGAATATACCCATGGCTTATAGACCATACATGAGGATCGACGGCGAGGCATCATTCTCACCTCCCCGGTCGACAACTCCAGAAGGACCAGAAGAGATAGCAGCCGATCGCAGGGTAATGGATGCAGGAGTGACAGAGGCTTATAGATTATGGTGGGTAGCAGAGCTGTGAGGTTCACGTGAGAGGGCTGATCATCCTGACATAGCTGTGATTACAGTGGAAAGAGATCACCTGCAGGGTTTAGTTCACCAGCTTCAAACGCAGGTGAATGAGACAACAAGGTTGTTAGCATTTGTACAGTCACGAGTGGAGAGACTAAAGGTGAGATTCCTCCACGTGAGAGGGCGTATTCATATGTTACAGGAGAGATTGGCGAGATCAGTGGGAGGAACCAATAGCAGTGGCACCTTTGAGGATGGAGAGGCCAGGTGAGCGGCGTCGACGATCACGATCATCACCTGGTTCGGGATGAGGCGCAAGGGTCTAAGTGAATTTCATAGGGGTAGAAGAATAAATAAGGATTCCGACCTACGCGTTGATGATAGAGAATATGTATTTTTTAACATCTAAATAAAACTGAATATGTATGTTGATTTGAGTTATGATAATAATAAGAATGTTTGTGTTTTGAATGTTTTGAATTGATAAAGGACCAAGGTGAGTGTTATCAATATAAATATGTGAAATCATTTATATTTTAACAACACATGATAGGTTATGGTAGGGGATGGTCGAGCTAACCTTCGGAGACCCCATGTCTCCTAAGTGCTGCCTACATAGCCCATTGCACAAAGCAAGGAGGGGCCTCAGACCAATGTAGTTCTCCCTTAGGACCAGGGAGAGGTGAATTCAGGTAATTTGGTTGTGGTTAGGCAATTTGTTGGTTGGTAAAAATATTGATATTGGTAGGGTAATGTTGTTGGTGTTGGTAAGGTATTGGCGGTATTGGTGTAGGTATAGGTGAAGCGAAGGTTAGCTTACCCAAGTATTAGGGAAACGTGTCCTGATTAAGGTCAACACATAATCCTAGATTTAGGTAAAAGAGGGAAAAGTGTCCCATAGTTGGAAAGAGCTGAACAAACCACGTATTATCGGAGGATGAACTTGAATCCCTAGGTACCTTGCATAGGCGAGAAGTCGATAGGTGAAAAGAGTTGTATAATCACAATATATCGGATATACGTCACGTCCCTTGAGTTTTGTTGTTTTGAAGAATGGTGAGATGAGGTAGATGGTATAGCTGGGGCGCGATCGAACTTGTTATAAGGTGATTATTCTGACGAAAGAGAACCAAACCTAAATAGACAAGTCCATGACTCAAAAGTGCTTTTGAATGCTGCTTATTATTATTTTTTTTTTTTTTTTTTTAATATAGACTGATCGATGCGGGAAGTCTATATGGGATATGCATTTTGTTGTTCTTGAGCTCTTCACGAAGCTGATCAATGCGAGAAGCTTCTGATAGAGGCTGACTTTGTATAGTTGTCCTTCAAGGGAGCAGTCTATTTATAGTAGTAGATGCGGCTTTTGTGTATAGCTGTCCTTCGAGGGAGCAGTCTATGTATAACTTTGAGGTCTAGATGTCCTGTTTGGCATGAAGCATCTAGTTTTGTAGGAAGTTTGACTCAAGAATATCCCATAATTGTATAATTGAGAACGTGTTATTTTGATACTTTTAAGTCATGGACCAGACTAAAAAGGGGAAGGCATCTTTAAGAGGAGATGATGACCAAACCATGTGAGCGTGATTCTATTTTGAGATGCATGAAGCAAGGTGTATGAGGTGGTAAATGAGCTCAAGGGACGAGCACAAGGTAGATAAGAAGTGATATAATACTAAATTCAACAGTAGAATGGTCAAAGATGTAAGGCATTAAGGGGTTCAGGCTCAGGTTTACCATTGAGCGAAGCTAAACGGTAAGTGCCTGATCCATAAGTGTGAGTGATAATGTAAGGCCCAATCCAATTTGGAGCAAATTTTCCATGCTTTCTCTTTTCTAGTTTGGTTACATGTTGATTCTCTTTGAGGACAAGATCACCAATCTTAAAGGTACGCTCATGAATTCGCTTATGATAAGCACGCTTGATGCACTTTTGATAGATTTGAAGGTGGTCAAGAGCCGTAAGACGATGCTTGTCAAGAAGCTCCAATTGGGCTAACCGCTCTTGGCGGAAATCATCATTACCGTGAGAATATCCCGAGAGATATTCTTAGGGAGGGTATTTATATTTCGAGAGGTAAGACACCTTGGTACCATATACCAAAGAAAATGGTGTGGTGTTAGTGGAGGTATGGATATCGGTACGATAAGCCCAAAGGGCAAAGGGGATGTGATCGTGCCAATTTTTCCGAGAATCGTCAATGACTTTTAAGAGAATTTCAGTCAAGGTTTTGTTAGAAGATTCGGCTTGACCATTTGCTTGTGGATACTAAGGTGATGAGAAGTTAAGTTTGATACCAAAGTTGTCACAAAGGTCTTGAACAACTTATTTTTGAAAGATTTTCCATTATCTCATTATCGGGCGATGAGGAACACCAAAACGATGATAATGTGATGGTTAATGAACTCTACAATTTTTCTTTTTTGGTTGAAATGAGTGGAATCGCCTCCACCCATTTAGTGTAATATTCAGCCTCGTGATTATCCAATGGTGACGTTGCGAAGAGGGTGGGTGAATCTCACCAATAAGGTCTAAACCCCATTGTGAGAAAGGCCAAAGATCTCATGCGACCGGTAGCGGATGGCTAGGAGTATGTTGAAGGTTGGCATGTTGTTGACACATAACACAACGCTTAAAATATTCATAGCAGTTGTTATTAAGAGTAGGCCAATAATAGCTTAGGCAAAGGATCTGTTTGCCACGCGCAAGGCCACTAAAATGTCAACCACAAATTCCATCATGGACGTGTTGATGGTATAGGTGACCTCTGCGCCGCTTAGATATCAAGGAGGATGCCATCAAAGCCACATTTATAGAGGAGTCCCCCATGACGACATAACGAGAAACACTTTTAAGAAAAGCACGTTGCTTCGTTACTAGTAGAGGTTGTAAGGTAGTCATGAAATTGGTGATACTGGTATATTGCGTATTAGCAGATTCATTATTTACCATACAAACATCCAGGATCGAGTAAGATGGGGCAAAGAGTTGTTGACCAAGAAAAATATGTCGAGTCACTGGTGATGCAGGAATTTGCGAGGCCAAGCAAGCCATAGTATCTACAAATTTATTAGTTGAGCGGGGAATGGTTTGGATAGAATAATGAGAAAATAAGGTCAAAAGTGAGTCCACGTAATGTTTGTACTTTTGAAGTTCCTCATTTTTACATTGGTAGATGCCCATAACTTGATTGACTACCAGTTGAGAGTCACCAAAAATGTTAATAGACTTTACACCTAAGTGTAATGCAACTTGGAGACCCAAAAAAGAGCCTCGTATTCCGTTGTATTATTAGTGTAGGGGAAATCGAGCCGGAATGAAAGAGGCATAGGTTCAACGTCAAGAGGAATGAGAACAACACCAGCCCCTTCGCCGCGGTGGCATTTGGATCCATCGAAGAAGAGGGTCATTGGATACGACTCCTCACTGAGTGAAAGAGTGGCAATGAGTTCGTCAGGGAAAGTAAAATTGGTAAATTGTTCCCTAGCTAAAGAGGCTTCCGCGAGTTGGTCTGCGATAGTTTGTCTTTTGACTGCTTTTGGTGTACAAAATCAAGGTCGAGGTCAGCAAGGAGCATAAGCCATCGGGTGATGCGTTGGTTTAGATGAGGTTTGGCGTACATATAATGGATGGGGTCCACGTTGGTGATGACAAAAGTTTTGTGATTCAGAGGTAATGTTGGAGTTTGGTTGCCACGAATGATAGGGCTAGGCACAACTTTTCTACATGTGTATACCTAGTCTCGTAGTCCGCAAGAGTACAACTTATGTAATAAATGGCTTGTTCTTGATGCTCGGAGTCACGATGTGTGAGCATGGCTCCTACAAAGATGGTCGGTGGCAGAAAGGTAAAGGTAAAAAGGGCGACCATCCCGAGGTGGGATAAGCACGGGTGGTCAAGAGATAGGCTTTAAGAGCCTCAAAATTGGTGAATTGTTCCCCGGCTAAAGGGGCTTCCGCGAGTTGGTCTGCGATAGTTTGTCCTTTGACTGATTTTTGGTGTACAAACTCAAGGTCAAGGTCAGCGAGGAGCATAAGCCATCGGGTGATGCGTTGGTTTAGATGAGGTTTGGCGTACATATAATGGATGGGGTCCACATTGGTGATGACAAAAGTTTTGTGATTCAGGAGGTAATGTCGGAGTTTGGTTGCCACGAATGATAGGGCTAGGCACAAATTTTCTACATGTGTATACCTAGTCTCGTAATCCACAAGAGTACGACTTATGTAATAAATGGCTTGTTCTCAATGCTCGAGTCACGATGTGCGAGCATGGCTCCTACAGCATGGTCGGTGGCAGAAAGGTAAAGGTAGAAAGGGCGATCGTCCTAAGGTGGGATAAGCACGGGTGGCTGCAAGAGATAGGCTTTAAGAGCCTCAAAGGCTTGGTGGCACTCTTTGCTCCATTGAAAGACAATGTCCTTTTTAAGGATATGATGAAAAGGTTGACATCAATCTGAGAGTTGTGAAATGAAACTCCGGATATATTGGAGTTTTCCTACAAACTACGTAATTTTTGAGGTTAATGGGTGGGGGCATTTCTAGGATAGCTTTGACTTTAGCTGGATCGACCTCGATGCCACACAAAGAGACAATAAAACCAAGGATTTTTCCCGAAAGGACACCAAAGACACATTTCTTTGGTTGAAGACGAACACAGTATTGTAATAGGTGATTGAAAATAATGGTTAAAACATCGAGATGTTCACTGCGATGTTTAGATTTTCCAAGAAGATCATCGACATAATCCTCAAGGATAGTGTGCATAATGTCATGAAAAATGTAAGTCATAGCCCGCTGATAGGTTGTGCCAGCATTCTTAAGGCCAAACGGCATGACATGATAGCAGAAGGTTCCCCAAGGAGTTATGAAGGCGGTTTTATGTTGATCGGCCGGGGCTACCAAAATTTGATTGTATCCTGAGAAGCCATCCATGAGAGAAAGCATCTCATGGCCCACAGTGAGATCAACAAGTTGATCAATACTAGGTAGGGGGAAGTCATCCTTTGGGCAAGCGAGGTTAAGGTCCCGGAAATCCATACATATCCGAAGTCCCCCCGTTGCTTTAGTGATAGGTACGATGTTAGAAATCCATTGAGGATAGTCAATAGGTAAGATGAAGGAAATAGAAAGGAGTCGTTGAAGCTCTTCTTTGACCAAGAGAGCAATGCGTGGATGCATTTTTCTCAGTTTCTATTTAACTAGTTTGGAGTCGGGTTTCAGAGTAATGTTATGGACAGCGATGTCAGGATCAATTCCTGGCATGTTAGCGTAGGACCAAGCAAAAGCTTGGTCGGGCCCTGAGGAAGGTAGTGAAGGTAGTTTGTTCTCGATGCATTAAGAGATTGTCTGATCTTCACAATGTGAGGATCGTCCTCTGTGTGGATGTTGATTTCTATAGTCGACTCATTCAACATGGTTTGAGTTTTAGATGGTCAGGCACATTGAATATAAGAGTCGTCCGCACCAAGATAAGTGAGGATGGAGTCGTCATCCTAGCACTCAACAACATTAATTGAAGGTGAGTCTTCTTCAATCATGTCTGGATACAGAAGGGGAAAAGAATATGGGTCTTCATTATCGCATTGATAAGTGAGAGGACCCAAGAAGATAGCGTTTATGAAAAAAAAAAGTTAGGAGGGATAGATTCCGGGTCTATCGACTCTGTGGGTGACGATGGCAAAATGGGTGATGATGGTTCAGAAAGGGTGACTTCGTCGTCTTCCTGGATACAACGGATATGCGGTTTCTTTGGTGTAGGTGGTTCAGAGAATCCAAGACCACGACGATCTTTGTGTTTGCGTGTAGTCATGGGAATGATCATATGTTGGCCTTGTTCATAAAGATAGAAATCGAAGCCCTTCCAAGCACAAACGCATCGAAGGTGAGGGTGAAACGATGATTAGTTAGATATTGAAAATTAGATTGGAAGGGAACCACACTAAGGGGAGGTTCAGGGGTGATAGAGGATGCGTCAACACCCCATACATTAGGTTGGTGCGGAAATTAGGTGGTCCATAGGATATTACTTCCCCACATGACGGTCATAGGTAGGATGTGCATGTAATCGTCCATACTCCCGTGGGGTATGGAAAGTGCTAACGTTATATAGGTGATACTCCCCAGCAGTAAGGCGTTGAAAACATCTACCAAGGATCTCGAGGTTGGGATGTTTTCCACTAGGAAGGAAGTGGTATTTGCGGTGGCGGTTTCATTGGTTGAATGTGTAGGTGCGGCCACGGTGGATGGTTGAGGTGTGGTCGAAGTAGATGGTTGGGTTGGATGAATGGGTGCCTTGACTAGTACAAGCACATCATTAGGGCGATATAACATATTGCAGGTTTTGAAGGGGGGAGCATCAACTTTTACGGTGTAAGACTTCCCCTCATACTCGAATTTTATGCATCTATGTAAGGTGGAGGGAACGCATCCCATAGCCTAGATACAAGGGCGGCCTAACAACATGTTGTATTGGAATTCTCCCTCAAGGAAATATAAGAGTTCGGGTAAGGTACGTGGCCCTACACAAATGTTAAGGATCACGGTGCCTAAAGTAGAAGTAATAGCATCATTGAATGAATGCAACATGGTGGGGTTAGCACATGCAGCTAGAAGGGATATTGATTTGTTGGAAGGCTTTGGAAGAGATGATGTTTAGGCTAAGACCCCCATATGTAACATGATGTACCTGGATGTCCCGAGACCTAAGCCGAGATTAAAAGAGTGGGGTCAGATCTTCTCGCACCAAAGTTGACAATTTCATCTTCGAGAGAACCGACAGCGAATAAGCCGGCTTTGTCATGACAGGAGAGAAGTGGTAGATTTTTGGTGAGAGAAGAAACATGGTTGGGTGTTAAGATGGAGGCAACGGAAAGGTTTTGTTAGGTAGGACCTCTATCCCTCGGAGGATCTCAATGAGAGCTTGTCGATGAGATTCAAAGGTTTGAATGAGATCATACAAAGTGTAATTTTTACAGTGATTGGTGAAGCTGTTTGATCATGGTACAAAGGGGGAAACTCCATCGTAGAGACTGGGGTAGGCGTGTTCATGAATAACCACTTTAGGTGGTGGTGCGATCGGGATGGCGGATGGAGAAAGAGAGTCTGCAGGAGTGCTTTCTTTAACTTTCCCATTGTTTTTCTACCCTCAAGTAGCAATACTAATCATGTTGATCTCGTGAACACAAGAGGAGGAAGATGGTAGGGATAAGTCATTGTCTTCGAGAGGTGGGGTTGTAATAATGATAGATCTTGGTGAGGTGGGGACAGGTGGTATAGGAGAGGGGATTGAAGCTAAAGGTTTCTCCCTTCGTAAGTTGTCTTTCTTAACCTTTCTATCCGAGAGAGGTGACTGACGAAGGATGGATTTCAAAGCTTTGCATCCCTCTACATCATGTCCTGGTGTGCGGTGGTAAGTGCAGATTTTAGACTCATCATAACCTATAGGTCGAGGTTTAGATGGATCATAGGGTCTAAGTGGGGGTAGGTAAATGGTCGCATTCTCCACCAACATATCAAGGATCTTGGCGTAAGATCCTTTGAGCGGGTCAAAGTCAGAGGAAGATGAGGCTATTGATTGGGTGGGTTTTGGTAATGGTTGGGTATGGTTGGTTCGTACGGGTGGTGGTTTAGACAAGGGGTTTTGATAATTGGATTTAACTAAACGTGGATTCTTCAACGCAGAAGTCATGTTTAGCTGGTTAGATGAGGAGGCCACGAGATGATGTGGTGGCAGAAACAACCACAAAGAAAGAGGAGTGACAAAGAAACAAATCCTTTGATGATGGAGTTTGTTTAGGGTTGATAGGTGGACCGGATACTTGGGGTGACGATGTTTATACACCCATGGATCTCTCAGTATGGGTGCAGAAGGTGCAGTCGTTTAAAGAAAACGCGGGAGGTATGATGTATTGAGGCAAGTGGAGGGGTGAAGTCCCAATATAGAAGGTAGGTGTAACGCAAGGGTTTTAGTTGTGACAGATGCATAGATTGGACTTGAGGGGATTGGGTTTGTCTCCTAGGTGGATGGACGGCTTTATTTTTGGATAAATCTAACCGTTGAGGTGGGTGTGTTAGGCTGGGTATTGGTGAAGTCCCAAGCATAGGGGAAGGTTTGGTTAGGTTAATAGAGGTGGATGAGGTATTCGGTAGAGATGAGAGGGGTGAAGATGAGGACATAGGCATTTTGAGCTTTTGTAAACACCTCGGGTATATGGTAGAGGTGTCTGGATCGGTCATCTACATTTGAGTAGAGCATGGTGTACTCAAACACTCCCATAGGACTCGCCTATCTTCTGAGGGATGACAATATTCACGTGTGAAGAAGAAATTTTGTATGGAAGAGAGGTGGGTTGTGATTCCGGTCCACTGTGGGTGTGATACAGGGGGTAAATGAGGCACTGTATCAATGGGTGTTAAGAGGTCAATCGGTCGCTGAAAATATTTAGGCGATGAAGAACTAATAGGTAGGAGAGCATGTTTGAGGGGATCCGTCATGATTAAGGAGTTTGGTGATGTCGGTTCGAGAGGTTTCTCTTCTAAGGATGACAGAAATAGTGGCGAACCTTCTTCTTTTACAGCAAGAGTGATGGAAGGAGATGTTTGGGAAATAGATAAGTTAGATAACATCCACTCACAATCTTGCAGGGATGTGGTGTAAGAAGACTCATTCGTGAGAAGAGAACTCTGGGTGGTTAATTCCTTTATGGGTAAAGGAATGGCAAGGTTATCATCTTGTCTTGAGGGTGGTGAAGCGGGTGCGGATCCCTGCGTTAGTGACGAGGCTTGATTCAGAATTTCCTTGATAGAAGCTTTTGGTTGGGAGTCAAAACTGCATGGATTTCATGAACACTCTCCTCAGCTAAGATATCTTGGTTTACGTTACTGTTAGATGAGTGGTTTGGGAATGGTTTGTTGAAGATTTTCAAATTTTGGTTAGCAGGGGCATTAGGATTATCGAGGGTTATATCCCCTGCATCAACCATTTCCTACACTATGTTTTTCAACATCTTGCAATTTTCGTGACTATGTCCCTTCATGCGGTGGAAGTTACAGAAGTCATTTTCTTTGTACCAAGAAGGTATAGCACGGGTGGAATCAAACCCAGAATGAGGTTTAACAGGAGGCAAGGTGATAGCTCCTGCTTTGAGCAATTTTTCCAAGATCACACCATAAGTTTCTCCCAAGGGAGTGTAATTGATGGGCTCGGCTTTATACTTATAGGTGGTTTTTGGCGGGGTACTAGATGGTGCTTGGGATTTGACCATCACCACGTGTACAGCTCCTTTTGATTTTGAAGTAGTCAATGCATGAGAATTGGTGGTGTTGGGTTTGTTGGTGGAGTCTTGGGTTCAGAAATTGGGGTTTTTGTTGCGCAACCTCAATTTCTCCTCCTCTAAGGCTCGAATTTCTAGTTTTCGAGCCATAGTAAAGGCCTCATCAAAGGTGCGGAAAGTTTGAATTTGGAGGGTGGGAGAAATGTGCTTAGCGCAGGCCCGCGTAAAGAGTTTGATGAGTTTGGCCTGAGGTAAGGCATAAGTAAGTTGGTTGATGAGGCCCCGCCATCGTCCAACGAAATCTGCGATAGATTCATCTTCAAATTGTCGGATGGCATAGAGGTCGGTGATGGATACTTTCTTGGCAATATTGATGGAGAAATGATCCAAGAAATATTGGGCTAATTGGTTAAAGGAGAAGATTGAGTGCTGGGTTAAAGCACTGTACCACTCCAAGGTGGGTCCTGATAAGGACATGGGGAAGGTACGGAGTAGTAAGGCATCGTCGTGGGCAATCAGGTAGCAGGCATGTCTAAACGATCGCAAGTGTTGTTGAGGGTCCTCCTTACTATTAAAGCGAGTGAATTTCAGTAATTCCCATTGAGGAGGATATGAATGAAGGGGGACAGAAGGATGAATAGGCTCCCGACAAACTTGCTCGTATGTCAGGGTGTTACGGCTTCCTGAAACAGAAGCCTCAAGATTTTGCATCTTGTCCATCATCTGTTTGATTAGATCATTGGTTGGGTTAGATGATGGTGTCATTGTTGTAAACGGAGGAGGATAAAATCCGCTACTAGACAAAGGTGGGGTTAAATATTGATAAGGTATTGATGACGAATGTGTTGAGGCGACCGAATAAGGGTGTCCTATATAAGATGTTGAGGTCACCGGATAAGTTTGTGGAAATGAAAAGGTGGGCGGAGCTTGAGAAGGAAAGCTCGTGTGGATAGGTGGCAGAGAGCAAGTTATGAAAGGGGTAGTGGATGGTAGTGATATGTGGGGCCCTAGATTAACCAAAGAAAAGCCAATCGGTGTAGTATGAACCCCCAAAGCCTCTAAGTTGGGAGATGGGGCTAAGGATGAAGAAGGTAAGGTAGAGTTATTAGGTGGGGAAGGAGCTAAGTGAGCAGCTATACTAATGGGCATACCATCGAGAAGCTGACCGTCAGGTGTACGGTCAGGGGTATGAGACAAATAATACTGTACGGCACTAGGATTAGCATCCAAAAATTTGGCAAATTCCTTATCTCCTACAGGGATCTTGGGAACATCACTGGTGTCCGTAGGATTCCCCATAGGATGTGAAGGGGGTGATTCAGGAAAAGGCACGAACAGGCATGTGAAACCATGGCTGCGGCTTGTTTCCGAGTGATAACAACCATGGACAAGAGTACACAGTAGGGATTCAATCTATCAGGAACAGAAACAGCAACAAAATGTTGGAATTGGTAGGTTACTGGTTTGTTGGGAATCAGAAAGATAAGTAACCGATATTGGTCGATAACCGATGTCGGTCGATCAGTAGCTCGCGTTTCGTCGGTCAGTTAACCGATGTCGGTAGAATAGGACCGGTGTCAGTCACTATGAAAGCAAAGAGAAGATGTAAGAAGCTACTGATTTGGGGTTAACAATGCTTAGTATACCCACCAAATTGTTCTGAAGTGATCACTGATACAGGGTATGACAGAGAAACAGAACTAAAAAACAAGCAAGATGCACAAGAAAATTAAGAGACTAACCCTAGGATTAGTTTTAATTATTGTGGGCTTATGCCTTAGACGTAAGATGATGTCAATCCTAAACAAAAGACCTAAGGGAGATGTCAAGTTTGTTTTGGCTTATAAGGTTACCTCAATCGGGTGGAGGAATACCACGGAAAAAGGGGGATGTTTGAGTTGTTGTGTTGATTATGATGTGATTTGGTATGTGTTGTGCAGTGAAAGTAAGATTAATTTCTTGTCAATACCGTGGATATCACCCCCACGTGTACGACCTGTTACTTAATCTACGTTCACTAGAATTAAAAACAACAAGCAAGAATGTGATGCACGTGTTTTAAACCCAAATTGAAAATGATATTCGATGAAGCAAAGAAGATGACTTTCACTAATGCAAAGATGAGGAAGAAAGACAAATTCTTTTACCAAAATGACAAAATATCTTGTGAATATTTAGAAGAAGAAAATAGCAAGTATGCTCCTTATATGAAAGCAAGCAAGAATGAAAGAAACCCGAGAAAGGGTCCCACCGGGCATGCCAAAATGTTTCGCGTAGAATGTTTCCATTCTTAGAATAGAGTTGCTTCTATCTTTTCATTCTCTTGAGAAACAGATAAGGGTTAGGGCTAGGAGGAATACCTATTGAGTGTTGGGAGGGTGTGCACATACCGTAGAGAGAGATCAGATCGATTGTGAAGAACTCCTTTTTGTCTGGGAAGGACTACCTGTGAATAAGAATGCAAGACCACCAGATTATAGTTAGACAATAAATGAGGGAACTGCCTTGGGCCCAGGAAATATTAGACTTCCTTTCGAAGGTGGTCAGTTCCCCTTTCAATACGAATTAACACAAATGATAACAAAGAAGTTATTGCGAAATTATGATTTAGTTACCTCGTTAAAAAGCAATAGAGGAAAGGTTGGTTTTGGTTTGAGTCACAGTGACCGATGTCGACCATCTTTGTATAACCGATCGCAGCTATAACACCAGTACCCGATTCTTTGATAACCGATATCGGTAGGGGCAGTGATTTAGGGGCTTTCAATGAAGGTTGGTTGTAAGGCGGTTATGGTGTTTATAAGGTTGGTAAATGATCAGGGGTAGGCAATAGGGTGATGGAGAAGACTCAGAGAGTGTGGGAGCTGTTCTTGGGGCAATGCAAGGGTAGAGGAATGAAAGTTAGATGTAGGGTGTGTTGGTCGTCAAATAGGAATTTTAAGAAGAGCAATGGTGTCGAGGGACAAGAAGTCCCTCCTCTTTAATGGGAGAGGTTCCCTTATTCAGAAATGAACTTATTTACAAATATACAAAACATGATTTTATGGTTGAACTTGGATATTACGAAAGTGTTTTCCACAAGGATCATCGATTCTGAAAAAGGACGAGGAAAGGGAATACGAGGGTGAGCGTAAGAGCAACATGCGAATTATAGATAGCAGAATAATCCTTTATGTATGCGAAGTTGCAGTGAATTTAAAACAAGATCGTTTGCATTGGATGAACAAGATGAGATTACCAGACACAAAGTTCTGTAAATAACCTTCTTCAGATTCATTAATCAAGGACACAAAGTTCCTTCTTGGTTGTACAAGATCACTATACTCGCAATATTTGAAAATATGCAATCAGTGAGACTAACGAACTAGAAACAAATGATCTTCACGAAATTAAATGAAAACACAGAGATAACAAAGATTAGATAGACAATGAATGGAAAGCCCTTTTGTATTGATTTCTCTCTGATCTATTTACACTTCCAGAAAATATGCCAAGTTCTTCCTCCTTTCAAAATGGCGTAAAGAAGGCCATTATATAGCTTACAAATCAGTTACTTTTTGTAACCGTTTCTTTTAACCAAGAATAGTTAAGTACTACCAACCGCAATACCTTAACCTTTTACAAAGAAAACAGAAAAGAAAGGGAAGAAGAGAAAAGAAAGGGGAAGAAGACAGGTGGCCGATCACTGAGAGGGACCCACTGACTTCAGAATCCGCTGTCTGAATCTCTTCAACGCCTCAGCTATGTCTCTGCCATGGGGAACTGACGTGTTGGCTGCAGACTGAGTCCAAAATCCCAGACACTTCTCCATCTCTTTATCAAACTCAACATGAGTATGATAATCTTTATTTGCTTCTTCAATGGCAGATTGAAGAGAGCAGATCTCCTTCATTTTTTCTTTGGAGATGGAGCTTTCCTTGAATAAATTGTCTTTTACAAAAGTTCTGAACTGAGCTTTGATCTCTTGTAAGGAAAGGGAAGCACCAGAGGTTTCATCTTGAAGATGACAGTGTATATCCTCAAAGAGACAACCAATGTCTTGAAGGCTTTGCCCTTCTGCCAGCTGTTCTTCATTTCTGCCAAAGCCTCCTCCAAGACTCTGATCTTCCAATCCACACTGTAGACCCAGGACTTCGACAGATTGTCCTTTGCATCATCAAAAACTTTATTCGCCAGCAAAATGTTCTCGTCTGTCTGTCCCATAAGGCGAAGGTCTACTATGCAACTGCTCCAGATTTTGAGCTCTTTATCCATGGTATTGATAGTGGAGGAGAGCTTCAGTTGCACATTTTTCACCTTTTCGTGGAGTTTGAAAGCTTCATCGATGAAGTTTAACCCAGCAACAAGCATGTCTTCCACCATGGCTTCAATAGCTCTGCCGCCATAGTATGCAAATGCTTGTGCATATCTTTAATACTCTGCACTTCATCTTGGCTTAGAATTACAGGAGGTGGGAGAGCAGTCAAGGGGGTAGGGTCCAAAACTTTGTCCTTAGACAAAAGGGACTTGATGAAACCTGTGAGAACTTGGGCCTGTTCTTCCAACTGTTCAATAGTTTGCTGGCCCTTTTCTACCCTCCCAATGACTCTTGTGATCAAGCTTCCGGAGGTTGTGAATTTCACCTTCAGGGGTAGACTCTCCCATTGGGATTCTCGAGAGCTCCAAGTCAGATGCCTGCAAGTCCTGCTCTGATTTATCCGTTGTAGGCTTGGCAATCTCCAGGAATTGCTGACCTTGAGCATCAGACACTATTCTGGAGGTGACTTTGGCTCTCTTGGCACGAGAAGGGGTGGTGCCCAACAAGGCACGACAGCATCAAAATTTGATCCCGAGCTTTGAGAGGAGAATTTTCTCTTCCTTTTGTCGACCAAAGGTTGCACCCACGCGAAAGAGGAAGAGGAATCAGCAGGAGGGGCAAGGGGACCAAGAGACAGGGAGCTCATGACGCTCAAGGTCTGTGCAGCTGTTGACTCGAGTTGAGATGTGAGCGGGGCACTGGAGGCAATTGTGGTAGAAGGATCTACAGCATCTGGAAGCTCAGTGCTCTGGACTTCTTTATCTCTATCAGCTGGGTCTTCAGGAGCATTTGCAGGGGTTGGCATTTCGCTTTCTTCACTTTCACTAAGAACAATGATGTTCTCTGGCCCTATAGGCAAATTTTCCTGTTTTTCCTGGAGATCTTCTTCCACAGGTTCTTTCTTTACTTCTTTGAGTTTCTTCTTATATACCTGGGTGGATGAGGAAGGAGTAGATTCTGCAGGTCCCTGAGTTGATGAGGCAGGAGGGGTCTTCACTGGTGTCTCAGACCTTGGAATAGATGCTTCTCTTCTTGGTGTTGAAGCGTCCTTAGAGAGATTCTCCGAATGCCTTCGAACTCTCGAACTCTCTGTCAAACCGCACCCTAGTCCCGACTAAAACTGGAGCAAGGATCTCACCAGTCAGTCCCTCTCTTTCCTGTTCCAATCCACGTCCTCTAAAGGAGTGTGCTTAACCACATTTTCATACTCATACGAGTATAGATCAGAGTTGTCATCCTTTAGCCCTTCAGGAACTTGATATAGGCCGAGTTCTTCAATTAATTGCAAGGAGAATCTGCCATAGTGCCTCCTTCTAGCCTCAAAATCATCAAAGACAATCAGCCCAATAGTCTTCTCAGATCGCTCTATGATAATATACTATTTTGATGTTCTGCCCAATGAACCTCTTCAAGTCGAAGCAGGTCCTTGGCTTGAAGAAGTGAACCGTGATGGGAACCAGGGCTCTTTCTACATTCTGTGCATCTAGGGCTGTTTTGCAGGTATAATTTCCCAAAGAGATGGGAAAGTGTAAACCAGTGATCCTCTTATCCCTGCAGGTTCTGTGCAATTTTTCCAATTGCCTGCATATTTCTATCAAGGCCATCCTATCATTACAGAACATGGGCAGTCTTAGAGGGGTGCCCTCAAAGCCGGCAAGCCTGATATAAGAGAATTTCCTGAACTGGATGAAGTAAGCACCGTAGTGCGATATCAGAGTCATAGCTTCATCAGAGAATCTCCTGGCAGTATCGCCTTCGAGCAGCCTAACCACGTACATGGTGAAAGCATCGTTGACCCTTCTGAAGTTACGATTGCTGGTCTCCAGGGTGAACTGCGGGCAGTATGCATATATTGGATCATCTTTGTGTTCATCTATGTAAGAGAAACCAAACCACTGCCTTGATGCTGCCAGAGTGTACATCAGGTACGAAGTCATATAGAACTTCTTTGTTTGCTGCACGTTGGACAGCTGCTCTGCCAAATTCATGCTAATGATCTCCGCCCAGTTGATATTCTGTGTTCCCTCGCATACCATGTTGATGAGCGGGCACATCCAGAAATGGAACTCATTGGTGGAGGGCAAGCCCATAACCCGAGCCAACAGAGTTATGAAATCAGACAACTCTTCATTAAAATCTGCCCGCAAGAGGGTTTTGGTCAGACGAGAAGCTCCTTTCTTAGGGTTCTTCAGCCAGGACTTGCAACCCGTGCTTTGTATTTGTCGTTGTCCTGATTGAACAGGGCTTGTGCTTGATCCCGGAAATGACTATGGCATTATCCGTCTCTGGGATCCTCAGAGCAGTGCTAATGGCGGCAGCATCTAGTTTGGCAATGAGTTCCCCGTGTATATTTGTCAATTCACTCGAGGCGGGGTCGAAGTGAGCTCCGCATGAAAGCACGGTATCAGCACACTGCACCGAGATCGGGAAACCGCCAGCAAAGGCCAAACCGCTGTCGTGAATCATTGCTGCCATTGGAGTAGGGTTTGTATCTGCAACCCTCGCCCAAAAATCGCCGAAGTCGAGATGTCGAGCTTCACTGTCTCCAATGTTGAGAACGACAGACTCTAGTGGTGAAACTTGCTCCTGTCCCTGGAATTTGATCTTCATACTGATAGTAGTTGAGAGAGAATTGCAATCTAGACTTGGGAAGGAATTGCAGTAGGGAACGGGTATGCGTGCAAGAAATTAGGTTGCAGGGGTTCGAGCAAAGAAGGTGTGAAAAATGTAAAAGGGGGTTTGCCCGTTATATAGCCATTTTGGAGAGAGAAAGGGAAATCAATGCGCATTAAATTCATATCTACCAATTTTAAAGGCAACATATTCGCGGAAAAAACCAAGTATGGATAGCCCTTGGTTCATCTGGGACATGTGAAACGTGAATGCGTGAAACACGCGGCTCGGGCGAAGCAGGAAGAAGGCGCATAAATGCATTTCAGGACTTTTGGGACGAAAACGCGTGAAGTACGCGGTTGGGGCATTTCGGGTGAAAATGGAACAGAGCGCACTTTTGAAATTGGGACATTTGGGACAAGAACGCGCGAAGTACACGGTTCAGGTGTTTCGGACGAAATTGGAACGACTTACTCTTTTTGACTTGGACATTTGGGACAAGAAGTTCCTAAGTACGCGACTTGATCAATTCGGGCGAAAACGTGACAAAAGGTCCGGAAGTGTTTGGGACATTTGGAATAGAAATGCGTGAAGTACGCGGCTCAGCGCTTTCGGCGCAAAATCATGCAACAAAGGGGCCCGCTTTGAAATCGGGACATGCAGACAAAAATACGCGAAGTACGCGAGAAACACACAAAATGACACTTCTAACATTTTCAAAGACGATAGAGAAGACATTCAAAACTCAAAATTTTGAAAATTTTCTTTTAAGTGCGGGAAAATTTTGAGTGGACAACAGCTGGCTCCTTCTGGGGATGACTTGGCATAAATTCAAGGAATGAGGCAAGGCAAGAACTTAGACAAATTCGGGGAAGCAGACCAGTACCTTGCTCATTGGGCAACGGAGTCAAAAAGAACACCAAATACAAAGGGCAACACACCAAAACAACAAAAGGAAAACACACCAAAAGCAGAGAAGCAAAAACACTGTACAGAATATACAAAGGACTCCCTAGTCACCTAGGACTTGAACAACTTGAGGTACTGCCCACTATAAGGAAGTGGGAGGGGAGAACCATCCATGTAATCAAGATAGAAAGAATTCTTACCAGCAAAGTGCCTGATCTTGAAAGGCCCGAGCCAAAGGGAATCAAACTTTCCATGGCTGCCACGAGGTTCATGTCTTTTATCCCATAGCAACACAGTGTCTCCAACTTGGAAATCTCTGAACCTAGCTTTCTTGTCAAACAGGGCCTTTACCTTTTGCTAGTGAACAGATATCCTATCAGCAACCATCAATCTGTCTTCATTCAGTTTGTGCAGGTACATAATTCTCTTATCCAGAGCATCGCTGAAACTAGTATCCTCAATGGCCTTCATTAGGTGTAAGGCTGGCAGTTCCACTGTCACTGGAAATTGAGCCTCAACTCCATACACCACTTGAAAAGGGGACATTCCAATGGCTCTTTTAGGTGTGATCCTGTCTGCCCAAAGAGCATCATAGAGCTTCTTGTGCGCTTTCACAGACTCATTGACCAACTTCCTTATAATTGTCACCAGATTTTTGTTGGTGGATTCTACTTGCCCATTTCCCTGGGGGTAATAATCTGAAGAATGAGCCAGTGAGATGCCATACCCGTAGCAGAAATCCATTATCTCAGTTGAGGAGAAGTTTGAAGCATTATCTGCTACAATCTTGTTAGGTACACCATACCTTACCAAGATGTTCTCTTTGATGAAGTGCATACCACTTCAGAAGTGGTGCTCTTGACTGGAATAGCTTCCACCCATTTGGTGAAGTAGTCAGTGGCAGTTAGCACATGAGTGTGACCAGCACTAGAAGCAGGATTAAGTGCACCAATGAAGTCCAAACCCCACTGTTGAAATGGTTCCTCAATCACAACTGGCTTGAGAGGTAACGACACCAGTTTAGGTCTTCCCACAAAAATCTGACAAGCCTCACATTTATCCACCCACTTGGATGCATCTCTGAACAAGGAAGGCCAGTAGTATCCTCCACGGAGTATCTTGTGAGTAGTGACCATTGATGAATAGTGCCCTCCACATGCCTGATCATGAAAAGCTGAGAGCAATTTTCTCTGTTGTTCCTTGTCCACACACTTCAAAAATCTCCCATCTAAGCCACGCTTGAACAAAGCATTTTCCCATAATACATATCATGGTGACCTCAATTTAACAAATCCTCTTTTTCTTGGCGCGCTTAAATGAGAGGGGCATTCCCATAGGTGAGAAAATGGGCAATGTCAAGCATACCATTCATCGACCGAGCTAAGGAACGAACAGAGGAATGTCACTTTCTCTCCAAAAGAACTCATGTTTAGCTCCTTCAGCAATGAGCTCACAAAGACCTTTTCCATGAACCAGCTTGGTCGGTTTGATATCAATGTCGTACTCTTGGACCTTAGCAACCCAGTTCCCTCTCTTGGATCCAAATTCTTGTTGTGTGAGAATCGACTTAACAGTTGTATCTGGAACCAGCACCATGGAGTGAGAGTTGAGGATATAAAAACGAAACTGCTTCACAGCTTTGACCACTGCAAAAGCATGCTTCTCCATCATGGTGTATTTCAACTCATGATCCTTCAGAATATAGCTCATGAACGCAATTGGGAGTTCATGCTCATTAGAGTCTTCTTGAGTTAAGACAGCAGCCAGGGTATTATCTGTAGCATAGCAATAGATGATGAAATCTTTGCTTGAAATCGGATGGCAAAACCAAAGCTGGGGGTTTTAGCGATACCCTCAAAGGATTCCTTTCCTTCGAAAGACCAACCAAATGTTTGCTTTTCTTTCATCATCTCGAGAAATATTCAAAGTTAACTCTACGAAATCAGGGATGAACCTTCTTAAAAAATTGATCTTACCGAAGAAGGAGTGCACACCCTTTTTACTGGTTGGGAGAGGAATTTGCTGGATAGCTTGTACTCGTTCAGGGTCAATCTTAATACCATCCTTGGAGACAATGTGCCCTAATAGTTTTCCCTCTGTGACACAGAAAACAGATTTTTTAGGATTCAAAGAAATTCCATGCTCTCTGCATCTTAGCAGAACTGTCTCTAGGTGATCAAAATGATCCGCTCTTGTCTTGGAAAACACTGTCAGGTCATCAAGATATATGACAATACACTTCCCTTTCAAGCTTCCAAAAGCCAGATCCATGGCTCTCTGAAAAGTGGCACCAGCGTTAATGAGCCCAAAAGGCATCCTCTTGTAAGCAAAGGTGCCCCAAGGAGTAGTGAAGGTTGTCTTGTGTTGATCTGCAGTATCAACCTCTACCTGATTATATCCAGAAAATCCATCAAGCATAGATAACATTTCCGATCCTGTTACTGCTTGCAATACTTGATCCATCATAGGCAAAGGATAATTATCTTTCAGAGAAGCCTGATTCAGGTTCCTGAAATCAACATAGATGCGGATCTCACCATTCTTCTTCCTAACAGGCACAATATTTGCAATCCATGTTGAATGGTGAATGGGAAAGATGATTTTAGCCTTCAACAACTTCTGAATCTCCTGAAAGATGGTGTCAGCTATTTTGGGATTATACTGCCTCTGTTTCTGCTTGAAAGGCTTAATTCCAGGCTTAAGAGGAATAGAGTGCTGCATATCTTTTGGCTTGAAGGCTTTTAGATCCTCATAAGAGTAAGCAAGGACATCCTTATACCTCCTTAGAAGATCAATTGCTTTTCTCCTCTCATTTCTTTGTCAGGCAACATTTTCTGATATTCACGAGCTTGGGGTCAGTAGAACTTCCAATATTGATTTTGTCATGTTCAGCTGATTGTTGAGGCCCAGAGGAAGCTCTAGATTTCACATACCTGTCATGTTTATCAAATAATTCCTCCAAACTCACCAAACCTTTAGGAATCTTGTTTCCTTTGAGTTTAATGCACCCTTCCTGATCTGTTTCTTCTCCTTGGGTGACAGCTTGGTCAAAGGGCACACTTTCACGAGACAGGTTGTCACTTCCCTCAAAATACAGTTGTTCGAAATTACCCTTGAGTTCCAGGAAGGAAAGCAAATGCTGATAATCATTGAAAACTTGCCAGTTATTGGTATTGTCAGGTACACTAGGCCGATGGACCATTTCAATGGTGAATTTTTCCTGAGAGAAATCAGGATGAGGAATCGCTGTGACCCTGAGACAGCTAGTGAATCAGCCCTGCTGTTCTTTTCCCTAGGTATTGCTTCAATAGAGAAAGCATCAAGGAATTCAATGGAATCCCAAACCTGATTCCGGTAATGCTTCAGCCTCCCATTTTTTACCTGAAAAAGGCTTCTGACTTGCTTTACAATCAGCTCTGCATCACCACGAGCCAGAAGGTTCTTTACACCTTGTTCTTTGGCCACTTGCAATCCGAGAATGAGAGCCTCGTACTCTGCTGTGTTATTAGTATTCTCAAACTGTAACTTGAATGAAAAGGGGTGTAGGCTTCCTTCAGGTGACACTAGCAGGACACCAGCTCCAGAACCAGCTGAGGAACAACTTCCATCAAATTCTAAAATCCAAACACCATTAGGATCTTTAGGTGATGCTTTGGGGTGTTGGATTTCATCAGGGGACATAATCATGTAATTGCCATGACCCATATCCTCGTAGAGTATTTGTGCTTTAGGGTCATCCGTTTTCTGCACAATATACTCAGATTGTTTCTCAGGCAGCAGCTTCTTCATTTGTCCATTAACCGGTACAAGGGCATGTGACCAATCCATTTGAATTTCTCCACCCACATCTTTACAAAAGTTCCTACTTAGCAACATCCCGTATGAAGGAGGGATATCTGCTACTAAGATGGTAGCCAACACTTTCTTTTCAGGCAAGGCAGCAAAAGCCACTTGTGCATCTTTAATCCTTCCAACCAGAGGCACTTCCTTACTCTCCATAGAGTAGCAAGATCCATAAGTACGAGTGAGGGTTAAGCCTAAAGCATGAGCTACTTTAGCTGGCATGACATTGTCTGAGGCTCCTGAATCTATGACACAATTACTGAGCCTATGGCCAGCTATGAGAAGTGTTACATAAAATGGTTTAATTTTGTCACCAAAGAGGTGACAAAGCTACCAAGGTGTGGTGCGAAGGAGTAGGTAAAAGACCTTTAGAGGTGGTCTTGGAATGGGAATTAACAAATCGAATCATCTTGGCAAAAGCTTTGGGATGGGTCTCGATAGTACTCAGCTTCTGAGATTTGGACCTTGGTCTTCTTCAAGTGATCAACAATATCAAAAGACCCAGAAGTGGATGGGCCATCATCATTTGAAATTCTAGGCTTATCAACTTTAGCAGAAAAAGAAGAAGCAACTTTGGTAGCAGGATTGATAGGACTCACCTTTGGTGTAGACGAAGTAGGGATAGGAGATCCTCTTTTTTTTTCAATCATGGGAATGGTTGTCAACCGCTCCTTGATTTCTTGATAGGTCAGTGTCACTTTCTCCCTCCGACGTGTCTCGCTCTCTCGAGTCATGACAAAGAAATGATTCGCTATTCATGTCTGCTACCACTTCATCATAATCATCTCCATCATCAATACCCTCGGTGGTAAAGAAATTAACTCGAGATCCCTCAAGTTCTTCAGCCTCATCATCAAATTCCTCCACAAATTCCTCGCAAGCTTCATTAGCCTCATCATCATCCGGCTCTTCAACTTCACAGGTTGCATTCACAGGAACCTTAATAGGAGGTCCTTCAAGTGCTAGTCTTGTTTGAGAAGCAGGCAAACGATTCCTGGGCTGGAAATTTCTTCTTGGAACATCTGCATAAGGGGCATGCTGAGCCAATTGTTTCTTTATAGCAATAAGATCATTCGCAAGTTTCTGAACTAATGGATCAGTGTTAGGTCCAGGGGTGGAAGAGGAAGAAGCAGCAGACTTAGATTTGGGAGGGTCTCTTCTCAACTTCCCTGACATGATCAAGTCATCTTCGACACTAACAGCCAGTTCTTGATCTAGAGCTAACGTTGCGAGATTAGCCCTTCTTAGTGCATAACTAACTTTAGGTGATTGGGCATTTAGAAAGAAACATTTTTGAATCCGATCAACAAAGTCGAGTGTTTTTGGAATTTTATTTATCAACTTTGTTGAACCGGGCCACAAATTCTCTCATGGGCTCTTGTGAATCTTTCTTTATCTGAGAGATTTGGGCTAGCAAGGCATGGACATCTTCTGCCGGCTTGAAATGATTCTCGAACTGGGTTCTCATTGTATCCCAGTCGGTTATAGCACCAGCCGGAAGGTGAAAGAACCAATCAGCAGCATTATCTTGTAAAGTCTCCACGAACAGTCTTACGGAGACGTCTTCATGTTCAACTCCCAAAACTCCACATGCAACTATGAAGGCTGCAATATGTTCATCAGGATGTACTTTGCCATCACCTTTGAATTTTGGGAAGTTCTTCCGGTTACCTCTGGGTAACTCATGTAAAGGCTGAGTAAGGGCCAGGGGCCCGACACGTTGACCCCATGGCAATGGTGCCGCCATTCTTGGAAATATGGCTTGGAGAGGAACTGTAACACCAGCGAGGATCAAAGCTCGTAGATTGGGACTAGCAGGCTCTGAAGGAATACCACCCGTAGGACTTCTATCTTGAACAGGTGGAGTGCTTGTCGAACGAGTCCTTCTATCTCTTGTTGAAGTTGAAAGGAAAGGAAAACCTTGTTGCTCTAAAAGCTGAAACTGAGAATCTTCAATACCAAGGGCCCTTCTCCCTCGAGTGAAACGCGGAGTCGCCAGATCAAAGGATGATCAAAAATTTACAGAACTGGAATGTGATTTTCCCCAGCGGAGTCGCCAAAAACTGTTGGTCGTCAAATAGGAATTTTAAGAAGAGCAACAGTCAGGGGACAAGAAGTCCCTCCTCTTTAATGGGAGAGGTTCCCTTATTCAGAAACGAACTTATTTACAAATATACAAAACATGATTTTATGGTTGAACTTGGATATTACGAAAGTGTTTTCCACAAGGATCATCAGTTACAAAAGGACTGAGGAAAGGGAATACGAGGGTGAGCAGAAGAGCAACATGCAGAATTATAGATAGCAGAATAATCCTTTATGTATGCGAAGTTGCAGTGAATTTAAAACAAGATCGTTTGCATTGGATGAACAAGATGAGATTACCAGACACAAAGTTCTGTAAATAACCTTCTTCAGATTCATTAATCAAGGACACAAAGTTCCTTCTTGGTTGTACAAGATCACTATACTCACAATATTTGAAAATATGCAATCAGTGAGACTAACGAACTAGAAACAAATGATCTTCACGAAATTAAATGAAAACACAGAGATAACAAAGATTAGATAGACAATGAATGGAAAGCCCTTTTGTATTGATTTCTTTATGATCTATTTACACTTTTAGAAAATATGCCAAGTTCTTCCTCCTTGAGAATGGCGTAAAGAAGGCCATTATATAGCTTACAAATCAGTTACTTTTTGTAACCGTTTCTTTTAACCAAGAATAGTTAAGGACTGCCAACCGCAATACCTCAACCTTTTACAAAGAAAACGGAAAAGAAAGGGAAGAAGAGAAAAGAAAGGGGAAGAAGACAGGTGGCCAATCACTGAGAGGGACCCACTGACTTGAATCCATTGCCGAATCTCTTCAACGCCTCGCTATGTCTCGCCACGGGAACCGACGTGTTGGCTACGGGACCGAGTCCAAAATCCTAGACACTTCTCCATCTCTTTATCAAACTCGACATGAGTATGATAATCTTTATTTGCTTCTTCAATGGCAGATTGAAGAGAGCAGATCTCCTTCATTTTTTCTTTGGAGATGGAGCTTTCCTTGAATAAATTGTCTTTTACAAAAGTTCTGAACTGAGCTTTGATCTCTTGTAAGGAAAGGGAAGCACCAGAGGTTTCATCTTGAAGATGACAGTGTATATCCTTGAAAGCCGAGACAACCAATGTCTTGAAGGCTTCACCCTTCTGCCAGCTATTCTTCATTTCTGCCAAAGCCTCCTCCAAGACTCTGATCTTCCAATCCACACTGTAGACCCAGGACTTCGACAGATTGTCCTTTACATCATCAAAAACTTTATTCGCCAGCAAAATGTTCTCGTCTATCTGTCCCATAAGGCGAAGGTCTACTATGCAACTGCTCCAGATTTTGAGCTCTTTATCCATGGTATTGATAGTGGAGGAGAGCTTCAGTTGCACATTGTTCACCTTTTCATGGAGTTTGAAAGCTTCATCGATGAAGTTTAACCCAGCAACAAGCATGTCTTCCACCATGGCTTCAATAGCTCTGCCATAGACAGAATGCTTGTGCATATCTTTAATACTCTGCACTTCATCTTGGCTTAGAATTACAGGAGGTGGGAGAGCAGTCAAGGGGGTAGGGTCCAAAACTTTGTCCTTAGACAAAAGGGACTTGATGAAACCTGTGAGAACTTGGGCCTGTTCTTCCAACTGTTCAATAGTTTGCTGGCCCTTTTCTACCCTCCCAATGACTCTTGTGACTGTTTCCTGGAGGTTGTGAATTTCACCTTCAGGGGTAGACTCTCCCATTGGGATTCTCGAGAGCTCCAAGTCAGATGCCTACAAGTCTTGCTCTGATTTATCCGTTGTAGGCTTAGCAATCTCCAGGAATTGCTGACCTTGAGTATCAGACACTATTCTGGAGGTGACTTTGGCTCTCTTGGCACGAGAAGGGGTGGTGCCCAACAAGGCTGCGACAGCATCAAAATTTGATCCCGAGCTTTGAGAGGAGAATTTTCTCTTCCTTTTGTCGACCAAAGGTTGCACCCACGCGAAAGAGGAAGAGGAATCAGCAGGAGGGGCAAGGGGACCAAGAGACAGGGAGCTCATGACGCTCAAGGTCTGTGCAGCTGTTGACTCGAGTTGAGATGTGAGTGGGGCACTGGAAGCAATTGTGGTAGAAGGATCTACAGCATCTAGAAGCTCAGTGCTCTGGACTTCTTTATCTCTATCAGTTGGGTCTTCAGGAGCATTTGCAGGGGTTGGCATTTCGCTTTCTTCACTTTCACTAAGAACAATGATGTTCTCTGGCCCTATAGGAAAATTTGCCTGTTTTTCCTGGAGATCTTCTTCCACAGGTTCTTTCTTTACTTCTTTGAGTTTCTTCTTATATACCTGGGTGGATGAGGAAGGAGTAGATTCTACAGGTCCCTGAGTTGATGAGGCAGGAGGGGTCTTCACTGGTGTCTCAGACCTTGGAATAGATGCTTCTCTTCTTGGTGTTGAAGCGTCCTTAGAAGAGGATTCTCCTGAATGCCTTCTGAACTCTCGAACTCTCCTGTCAAACCAGACCCTAGTCCTGACTAAAACTGGGGCAAGGATCTCAGCCAGGTCGTCCCTCTCTTTCCTGTTCCAATCCACGTCCTCTAAAGGAGTGTCCTTAACCACATTTTCATACTCATACGAGTATAGATCAGAGTTGTCATCCTTTAGCCCTTCAGGAACTTGATATAGGCTGAGTTCTTCAATTAATTGCAAGGAGAATCTGCCATAGTGCCTCCTTCTAGCCTCAAAATCATCAGCACAATCAGCCCAATAGTCTTATGTATCAGCTCTGTGATAATATACTATTTTGATGTTCTGCCCAATGAACCTCTTCAAGTCGAAGCAAGTCCTTGGCTTGAAGAAGTGAACCGTGATGGGAACCAGGGCTCTTTCTACATTCTGTGCATCTAGGGTTGTTTTGCAGGTATAATTTCCCAAAGAGATGGGAAAGTGTAAACCAGTGATCCTCTTATCCCTGCAGGTTCTGTGCAATTTTTCCAATTGCCTGCATATTTCTATCAAGGCCATCCTATCATTACTAGAACATGGGCGGTCTTAGAGGGGTGCTCTCAAATCGCAAGCTTGATATAAGAGAATTTCTGAATCGGATGAAGTAAGCACCGTAGTGCGATATCGTCGCAGTCATAGCTTCATCGAGAATCTCCAGCAAGACGCCTTGAGCACCTAACCACGTACATATAATGTAAAATGGGGTCTCGCCCATTATATAGCCGTTTGGAGAGAGAAAGGGAAATCAATGCGCATTAAATTCATATCTACCAATTTTAAAGGCAACATATTCGCGGAAAAAACCAAGTATGGATAGCCCTTGGTTCATCTGGGACATGTGAAACGTGAATGCGTGAAACACGCGGCTCGGGCGAAGCAGGAAGAAGGCGCATAAATGCATTTCGGGACTTTTGGGACGAAACGCGCCAAGCACACTTCGGCATTTCGGGCAAAAATGGAACAGAGCGCACTTTTGAAATTGGGACATTTGGGACAAGAACGCGTGAAGTACGCGGTTCGGGTGTTCCGGAAATTGGAACCACTTGCACTTTTTGACTTGGACATTTGGGACAAGAAGTTCCGAAGTACGCGACTTGATCAATTCGGGCGAAAACGTGACAGAAGGTCCGGAAGTGTTTGGGACATTTGGAACAGAAATGCGCGAAGTACGCGGCTCAGGCGTTTCGGGTGAAAATGCAACAAAGGGGCCCGTTTGAAACTGGGACATGTGGGACAAAAATACGTGAAGTACGCGAGAAACACACAAAATGACCCAGGAATGCAGATCTGTTACAATTTCTTGACTTCTAACATTTTCAAAGACGATAGAGAAGACATTCAAAACTCAAAATTTTTGAAAATTTTCTTTTAAGTGCGCGGAAAATTTTGAGTGGACAACGAGGTGCTATCGGGTAGTAGATCTAGGAGTGAGCTTATAATTACTATGAATCAGAAGTTCAAGAAATGGTATTTAAAAACGTACAAGACACTACTTACTAGTTCCTGATGAAGGTACAGCTCCAAGGACTGTGATGACGAAGACAAGGCTCAGGTGGGATGATCCGACAATCAAAAGTGAGCTTATCTTCTCTCCCAATGCTTGGATGAGTGTCGCTTATGCTCTGGTTACTCAGTTGCAGTCTTGGGCTCGATGTCCTTCTCTGCAAACTCTTCTCTTTCCTTCACTTGTCTCTGTCTTGCCAAGTGAATTCTGGATCTTTCAAATGAATTCCGATCCCTTGTTTTTGGTTGGGGAAGGTCATTTACAGGGAACCGATGGCGGTTACGTAACCAACGGTAGTCGAGTAGGAACCGATGTCAGTTAAGTCAAAGTGGGCTATTTTTACTAAAATAGCCAACTTTCCCTTCTTTTCTCCCGAGGGATTAGTTGTGGGCTTGGTCAAGTCATTATTAGGTTGGTTTTGGTGCGGGTGAGGAGTAATTAGTCATGGGTGTGGATGTAGACCAAGTTATAGGTCTTAATTAGGTTAGTTTAGTGTTAGGGCTAGGTCATGATGAGGTGGCGAAATGAGGTGGCAGGTTTGGAGATGTGGATTTATTAATTATAAGGTAATTAATAAATAATTGTGTAAGTTTTAGGTGGTGAGGTTAGGTTGCAAAATGAGATGCGGGGCACAGGGTTTCGTAAGACACAAATTTGGTGTCTACACATACAATAACTCTTCATAAGACTCACCTAATAACCTCATATACTAAGTAATAAAATCTATCAAACAAACACTAATAAACAAGTACTCAATTTATACAATAACATACTCTAAAGAAATGATTATGCATGGGATATAAAAGACATGTGGAGGCTATATGGTGATGCATGAGCACATGAATAATAGAAGTAAATATCACACAGAATTTATGCATCTTATATTTGAGACTAGGTACAAATCAAAAACCGCATAATCCTTCAAATGTGAATGGATTGAACCCTTTGAATTGAATTGGGAACCAATGAACCCATGAATGATGGAGATATTGGCTTTCATAAAAACAATACAATTTCCTTGAATGCGAGTGTAGACACCCTAAAAATACATACCTATTTCTAGCCTATTCTTGGATTATTCATATCTTATTTGCATCCCTTCAAAGTTAACTAAGTTAATTCCATCCCATTAGAATTAATTAAATTAATTTTATCCTACTAGAGTACATCCCATTAGATTTAATTAATTCTATCATTTAAATCATAACCTTTAGAATTAATTAATTTAATTTTATTATACTTATGGAATTAATTAAATTAATTCCCACACCCTTTAGCTAATTTAATTAAATGGTTAATTTCCTACTCACACCTCATAGCTAATTAAATTAGTTATTTAAAATAGAAATAAATATATTTTCCTATTCATCCTCCACTTAGACTCCGCTCCACTATCCTAGTCACTCCACTCCCACTCCACTTCTAGAACCCTACAAAGGTGGGGGCAATAAAATTACACGTACAACCACCTTCTCGGATGAAATCTTACTACCAACCAAATATTCATTGCCCCTTCAAAGTTGCAACTACATAGACCAAATCCACTTGTTATTTCAGGAAATGCATTCATGATCCTAGAACTCATTCAAACTATGATCAACTTTCATGGCCTCTCCCTCAGCTATAAATATCAAGCCATATCCTTTGTAATAGGATCCTTGGAAGCTTTGTGCATTGCAGCTAAACTCTGCCAAAATTTATTTCCATTCCCTATGTCCAAATTTCCTTGTAGCATAGTCATTACCTCATTTAGAGAATAGTTTAGAGTACCCACAATCCAACTGTTCAAGGATTTTACAAGTTTAAATACTTCCACAATCCTATCATCGAGGTTTGAAAGAGAAACTTGGAGAAAAAAATTTGTTATATTTGTTTATCTTTCATTTCTATTAAGTTTTTTGTGCTTACATTCTAGCACGTCTGGTGGGAATCCCACACCTCTTTAATCATTTTTATTTTACGTGTTTCTAATCTAATCATTTATACATTATCCTTATGTTATTTTAAACTTTTGTCCAAGTTTCAGTCCTTTGGTGTAGCCGAGAAGGGGGAAATTAAAAAAACCCGTGTCTCTGGCCATTTTTGTCACCTTATATTCACTCCCATATTCCCTATGTTAATGTTTCATGTGTTTTACGCTAGCATGAAAATTCACGTGCTATCGTCATAGTGAACACATTTCCATAGTAGTTTGTGCGCTAGTGTGCTCGTCCACGTGCTAGCATTACATTAAAAAATCCATTTTGCGCACCTATGTTTTATTACATGTGTCTATGTTACATTGTATGTGCTTACGTATATGTACATGTGCTAACACCGCCTACTAATCCTAGTGCATTCAAGTGCATGCACTAGCATGCTCTAACTTGTTGTTTTTTTAAATTTTTGTATTTTCCAAAGCAAGTATAATTTCTTCTAACCTCTATTTTAGGGTTATTTCTAACTCATTTCCTATAGGATTAATATAGCTAATTATTTTAAGTGCTTATTTTGGTAATGGCTTCCATTTTTATGTAATCATAATAAGATCATGCATATGCTCTTTTCTCACACTTCTATAAGTGATCTTGAAAATCAAAAATGTGAGCTTACTCTTATGTTGTCTCTTATGTTTTCACCTTGGGAAATTACTAATTCGTGATTTGCAAGACCCTTTCTATGAAGGTTACATTTAAACTATTGATTTTAGGTTGCCTTGTTTGTGGGTCGGAAAACATTATCAATTTCTCTTTTATTAAACTTTTTAAAACTCTCTTTAATTAATTTTTTTGGAGACATGTTTATGCGCCTCTGACTGTAACTTAGGAAGTGCATGGCCAGGGTCTAGAAAATTATTGTGAGGAGTACCATAAGAACCCCACAATATTTAGAACCGTGAGTGAGATGGCCAACAAAATGGTATCCCCACCTACTTGACTAGTGTAATTTTGTGAGGATTAAATTCAAATTTATCCATAGTGGTGACCCCAGTTTGATCCTTTGTGCGAGTAAAATCAGCGTATCCTATTCAAAGGGGTAAAGTAAATCTAGAAACTAGAAATAGTATATTGCGCTCACTCGGGTAATCATTGGCATTTAGGGAGAGGACCATATTTAATGGGAAGCCACATCTTGACTAATCCAACTTAATCTTAGAGGCCTTATTTAAACAACATTACTTTCACCTACTTTTTTTGTTATTAAGTTTTTGTTTCACACTCTTATTACACACTATCTATCAATCTATCTTTTGCATTGAAATCAGAATCAAAGTATTGATTTTGGGACACCCATATCCACACATAAGAACATTCATTTTCATTTAAGTCTATTCTACTTTAGCACTCAATTTTCTAAGGTTTGATTACACAATTGCAAGTGTCTTCCATCTTAACATTCACTTTATTAAAGTTTGAACAAAAAATCTCAAGTCCCTTCCCTCTTAGCATTTACTTTGTTAAGGGTCCAACAATCAACCTTTTCACCCTCTATTATCTTAGCATTCACTTTGCTAAGAGTAGAGCATATCAATATTCATCACAAAAATCTTCCATATTAGCATTCACTTTGCTAAGGGTCAAGTAATCGAACTTTATTTTCCAAATTATTCCATCTTAGCGTTCACTTTGCTAAGGATCAAGTCCCCGATTTTCATTTTTAAAACTCTTCCATATTAACATTCACTTTGTTAAGGTTTGAGTAATCAATTTTATTTTCCCTAAACTCTTCTATCTTAACATTCAATTTGTTAAGATTTGAGTATATCAATTCAATTTCCTAGTCTTGTATTTTGGAATTCACTTTGCCAAAATTATAAGCATATCACAAAAAATTTCCATGTTATCCCTTTTTCATAGACAATTGGGGAATGAGATATAGATATTATGACCTCTTTTTTAAAAAGGAAAATCATCTTCACATAAATAGCTTTAATGAGAAGGTAGAAGAACATGAAAAAATTTTCCTTGTTTAGAATAACATGCACACTTTGAAGGGATATTGGGAAACAAAAAGACCAATTCCTTCTCCATCTCCTGGAAATGGGAGAAAACATTCCCTCATATTTTGAAGATGAGACTTTAAAAAATATACGAGGTCAACCCAAACCCAATAAGAAAAATAAGGATGAAATAAGTAAGAATAAAAATACAACAAAGGAATGTCTACTACTTTTGCCTCCTATCCTAATCATTCCTTATTATATTACATCAATGAGATGACCATGCAATTATATCTTATGGATTCAAAATTCACTAATAACAAAACAATGACGATGCAAAGATAAAAAAGTGACACTTGATTCCAAAACAAAGACAAAATAAGAAAAGAAGATAACCAATCCATACATTGATAATATTGCCAAAAAACCCCAAACTAATTCACCATTTTCTCAAGAATGGAAAATGATGAAGCACACAATCTCGAACATGCAAAAAATATGTAAACAATTCAATTTATATGAATTGTCTCCCTTCCCGTTTGATAAGAACATCCTACACATACGCTTCCCAATATCCTTTAAGACGCCCAAATTTTAGAAATATAAGGGAAAAAATGATCCATGAGAGCATATCAAAGACTTATTCATGGCATGTCAGGAAGTGGCATACAATGATAACTTTATTTTGCACCTATTTTCTAAGAGTTTAAGAGGGAAAGCTCTAGATTAGTTCTTACATATCCCAAAGGGATCAATAAGAAATTTTATGGACCTCTAGGATAATTTTGTCAAAATTTTGTCATTTAACATTAACTTAGAGATAACCGCGATGTATTTTTTAATGCAAAATAATGAACCAATGAAAAATTTGCACAATTCTTACAATAGTGGAAAGAAATCACAATTCGGTTCCCATGTTTGATCCTTGAGAAAAAAGCTGGTCAATATCTTTGTACCAAACCTTAAAATGAACCATCCTTTCATATGTAGATGCACTGCCTCAATAGTTTTGAGGAGGTTATATAGAAAGGAACTCAAATATAAAATTCCCTCATTGCAAAATTCTTAATCAAGCCTCATTCTAAGGATAACAATCACAACAATAATAACAATAACCACAACACTCATCAAGATAAATCCAAATATGTCAATCACAATTGCAATGTCATCAATGATGGTATAACTGATAACCACAACATACATAATGTGCAAAATAACCAAACTAGAAAATCTAAATCCAAACAAGCCATTGTGGTGCCCAGTAAAGAAGCATCCCCCTCATGATAACAAGTGAAGAAAATTTACACCATTAGGGGAGATTTTTTCAAGTGTTTTATGACAACTAATAAGTTCCAACATGGTCACTTATCCTATCACAAATCCCTAGGTTGAAGGGGAACCAAAACCATATTGGTATAAGGTAAAAAATTATTGTTATTTTCATCACATCGATGTTCATCCTATAATTTGATGCATAAAGCTCTACCACTACATTCAATATCTCATTGATAGTGGAGACATTACGGTCAAAATATCCTCATCTAATAAGAAACCTAACAATAATTTAAAGGTGTTTTCAAACCATTTTGATAAACATGGCATGAGTGGATATGCTACTAAAAAATTTCATTCATCCAATAATGTTTATTTTAATTCAATCACATCCTTTCTTGAAGAAATTCCCAATTCCATTTCTATTATTAAGTTTCAAGCTCCTACTAATGTAGTGGCCACAAGACAAAAGAAGGATTGGGTTCTCACCATGAAGAAACCATAAACCTCATCTATACTTAGAATTTCTACCAATCCTATAGTTTTTATTGATCCTAAATGAACAACTAGTACTAAATCTTCCACATCAAGTTCATATGACATTTTAAGTTAATTAGAGACGACACTAATACATATCTCTATCATGGAGTTACTGAATTTGTCGCCCAATCTACAGAACCATCCTTAATTTTTCTTTGCAAGAAGCACATTAAGGACATTAATTCTCATCAGTTCCAAGAACTACTTTTAAATATTTCTCCAAGAGGCCATATATATTCAGTTGGTCCTCAAGACCTACTAAACCCCAATCTTCATAACAATAACTCTTTGTATATTAAATCCTATATCACCCACCATAAGGTTAAAAGAATCCTTATTGATAAAAGTGATATTTTAAAAATTTGTTCCATGAAGACGCTAATATGTCTTAGTCATATAGAAGAGAGACTTGGAGCTAACATTATAACTATTTTTGGTTATGACAACAAAAATGACAGTTTTCTAGAACTATCGCCATCTTTATACAAGGTGTCCAATGGATGCTTGACACCATTTTTCATGTCGTTGATGTAGAGACTTCATATAACATCCTTCTAGGTTGGCCTTGGATACACACAATGCAAGTTGTGCCCTCCACATTTCATCAATGTATCAAGTTCCCGCATGATGGAAAAGAGTTTACCTTACTCACAGATGAAAAACCTTAGAATATTGTAAGCTTCAAGAAGCAAAATATACTCATGAAAATTATTTTCCTTCCATGGACATATCGTGTGAACCCCGTGTCATACCCATTATTGATAATCGTATTGATCTCAAAACACTTTTTCAACACCAAGCCTTTGCATCTAGTTCACAACCATTTACATCCAACTCACCACCTAAACTCAATTTTTCTCATAAAGGTTTTAGTGAGTATACTTTAGAGAATTAATTTCATATTGGAAAGCTTTTGTTGTCTCCACGTAGTTATGGATGACCCCATGCACCTCACCTGAAAAAATCCCGACTACCTTATTGGAATTACCTTATGGAAACAGTATGGATATTTGGAAGACAAACACATTCATGGCTCTGATGGCTCTTGGTTATACGAGGATCAAATCGTTCATTTATATGAATCTTTAGACTACAACAAATCCCACAAGATGATGAGAAATATGAATTGGAAGGGCAAAGGACTTGGTCCATGAGAAAAAGGTCATCTTGAACTTGTATTGTATGAAGAAAATCTATACCACCATGGTTTAGGTTATGAAACGTTTGAAAAGAGTCTTGTAATATTCAATGTAACGACTAGTGAAGAGGACTCTAACTCAAGTTGAGACCAGTTCCACACATATCCTCTTTGAAGACCTAACTATAACCATTCTCTTCCTTGAAAACATATCCATTCATACCCTTAACATTATTTATCCATCCCTTATCCATCAAGACCAACAAAATCATATCACTATGGACATTTTTCAGAATGATGAGGCCATCAAATATTTCCTTGGGACTCGAGACCCTATTCCCCCATCAGATCCCAAGAATGGTTTAGACATAAACTTAGATGATTTTGCTTACTTTGGCGAGAAATCGAGTGCTCCACTCTCTTAAAAATCAAGAAAAATAAAAATAATAAAGATAAAAACAAAATCTTAGTGAAAACCTCATTGAAGCACTATTTGAGAAATAAAAAATAAAAAAGGAAAGGACTTATCTCTTGGAAAAAATATTTCGAGGCACCGCAGAGAGAGAGACTTGATTATGAATCAACTAGATGATATACACAAACCTAAAACATCTTTTCAAGACAATGACACATCAAAAATGTTGGTAGAGGAGACCACTACAATCAACATTGGAACAAGTGATACTCCTAGACTATTACAACTTGGTGCGAGCTTATTAGAATTAGAGATTGAGGCATTCACAACACTTCTCACATAATTTTAGGATGTATTTACATGGTCTTATAAATATATTTCATGGTTATATCCTTATCTTTTCATACAACCTTGTGTTTTTCAAGGATGTGAATCTCAGTAAAACATAAATTGAGAAAAAATTATCCTAAGGTTCCATTGCTAGTTAAGTCGAACTCAAAAAATTTCTTAAGGATAGTTTTATCAAATGTATATATTAATTTGAATGGATATCTAACATGTTTCCTATTACAAAAAAAAACCCGGCATCCATATTTTCATTGAATTTTGAAATATCAACAAAGCCTATGCTAAGGAAAATTTTCTTTACCCAACATCAACATGATTGTCGATTCTATAGTAGGACATGAGATATTATTAATGGATGCTTTTTTAGGATATATTCAAATTCATATAGCTAAGGAGGATCAACGAAAGGAATATTTTCCAACACCACGGGGTAAATTATTTTTTAAGGTCATACCTTTTGGCCTTAAGAACACGGGAGCAACATATAAACATGTAATGGCTGTTATTTTTCATTATCTACTTCATGAAATTATGGAGGATTATGTTGATGACATCCTTTCTAAATCCAATACCAAGGTAGATCATCCAACTATTTTGCAGTGTATTTTTTAATGACTAAGGGAATATAAGGTTTGCTTTAATCCAAAAAAGTGTGTCTTCGGTGTTAATTTAGGTAATCTCATGAGATTTATGGTCTCACGAAGAGGAATTAAAGTTTATCCTACTAAGGTAAAAGCAATTATGGATACACATCCATCATAGAACCTTCATCGATAGATACGAGGTCTTCAAGGAAAAGTTAAGTCTATTAGGAACTTTATATCTTAGCTTGTAGACAAGTGCCACCATTTTAACCAGATTCTTAAGAAGGATGCCTATTTCAAATGGACACAAGAATGTCAAGATTATTTTACTAAATTGAAAGAATATATATAAACTCCACCGATAATAATTATGCCTATTCCGATAAGGCCATGTTATTATATACATCAACTACATAATACGTTATAGGGGCATCTCTTGCTCAACACAATGATAAAGGAAAAGAGCAAGTTGTTTACTATCTCAGAAAACATTGATTGACCATGAACTCCAATATTCTCATTTAGAGAAAATCTATTTTTCAGTCACATTCACTTTTCATAAGTTGTGACGTTACCTGATAAATTACACAACCCACCTTATTTCCAAAGTAGATCCATTGAAATATCCATTTTCCAAACCTGTCTTAATTGGTCGAATGTTTAGCTAGGTTGTCCTCCTAAGTGAGTTTGACATAGAATTTGTCAATTAAAAGGAAATCAGAGGGCAAGATCTAGAACCGCCACTTCCGGGCTCTTAACCATTACATTTTGAGTTCCCTAATGATGACATTATATATAGATGTGTTCCCCTCATAGAATTTTTTTTTACAAATCTTGCAATATACATGGATATAGAGATTGCATTGAGTTACATACACCAGATGGCGATGTTATAGCCAAGTTGTACCACATCGATTTCCCATTCACTAACAACATTTTGGAGTATGAATTTCAAATAGTAGGTTTAGGCTTTGTTATATCATGGCTACTACAAGATCTCGATATTTTTGGAGATTACCTTATGATCATCAAGCGTAAAACGGATAGTATCAAGTAAAATATAATAATCTTGTTCCATATAAATGAATGTTTTACTGATCTCAAGGGTTACTTCCAATTGATTATATTTGCACAAGTTCCTCATGCACAAAATAAAGAAGCGAGACACCATGGAGAATATCACATCTCTTCTTGAATTTGATACAAATCAAACTCACAATGAGTTTCTCATTGAACATATTTTAGTGCCCACATACGATCTTCCAAAGTCCACCATGGTGTGTGAAATTGTTGGTCCTGAAATCCCTTGGTATCAAGACATCTATACATTTATCCAAGATAAAACCTATCCCTCAAACATGAACTTAACCAATAAAATATCCTTAGCACAACGTGCTTCATGTTACACTATCCTTACTGACACCCTTTATAGAAGAGGCTATGATGGTACTCTCTTAAGATGTCTCAATCAAGAATAAGCAAATCAAACACTAGTTGAAGTGCATTCGGTATTTGTGGTGCACATACAAGTGGAATGGTCTTGGCTAAAAATATCTTATGCATAGGTTATTATTGGCCTACTATGGAGTCTAATGCATGAAAATTTTCCAAAAAGAGTAAGGCATGGTAATCTAATTCATGCACTCTCACAAGCCCTCCAACCTATCACTTCACCCTGGCCGTTTTCTAGATGGGGGCTCGACATAGTCAAAAATATAAAACCCACATCCTCTCACGGACACACATTTATCATTATTGCTACTGAATATTTCACCAATTAGGTGGAGGCCATGCCCCTCACCTACGTCACTGGGTCAAATATTTCCAAGTTCATCCTCAACCACATCATTTCCCACTTTGGCATCCCTACATATCTATTTACTAACAATGACACATCCTTCAAAAACAAGCTTGTGAAGGAGTTAGATAAAAAAATCCATATCCATCTCAAATGGAAAACTCCTTACTAACCACAATACAAATTCCAATAAAAAGATTCCAATAAAATAATAAAACGAATACTAGATAATTTCGTTGTCAAGCATGGGTGTAATTAGCACACACATCTATATCCCACCCTCACGGGCCTACATAACATCATTCTCGCACTTCAACCAAAGCCATCCCATTTTGTTAGTATATGGATTTTAAGCTATATTTCCATAGAATTTGATCTCCCTTCCTTTTGTGTGTCACTCCAGCATCTGGTGCATGAAGAAGATTACCACCAAGTGCATCTTACAGAGCTATAACTCCTAGACAAGAGGCACTCCATGCCTCGGATCACTTAAATTTATATTAGGAATGACTCAGATGAAGCTATAACAAGATAATTAAACCAAGAAAGTTTGAGTTTGGTGACCTTTTTCTTAAAGAGAATTAGAATAATACTACCAAAGAATGATAAAACCAAGTTCGAACTTAGTTGGTTAGGACCTTACATTATTATCACCAAGTTCAGATCTGGGGATTATAAACTGTCTGATAAATATGGAAAATAGATTAAAGATCCCATGAATGTGGTTCATCTAAAGAAGTTCTATTCTTGATCCTCTAAGACATGGAAAATTTTAGTGGTTAATATTCATAATTTGGATAATAGTAGGAATTCTGGAATATGAATTTGGCTATTTTTCCAACCATAACAAAGGTGCCTATGTTTCCCCAAAAATCCCACAAAAATTAATTTATCCCATGTAAAAATCCAACGATATCCAATCCCAACTTATATTTTATTATTGAATCACCACGTGATCGATCGGGCCTAGATTTTAAAATATTCTTAGATCACCAAGAAATCTATGGAACCTTCCTCGTCATTTGGTCTCATTCCCGATATTTTTGGGAATGTTTTTTGAAATTTAATTAAATTTTATATATATATTGTAGAAACTAATCACTAAGTGAATTGTGAAACCCAATCACTTCAAAGAGGGTCAAAATGTTGACACATGTCCCTATTGATGCTCTTGATTTGCACCATGTGTTTCCTTTCTTGCCCTCACATTTTCTCTATTGATCATTGACTCAATACCTTAGCTTAGCTTTGAACCCGAAAGTTATATTAATTACATTTTATTCCATGGGAATTAAGTCCTCCAAAATCCTTTGGTTGGGATATCGCTGGAATGGTGACACATGTCATGTCTTTGACGAGATTTTGGATGTTTGGTGAAGTTTCTATAACTAGTGGGTCTTTTAAATTTGGCATCCTTTCAAATGTAAAGTGGTCCTCTACTTTAAAAGAATGGATAAGTCCATAATATGATAATTTATCCTTCATTCGCCACTCAATACAAAATATCTTATTTCACCAATGCCACGAATGTTGATTTTAGATAATTTGCCAACCTAGCAAATCTAGTTTCGGCCATATTCGCCACGATTTCTATAAGTTTTTTTCAGGAGGGTTCCTTATAATTTTCCTTGCTCTAATATTATCCTTAGTGCTGGGGGTATATCAACACAACTCTCTTTGCCATCCCTTCCCTTTGTTCCGGTTCATGCTTCATCATGTATTATCCCTTCTTACATGTTCCTCTTAGTTAGGATATGAGTCTCTTGCTACATCGCTCATTTTTTCCACTTCCATTAGTATTTTTCCTATAGTATTTCTATAGTTTTTATATTTGTGTGATGATTAATATGGTTCAAGGACACCTTTCCTTTTTCATTGGCATGAAAAAAAAAAAAAAATGCATAAAATTAAAAACACACTAAAATTTTTTCAAATTTCAAAATACACAAACATTCAAATATGTTCAAAATCTTAAAACATTCAAATATGATCAAAAATATAAAAACATTCAAATATGTTCAAAACCAAAAACAATATAAAAATCAAAACATTCGAAAATGTTTGACAAAATCTTAAAGAATCGCATAACAAAGTTCAACATTATTATCATTTAATAGAAAACCTACTGATCATTCCATATCATCTTATGATAATCACCTTTATTTCCCATGGTGTATATCTATGCTTGAAGGCAAACCAATCAATTAACTCTTTGCATTATAAATGTTCTTGGGAACACTTGGATTATATCCAATACAAATAAAACTACAATGGGATCCGACAAGAGTGTCATAAGGATTATCAAATATTACTCCACTCTTCGGCCCTATCCAATCCCCTTGCATACATCATTTCATTGGGGAATTCACATCTTTTAGTTCCTCATCATAGGATACATTAGGGTGATAATTGGATATCATTGTTAATAGTGGTGTTGTATTGTTTATTGTGCTTATTCGGTTTGTTTTCTTTCCTTGTGATTTTTCGTTGACAAATTATAGAAAGTAAGATAGCTAGGCTCATTGTTAGATGTGTTTTATTATTTTTATTTTTGACTTTGGGTGTTTTCGTGTTTGTTTTAAACCAATTTTTGGTATATTTTTATCATCTTGTCTCATTTAGAGCCTTGATTGATTGTTTCACCATGTCTTATTGGCTTGTGTGTTATTCCTTGTTGTAATTCTTGTGACTGTTAGGTGACTTGTTATTTTAGTTCATTTTCCCTTGATTTTTGGGCTTGTTTTCAACTTTTGTCTTCATTTTGGACCTATCATAGGTATTTTGTACCCATCTTGACTTATTCATAATCAAGGTGTCTATCAATTACCATATCTATAGGGTTGTTTTACATTCTTATTATTGTTTTTGTAGCCTTCTTGTTGTTTTTGGTATGTTTTTCATCATGGTATTTAATTCCACCAAGTACAATAATACAACATAATTGACACACTCATATATTCATAATCTGTTGGAAGCACAACCATGAGAGGGGGGTGAATCAATGGACCTTAAAAAAATTCACATATTTCATACTCATTCATTAACATATAGATTAAACAATGATTAACCAAACACATGAGCATGCACCATAAGAACACAAGAACACATGAATGCAGATTTAAGTGGGAAACCCTTAAAGGAAGAAAACCCACTAAAACAAATATTTATTTAAAAAATTAATCAAATTTAGTTGAACACAAATCCATAATTTTATTGAGGCACTAACCCCACAAGCAGCACCAACCCCTAGATTTATTAGAGCACCAACTCTACAAGGAACACGAACACCTAAATTTAGTAGAGCTCCAACCCTACATGGAAGCACTAACCCCTATATGAATCAGCACAAACTCAGCCACCTAAAAAAAAAATTCCTCTATAATGTTTCCAAATCAACTAATGATGACTCTATTTGGCTCTCCTTGCTTCTATCTTCTCCAAATCTTCCATCTTTGTTAACTCAATCAATAACTTATTCACCAAGTTAATTAGGTCATCTGACCTTGAATACCATAGCTCTCAACTTTTTATCTCTTCATAGCATCTTATCTACCGTCTCTTGATGCTCACAAATACCCTCTTCACCTCTTCAATATTCCCTCTTACTCGCACTTTCTCATACCCTCTTAACTCACATAAACAGGCCTAAGAACATACTTATATACATGACTTAATCTTATAATACATATTTTCCAACCATCATATGTGAAATACACTTAAATAAACATGAATTCATTATAATAACCTCATTCATACACCTCCTAAGTTAGGAAATATCATATACACACTCAAATCCTTCATTAGGACACAAGTAGGCCTAAAGGCACCCAAACTGCCCTCTCACCAAACATGGTCTTATTGAGCCAACATGACCTTAACCAAACATCTAAAACCACTTGGAAATGTTTTCTAACTCCACTCAATGCCTCCTATAATCTTGAATCATCATACATCATCATCTCATGCTATGAAACCACCTTTTGGATCAACGATCCTCACTAGGTCTATGACCTACAAAAACAGTCCTCCATCATGAAGCTAAAAAAACTCATCAAATCACCTCAACCATGAAATTATGACACATGGATATAAATACCATGACCTCGAGTTCATCACCAAATTCATAAGACACCACAAATCAAGGCTTACGGGCCCAAGAACACCTTTGTAACTAAGACCACCAAAACTATCAAAAAAATGCCCCAAAACCAGTCTTGCAAAATAGAATTCTACAGACCTTTAAAGGGATTAAACTTGAGAAGGACCACTCTATAAATGAATTATATATTCCATAATTCCTCTAAAATCCATTTATTCATCTGGTCTAGTGCAAAACTTAAGAGCAACATCAACTTCTTTAGAATCATGCAGATTATTGTGGGGTCCATTGAGCTAGGAAAATTCTGAAACTACCATGAAGATCGTATCCTCCCATACAGATTCCACATGTGCCAACAAGCATCAAATCATCCTTCTTGAGTTGGTTTTCTCAATTTATAATAACTCGGTAGAGGCAAAAATCACTTTTCATGTTGAATATTGCAAACCAACAACTGAAATTTTGTCCACACTACTAGAGAAACCTACTACACCTTATCCCATGCTCATATTTGCATTTTCAAGCTAAAATAAGACCCATTTACCTCCTTTTTCCATCTATGGCTTAAGAAAAGGTCTAGTGTAGACCTAGAAAACATTTCCAAACCCTGTAAACATGCTCTTAGACACTTGTGGGTGTCTCACACTTGATCCACGTTATCTCCATGATCTGAAAATGTATAACCATTTGCAACATACATGTGAACCACTATGACATATCTCATCCTTTTAACTAGGACATGACTAGGTTTATTAACCATACTTACATCACCACCTCATGAATTCATCACTCTTTCCCACCTACAAGATCCTTCAACAAGATTCATGCCATCACTACAACATCCATCTATCACTAAAATACCTTTAAAAGTCACCACACTCACTCAAGACACCATGCCATCAATGATACCAAACCACTAGACATGTCATCAACACAACATATGACATCAATGACACTACCAATCAACCTTCACATGACATCATACTCCTTTTGAAATCAATGAAACCTATTGACATCAATAAAAACTTTCCATGACCACTCGAAAACTCAACACCTTCATCATCATACTTTAACATCAATGATAACACAATGCCAACATAATCATCATACATCAAGCACAAAATCTAAGCTATAAATATACATAATAAGCTACATATAATCATCATACCATCTATAACAATAGTATCAAATAAATAAAACATCGCCATATAATCTAGTATATCATCATGTAATCATCCATCTAACTACATCATATGACAATAAAACATTTCATCATCATATGTGGTATCAAATTTCCATACTATATATATCAAGGCATGTCAATCTCACAACATCATATACATCAAACAAAGTGTCCATGTACATTAAATATCTCAAAAATATCATATACATCTCAGTATGCCATTATGGTAATTGATCTATAAAATTATGCCTTCATCACGAGGCATATACAAAAATATATATAGTGTCTCATCAAACATGAGTCATCCCTAGATGTCTCCCATGCCAGACTTTCTGGTCTATCTCTAGGAGTGGAATCTTCACTTGATCTCGATGCCCCTGTGTGACTTGGTGGACCAACTACTTGATCTCTAACTGAAAGATGTATCTCTCTAATCCTTAGGGATTGAAGCCTCGAGATAACTTGTTGTAATAACACACCTCCCCAAATGAAGTAAAAATATTTGGTAACACATCACTAAGACTACCCGCCACTACCAAATGGTATATGACATCTTTCTTAGTTATCACTTGACATAACTGAATAATATTTTTATCTCTCTACAAATTCCTCTATTGTACTTGTTATCTCAAGCCATCCTTCTCATCCGCCATCTAGTCTAACTATCTCTAGAGGGTGTGAACCTTGATGAATGCAATATCAGCTCATAATATAACAATAACCCTCTCATCATGTAATGTGGCAACTGATGGCCCACCTAATAGTCTTGGGGATAGTATATGTGGTTTCATTTGTACTTCTACCCCTATATCTCCATCTCCTCCTCCCTATATAGTTCCAACACCTAGACTAGGTGGTCTAGGTGGTGACTATGGCATCTATAAAAGTGTTTATAATGGTACCTACATATATACAACCAAAACCTACATTGGTGTTTTTCTCAAACCTTTTGTGGTACCCGTAATGGTACTTGTATATGTATGACCAAAACTTGTATTGATATCAATATCGGAACCTATTATTGCATATGGAATGGTACTTGAGCTACATGACCCTTTCTACATGTGCTCATATGTGTGATGCATGAGCTACATGAAGTTGTGCTTCTGCACTGTGGTACTGTGCTACATGTACATGTATGTATGGCCCATGTAACACCTAAACTTGTGGACCCTAAAAATATTGTACCTTTACCTCTACCTTTTTCATCCCAAGTCTACCCCTATCTTTCCTCTGTCATGGCCCATCCACACTGTTGTCAATATCCTTGCATGTATGGCCTCTGCGTAATAGTGATCTACCTAAGCATGATAGTTACATACCATGCCGCATACTATGGAGTATTTCCTGGATCCACAACCTGAGCATGAGCATCCCACACCTTTGGAATGACCCCAAAGAAAATCATCATGGTGGATCACACTCTAACTCACCACCTAAATTCCAATTTCTCATGCGCTAGTCGCACATACCACTGATCACCATCTCGAATATCCTATCTGATCCTGTGATGTCTTTATACTCAATCTACCCTATAAATATTCATGATATTACTATGGATGCCAATAATAAAATGGTTTTCCTCAGCCATACACAACTCTATGTCATCTATATCCCACCGATATAATTTATATGGTCTCCATGTAAAAATATGTAGTTGTAAATCATTGAAATCCTATCGACGTAAAAGTAATACCCCCTATACGGACTCTCTGGCCCACACCTATTGTCTCCCATCCAAAGGATGAGGGCTGATCCATCTACCTAACTCATAGAATACTCACTAGCCATCCAATCATAATATGATCCCATGCCCATATTTGAAGTAGTATATCTAGGCTCAAACTCATCATGCCTTTTACACTATCGGTGCAATTCTTTGTATAAATGCGTGAGGATTCATTTTCCCCATGAAAATATATCTCCCTCCATCATTTTTGACACTACACCTATCAATCCCAACTGAAAATGAGTCTCATCCTTATCGAAACAAATAGTGTTGATAAGAGCCATCAAATATATAAGTAGTTTGGCTACCTTCCTATCATCCATACACTCATATAAGTGCACCACCAGCCCCTCTATAGATATATCCTCCAAACTAAATAAATCTCATATATTTCCAAGAATGTGTGTGGTATTTCCATCAAACTCTATCAAGTATACCATGTATTAGTACATCGTAAGATCGATGCACATCCTCTAAGATCATAGTCATCTCCCTAGTCGACAACCTAAATTTTTGAATATCATTGTACCATCACTTGGCCAACGCTATCAATAAAAATTATCTAGTATGATGTGTGGTAGCTGAGAAATATATGACATCCTTGTCGCCTCTAATAATGTAACCAATTTTTGTCGTGACTTTACATGTTAATCTACTCTCAAATGTTCACAGATCATCCATGACACTCCCACACGTCTAATAGTAATGATATCTCTTGAAAATCATTCAAAAACACTATTAATTTATGTTTCTTCTATTATAATCCTCAAACATTCCTCTCTAATTCATTTGATGGCGTTAGCACATCCTTTTTACACTAGTTCACCCTTCTCTATGCTAGCACATGCACTTATACACTAACACGTATACATCTGCGCTAAGCACACTAATGCTATCACACACATGTCAAGGTTCATGCTCTCACTCTTACACCGGCGCGTGTAACAAACTATCACAATTAATTATCTCCCTTGAACATAGCCCCATTTGGGGAAATCTCATATTTCATTCTTTCCAATGCATTTTCAGCATCCGTGCTTAGGGGCAATGACCCTTTTCAATCTCATATTACACTTTAATGGGATCCAATAAGATTTTCATGAGGATTATCTAATATTACTCCACTCTTTAGTCTAATCCTATCCCTCTGTATATTTTGTTGCTTCGGGCATTCACATCTTCTCACTTATCACTATGGAACACATTAGGGGCAAAATTAATTATCTTTATTTCAAAGTTGTGTTGTATTTTTGTTATTATTTCTAGACCAATTACATGTATTTCATTATCATCTTAAATTTCTTATAGCTATGGTGCATATGTTTACAATGTAGATTGGGTTTGTTTTCTCTTGTTTTGCTTTGGATCAATTACAAGTAGTATGTTAACATCTTGGTTCATTTATAACTATGGTGCCTTCATATATTGTGTATATTGGGTTTATTTTCATTTTTTATTTTTATTTGATGTGTGTGTGTGTGTGTGTGTGTGTGTGTGTGTGTGTGTGTGTGTGTGTGTGTGTGTGTGTGTGTGTGTGTGTGTGTGTGTGTGTGTGTGTGCGTGTGTGTTTACACACATAATGGGTTACACATCATGATTATTTCATATTCATGGTGACAACTCTATTGTGCAACATCAAAATAAGGTTACTCTAACTTTCACTCTCTAAATGAAAGCTCATGCTATGAGAAAAAAATTTCCCTCTTCCTTTACCTCCCTCTTCCTTTTCCTTTCCCTTCTTCCTATCAAATAGCTTTCCACCACGTTTCTACATCACCTAGCTACTTGAGGGGGCATTCCCTTAGCATCTACACTCATTAGGGCATCTCAATGTTCCATCACATCCACACTCGTTGGAGCATCTAATTACTTCACTAGTTTTCATGTCTTCCACTCACTAATCTACATCTGTCTAAATATATTAATTCGTAATAACACTTTAAAGAGGGGAAAATTTAGACCCTAAAAATATATAAATATTTCTAGCCTATTCTTTGATTATTCTTATCCTATTTATATCCCTTCGGATTTAACTAAGTTAATTTCATCCTATTAGAATTAATTAAATTAATTATATCCTACCGAGTACAACGCATTAATTATATCATTTAAATCATAACCCTTTAGAATTAATTAATTTAATTCTATTATATTTTTGGAATTAATGAAATTTATTCCCACACCCTTTAGCTAATTTAATTAAAAATTTATTTAATTAAATGGTTAATTTCCTACTCACACCTCATAGCTAATTAAATTACTTATTTAAAATAGAAATAAATATATTTTCCTATTCATCCTCCACTTAGACTCCACTTCATTGTCCTAGTCATTCCACTCCCACTCCATTTCTAGAACCATACAAAGGTGGGGAAATAAAATTACATGCACAATCACCTTCTCAGATGAAATATTACAACCAACCAACTATTCATTTCTCCTTCAAAGCTACAACTACACAAACCAAATATACTTATTTTTTTAGGAAATGCATTCATGATCCCAAAACTCATTCAAAATATGCCCCACTTTTTATGGCCTCTCCCTCAACTATAAATATCAGGCAATAGCCTTTGTAAAGGATCCCTAGAAGCTTTGTGCAATTACATATAAACTCTACCAAAAACTTTTTGCATTCCTTGTGTCCAAATCTTCTCGTAGCATAACCATTCCCTTGTTTGGAGAATCATTTAGAGCACCCATAATCCAAAGATTCAAGGATTTTACAAGTTCAAATACTTTCAAAATCCTATCATCAAGGTTTGCAAGAGAAACTTAGAGGAAAGGTTTGTTGTTATATTTGTTTATCTTTCTTTTCTACTGAGTTTTCATGCTTAAAGCAGGTCGTGTTATAGAGATTACATAACTGTAAATGTCCAAATAGATTCACAAGATACAATAATAATAGTACAAATAAACTTATAATAATTCCTCAAATCCAAATGACATCATGGTGTATACACGCATATGGTGAATGTTGAGCCCAAATATTTACAACAAATCACAATGAAGCAAATGAATTAAGAGTAATAATGATTATTTTTCGGGTATTTATTGGTCTAAAATTAGAAATATTAACGTCAATACTAGTAGATCTTGAATGGTATATGAGTGTGCATTCATATAGATTAGAACATACTAAAAGAAGCATAAATATTCTCCCGATTTTCATTAGCATGTAGAATGTTTTAACATGTTTGATCCTCCCATGTAGCACTAGAAAACGTCAAAATCCCACTGGTATTTTTCAAGAATGAAGAAAAATACTCCCCTTGGAATCTCATTTGATTGTTTTGGCTTTGAAAAAATATCGTGTTTTACCAATGACATGTCTCCCTCGGGTTCCACACTCCTTTTCTCCAAGCTTAGTTGCGTCCCTTTGACAAAAACAATCCTTCAACTCTTCTTCTATCATAGGCTCTCACCCTCTCTAACTCTCACCTAATTTTATACCAAGTGAAAATTTTGGTTCAAAATAATCACACTAAAAAAATTTGAATTAATTATGTATAGAAAATATATTTAAATAGGTTTTTACATCTCCTAAATAAAATGAATTAAGCGATAGAATAGAGAAACAAAGTACTATATTTATGTGAGTGGTTATAACTCACATAACAACAAAAAATGTATTAACATGCTAATAAAAACTGACCCATGTAAGTAACACCCATATTTCATAACATATCCCATCATGTCGAACTTGGTCCCACCTTCCTATCTTTGAGTACATGTGTTTGATGCCTTGGTTCCGAGTACAGATCACGGATTTCTACCACAACTTCTCAAAATGTATGTGTGCTCTAAAATTGGTATCTTCATAGGTATTTTATAAAATTTGTATATTAATTTTGAAAAATTATGTCTCAACAAAAATTTGGCCTACAAATGCTTAAGGTGTCATAGATTGTGTCATGTTTCATAGGTGCATTAAACATATCAATTATATCTATTTCGATTCCAAGTCCCATGCTTTATAACAAGATAATGGATAGTTCTATCTATAGACATATTTTCATACTAGTTGTAACATGCAAGACCCAAGGTATTTATCATTTCTTTTCATGTTATTAAAATTTCTATCTAGATCTGGTTATTTTATGAGGGATAACAACAAATACATTCTTGAACATAAGTTCCCTTGTTCTCCATTCGCAACCAGGATAAATACTAAGACAAATACATATATCATCAGTATTGAATTTTATATATTTTAATTTTGAAAAAATTAAATATATAAATATTACTTTTTTTTTTGTAACAATTTTCAAGAACACCCATACATAATATATCTAAATTTGAACCTCGATCTCTAAGAGCTATCCATATACTCATCTTCTATTGACTTTATTTTATCCCACTAAATTCATTATATTTCTAAAAAGGAAATTCTTAGTCTTGATCCCTAATAACGTTAACTCTAGTAAACACATAAAATATGCAACAATCCCAAAAGATATTTGGAACAGGGGGCCAAAAACGTTACTATGAAGACATTTTCCTTAAAATGATATGCTCAAATAATCCCAAAAAAACCAACCTAATTTATAAATTATAGAAAATGAAAAATAATCAAGCATTGACTTTAAGACACATGATCTAAGTTCCAAAAGATAAGGACCTACTTTACTACTGAATAAAATTGAACAATACCTAAAATTGGCACAATTGTTACAAACCATGCAATCTTGACGCGATAGTTATTAACTTGGATTTCACTATGATCACTCAACTTTACCAATTAACATAATTAGTGTGAGGAAATATTTTCCTAAGAGTGGGTGAATTAGACCAATTTTTCTTTAATTACTATTACTGGTAGTGATTTCATAGGAAAAAAATGAAATCAAACTTACAAGGTTATGTATGTGTGTGTATGAATTTACGAAGTTAACAACATGGTCTAAATATCCAAATGCCTATATTTTTTTAAGAAACTAGATATAAAAATTGGCTCCTTTTTTATCACTTATGGTCTAACACATGATACCTTGGTTTAGTACCAAACTATGTTTACAATTTACTTCAAATAATATCACCAATAATCTCTGTAAGGAAAAAATCCTTTTTTTGAAATAATGGAACCAATTTTATTCTCTGAAAATAATTTTTCTTTTCCAAAATCTTGGAGATAAACTTAGTTGTCTTGTGGTATTCAACACTTACGCTAAAGATTTTTGATGACTCCAAATACCATATTTGATAATTTTATTTTTGCATATCCTACAATCATGGCATTCCATGAGATCCACATCTCTTTAAGGTATTTTTTCAAATAGTTAACATGCATTGTTTATGATTCCACATTTTCATACATGTCTACAAACTATTATGCATTTCAAAAATACACTTTCATTATGTTTTAATGGATATACATGCTCTTATCTAAACATTTCATTTGGAAAACGACTCACACAATGATGGAAAATGTTATAGATTTTGTCTTTACACTTGTCAATAATGAAATATTCCAAGGTCAATAAATTCTTTTTTTGCATATCTTGCAATTGTTGCAATCCATAAAACCATATTTATTTTAGATTTTTTGTCAAATAGTTCACATGTATTATACATGCTTCCACATTTTTCATACATACCTATCATGGTACTTACAACAAAAACATCTAAAAGAATTCAATTCTTTGTAATGCTTTGGTGGATGTCCATACCGCTTTCAAAGCGCCTATTTTTAGATAGGATCGAATATGTTAGAAATGTGAATTAATCTAATTGAACACTTGTTGGTTGCATTTGGTGAAATTATTATGTTGTGATTATTCGCTCATCTTCTTCTAGTTACAATTCTGATATTTAATAAGAAAATGTTACAAATTTCAAACTGAAATTTTTTAATTATGACAATATTAGATTAAACTTTGGTAAAAGAAATAATGTATATGGTGTATAATTGTACATTTTGAGAAAATTTCATACCTATCCAAACTTGAACCAAGGAATAATTCCATGAGAGTATCCTTGAGCTCTTTCCCAATAAGTGTAACACTTGACATGTAATTAAGGACACAATGTATATCTAAATCATCTCCAACAATTCCACCATGTTGATTTTTGCATGACAAAAATGGCGGTGCTCGCTTTGAGAGCACAAGAGAGTTCCAAATTGAAAAATAACATATAAAACAGAGGAAGCACATAGGTATTTTTCCTATCGACCTTTTGAAAAGTTTTGACACCAATCATTTTTCCACGATCATGACATCCTTTGGGAGCCCTGTCTTTCCCTATTTTCATGTAAATGATTATTTTAACATATTGGCAAGAGTGGAGATATTTACATGTAAAAAAGTGACTTGTTAGAAAGGCTTGACACTTTCTATAAAATTATCTCACTATAAGGGATACCTCTAGCATAAAGTTGTAACATATAAATAATAATATGCAACTAATACCATGCACAATAGTTGGGACTAAAAAAACATGTAAGAAACGAAATAAACCCCCAAAAATTAATTATATCATTAAGAGGAAATAGAAAACCTTTATAATATTACAATCAATGAATTATTATGAAAATATGAAACCCTAAGGTAGAGTGCTCAATATAAAAAATGGTTTACCAAAACAAGGAAATTTTAAAGATTTGATGTTTACTGTAGTTTGTGTTTGCTAAAATGTAGACATGGAAAGTAATTTGCACTACGAAATGTTATATACTACTTATCAAAATCTAGGGGTAGTTGTGCCTAACTATCTATAAAAATATAATTAAAACCTACTTAAAGAAATAACATATACCAAGAGTAGGATAATCTAAAAATTATTGAAATAATTGAAAAAAAAGATAATTAAGGTTTATAGAATCATAATCTTTTTCTCGAATATAAAGACAAACATCAAAAATATGCAATAGAAGACGAGTCTAAACAATAATGTGAAATATACCCCAAAAAATAGTGAAATTCAACCACTTTGACCAAAACCATACATGTACGATTTTGCCTCAAGAGCTAGACTTGTAGGAGTACTATTTTGGCTACCTCCTAAAAATTTTAAATCCCTATGATGAAGTTGGTATTTTTATTCTTATCTCTTTAACCTTTTTCTTCTTTATAGAATTTTCTTCGATTCATTAGGAAATTTTTCTCCCTCAAAAATACCTAATTCAACCTAGTTATTTTATGAGACCCATGAAAATATTTTTTTAATGCTATCCTATGTTATCCCTCCATTATTATTAGGCCCCTCAAATCTTGAACAAGCTTACAATTAACACTTGATTAGGTTATTTACCTAAATCTTGGAATAATATATCTAGTTATGATTATTAATTGCACTATAGAAAATTTATTAGTTGAGGATGTCATTGTGGATTTTAAGTTATAAAGTATGAGGTGGAAATCCATTGACAATTATAAAACCAAGGATGTATTTTTTGGGAGGTCATACTTAAGAGAGAGAAAAAGATAGTAGAAACAAAGAAGAAAATTGAATACTACATAAAAAGAGGAAATTCTATAACTATGGGAAAATGGGGAATTTCAAGAAAGGTTGTAGATTTAAAAGGTAGAAAAGGGTAATTCATATAACAATTCTAAATATCTGGATATGAAACCCTCTCATGAAGACTCAAAAAAATTCTTTACAGCATGTACCTCATATGTATGTGATGGTACATGGTTGATTGACTCGGGTGCCTCTTTTCGTATGACTCCTTGTCGGGAGTGGTTCTATGAATATGAAAATATCAATAGAGGTGAATTATTATTGCGATAAAAATCAACCTACAAGATCATAGGTCATGGAAGATTCATGTTGAGGTGTAGACATGAAAAGATTAAATCCCTCCATAGTGTTCTACACATTCCAAGTTTGACCAGAAACCTAATATATGTGAGTAAGATGAATGATGTGGGCTAATAGGTAGTATTTAATGAGGATATTTGTAATATGGTTTGAGGATAAATGGTACTTAGAAGGGTATTCCATATAAGAATAATGTTCAAGATTGCAGCAAACATTATGAGTGATGAGTGCAATAGTATACTTTATGATTTTAGAGCATAAGAAAGATGCATATTTGAATATTACATCTCTTACAAATAATGGGATGTTGTAGGATCAAAGGATGGGACATATTGGAGAGAAATTTATTTTTACATTAAAAATCAAAGGTAAGGTTAAAGAAATTTAAAATCGTCCTTTAAAATTGATTTTTGTGAGCATTATGTATTTGGAAACAAAACTAGAGTAAATTTTCATGGAAATGCATTAAGATTATAACTAATTATACATTTAATACATAGTGCTATGTTTGGACCTATGTAGGTTCCATCACTAGGTATATATATATATATATATATATATATATATATATATATATATATATATATATATATATATATGTCATGTTTATAGATAATCTATCAAAGAATACTTGGCTATATTTTTTATGGGGAACGACTATTTTATTTCAATAAGTTTAAATATTTTAAGGCTCTTGTGTAAAATCAAACGGAAAAGAAGATAAAGGTTTTGAGAAGTGTTAATGGTGAGGAATATTACTCTAATTCCTTTGATAAATTATGTATAAAGTCTAGAAAAGAAAGGCAGAGGACACTCCACATGTATGACATAGTAAAACGGAGTTATAGAAAGAATGAATATAACTTTATTAGCTAAGGGTAGAAGTATGATCAATGGTGTAGGTTTGGATAGGAAATTTTGGGTATAAGTAGTGACAACTAATTTTCACTTTATTAATAGATCACCCACATCTACGGTTAACAATAAAAATCCACAATAAGCATGTACAAGTAAGAAACTTTCTATATGACATTTAAGGGTATTTGGTTATTTTCTTATAAGTATATTACAAAAGTGAAAACAAAAATGTTAGGTAACAAATATACTAAGTACATATTTATTGGATACTCTAATGGTGTAAAAATATATAAGCTATGGAATTCAAAAACACGTAAGGTTATTTATTGTCACAATGTAATATTTAGAAAAGCTAAGGGTTCTGAGAAGGAAGAAAAGCTAAAATATAATAGTGAAAATTTTCACATTGAATTAGAGGGTTTGATTTTTATGCAACTATAGAAGATGAACTAGAAAGAGGTTTGTAAGAGGAATATTTAGATCAAGTGGAGGAAGAGGAACAAGAATATGCGAAACTATAAACTCAAATATTGAGAAGATCAAATCAAGTGAGAAGGGTGCCTTATAGGTATAGTTATCCTAATTTTCATTATGCATTAATTTTATTAGTTTTTTCTGTTATTTATGATAACCCAAAGACTATAAAGGAGGATTTTGGATTGAAGGAAAAAAATTATTTGAAGAAGGATATGGGGAATAAATGGGGTCCTTAAATAAGAATCTTACATGGGACTTGGTAAAGTTACCTCCTTGAAGAAAACATGTTAGATAAAAATGGGTATTTGAGAAGTACAATGCAGATGGAAAAATGGAGTAGCATCAAAGTCACCTAGTATAAAAAGGGTTCTCATATGTAAAGGGACTCAATTTTGGCGATAGTTTTTAACTTGTTATTAAGTTACATTATATTATATTTCTTCTGGTTTTTATGCTTCTTTCAATCTATAAATATAACATATAGATGTTAAGACATATTTTTGTATGGTGAGCTTAATGAGGAATTATACATGAAGTAGCTAGAAAACTTCAAGTTTAAAGTAAAGTAATTTTTTTTGTAGGATGAAAAAGTATATTTAAGTATTGAATAAATCACCAATAATATGCGACCATAAATTTGACAATTTTATGTCGAGACTTAGGCTTGGAAGAAGAAAAGTGATCCTTGTGTTTATTTTAATTAAAAAGGTGAAAAACTATTTATCATAGTATTGTACATATATATGATATGTTGATAATTGGTAACAATAAGTAAATGATCACTCAATTTAAGTCTTAGCTTTCATCTCAATTTCATATGAAGGATCTAGGTGCTGAAAAATTTCTTATAGACATGAAAATCATAAGAGATCGTGTAAATAGAAAATCATGATTATATCAAAGGAAGTATATTAAGAAGATATTACAAATGTTTAAAATGCAAGAAAATAAATGTATCAGCATTCCCTTTCATGTTAGTCAAAAATTATCTATCAATAATGTCCTAAAATTAAAAAATTGAGGACATGTCTCAAGTACCATATGCTAGTGTGGTTGTTAAGTTTATGTATGAAATGGTTTATAATAGACCTAATATTTCTCAAGAAGAGGGGGTAGTTATCATATTCAATTACAATACCAGAAAGGAAAATTGGACTATGATGAAGAGGATCTTCAAGTATCTACATGGGACATATAATTATGCAATATGCTATCTTGAAAATCCTGGTGAAAGAAAGATATTGAATCTACATGAATTTGTGGATTTAGATTACTTGTGTAGATTTGTATATGCACATATCTTCTAGTTGGTATGTTTCAACTTTTTCATTTGAGTTGTATTTTTAATGCATAAACATTAACTAATTATTGTGATATCAATGAAAATATTGAGTACATGGAGCTAATCATGCAAGAAAAGAATCGGTTTGGATTTAAAGGTTTATTTCCACTATTAATTTCACTCAAAATGTTGTAATGATTGATTGTGTCAATCAAAGTCCAATTTATATAGAAAATAACCCTAAGTATAATTATATAATGAAACACATTGATGTGTAATAACATTTTGTAAGATAAATTGTGGAGGAGAAGAAGATACTATTGAAGAAGGTGGATGTATACGATAATATTGTTAATTATTTGACAAAGAATGTAAGTATTGAGAATGTTTATTGTTGTAGAAAATCAATGGGCATGTTTACCATGAGTTTTTGTATATATGGTCTTAGCACCCCTATGGAAAGTATTCAATAAGTTGGAGAATGTTAGAAATGTGCTGTAAATTTTCCATGAGTTACACCCTTCTCGAATAAACATCTTGACAAGGCTTGTGGGGTTTAAACATGACCGCACTCTAGTGTTAGGAATTAGTCCTAACATAGGTGCATTTGTAGGTTTATATTAGTTGTCCACATTATTAAGTATTAACTAGTGTTTTTTAAAAAATTTAGAGAGGTTTATTCAAATAATTTAAATGAGTTGTGAATACAACTCACGTTGAGATTTTGGAGGGTAAATAGAAGATAGTAGGGATAATGAGAGATTTAGGGGATTAGTGAATGATTTATGGAGATATTGTAGTGATTAGGATGAGGAAGATCTCCATGATTGTAGGAGGTTCTCACACTATAAATGTAATTGTTTTAGTATTGAATAAACATGTTGAATTTTTTTAACTTGATCATATGCTCTCTCTCTCTCCGGGTGAAGGGGGAAACCACATTTGGTATCAAATCATGTTCTCGAAAGAGACCTCTCTAACCTTCACTCCAACCATGATTTATTTTTCAAGTAAGTCAATGCCAACGGAAAGTAGATAAAATATCGTGTAGACCCATTTTCCATTGTATATGTGACATCCATGTGTAGTTTTATAAAAATATGTGAGCAATGGATATGCAAAGTGGACCTCGTACAAACCCCATTGTTGGTTTTTTCACCCTTCTTGAATTTTTTTGACGATGTAGTAGAGCGGACCTCATGTGAACCCATTTGGCAAACATCATTCATTTACATTATCTTATTCTTTCCATTTTTTTCACTCCATCCATAGTATTTCATCCATTTTTTCATTGTGGTCATGCTTAAAATTAAGTTTGTTTTATCCTTGTTGCTTCTTTTTTTTGTTCGTTGTTTTAGCACATTTTTGTGTTTACCTATATGGGTTAACTTTTACCTGTAAAATTTTGGAGAAAAGGTTTTCTAGGTGCTTTAGATCTCTATGGTTTTAACGTTTGTTAAATCCAATAAAATACTAGATTTAATAAATCCTTGAATATTTTGTGTGGCTTGAAAGATAAATAATTTTTATAGATATCTACACTTGGATCATTCTATCATATATATTAAATTTCAAATCAAGCTTCATATTCACTCTCCTCGATATATATGAAGGTCTTCAATTTGGCCCTATATTAAAGTGGATGTATAGCTTAGAAAGATATACTCTTCACTCGATCACCCATTACACAAATCTCCTTAGTGATATCTTCATTTTCTTAGTGATGTCCCATTCAATCTCGATTACCTCACCTTGGAATTCCAAATTCGAACAATAACTTCATCTTGGAGAATAAAAAACTAGCCCATGTTCCAACTTTAACTTTGGTTTGTGTAGACTTACTTGATCAATTTTTTTGTGTCTAGGTCAGCTACTTAATGAAAACCTTAATTACTCAAAGTGGTGAATTGTTCATCCTTGCTCCCCGACTCATTATCTCATCCAACTCGACTCCCACAGACCCCATTGGTTCCTATTTGTGTCCTTCATGGAAATTAGCTCGATGTTCACACATTCTTGCCTCAATGACCCAAACCTTATGTTTAAACATTACACTTAAGATTGGCATTGATTTTTCTCCCAAATCTTGGTGAATGATGTAAACAATGAAAAAATAGAAAAAAAAAAAAGGAAGAAACATGTAATAAAAAGAATACCATATTCTTATTTAGTGTTTCCTTGAAATCTCGGATGTAATAAGCTTGTTGAATCTCCTTGATGGATTTATATGTGGATGCTCCAAATGTGACTCTGAATGGAATAAACTTCATGCTACGATAAAATGGATGAGTGATGAACTTGTTGATCAAATTAAAATCCAAAAGACGTATGAATTCAAGTGGAAATTGGAAAGAGTAATGTTGCAAATGCCTTAATATTCCAAGAGATTATTTGTAAAAGGGTGGGAATTTTATTTAAATCTAAGGGAAAGGCCATGGATTGTGGATCAAGCTTTGAATAAGTTGTAGGTTAATGAATGCATTTTCTTGATTTAGCATGTTGATTTGGTCTGATGCATTGGCTGAGTTTGAATAAGAATTTAAGAGGCTTTATTTCAAATTGGTTGGCTCTTGATTTTATTCCAAATTTGGTTGTACATGAATATTTAGCTTCCTCTTTTGTAGGGTTCTATAACTTGAGTGAGTGAGCTAGTGAAGTGGATTTGAGTGGAAGGTGAGTGAATATTTAACTTTTTGTTTCATTTAAATAGCTAATTAATTTAGCTAGGGAGTGTATGTGTATGTTTTTGTATGATAGAGTTAATTAAATTAAATATTAATGTGCAAAGGGTAGTATGCATGAAAACTTAAAATACTTATTCGAAATACCCAAGTATAGTATAAAAATTAAAAATCAACTACTACATCTGATTCATCCAAAGAAGAGTTGTTAGCCAAAATCAAAGAGCTAACACACCAACTCACAAACAATAAAAATCCTAAAAATGAGGAAGAACATAAATCTATGCATGAAAATGACGTAACTATGTATAGACACTCTTCAACCTAACTCCCCATTTTCATAAGAATGGAAGAGCATGAAAGAAACCTTAATGGGACTTCAAAAACTTACAAAAAAATTAATTTCAATGAACTATGTCCTTACCCATTTGATAAGGACATTTTGTATGTACCTTTTCCCAAATCATTCGAAACACCTAAAATTGGTAAATAAAGGATAAACATGATCTAAGAGATCATGTTAACAAAAATTCATGGCATGCTAAAAAGTGGCATACAATGACATCTTTCTCTTGTGCTTATTTCCTAAAATTTTAGGAGGGCAAGCTTTTGACTAGTTCTTACACCTTCTAAAGGGATCAATCACAACATTTATAGACTTTTCAGAGAAAATTTTCAAACATTTATCATTCAACCTAGATTCTAAAATCACAATGATGTACCTTTGCAACACAAAGCAAAGTAACAATGAAACTTTCACGTTGTTTCTTCAATGATGGTGAGGAATCACAATGTAATTCTCTTTCTTCATACCCGAGAAACAGATTAGTGTTTTCATTCCCAATCTAAAATCAAAATTATTATTTCAAATGAAAATGTATTTTTTGACAAACTTAAGAGAATTTTTAGCAAAAGGAAAAAAAAATTGAGAGGGCTCTCATTACTAAGGGCCTAATCAAGACACCTTCAAAGGACCAACCCAATAATAATAAAATAATCAAAATCATGATAAATCAAAATTTATCAATTCTAATAAAAATATTGTAAATGAAGGAATCATTTATTCTCGTCATTGGAGTAATAATGTGAAGTGGGGACACCATTTAGGTGAGGCACCACTTCACCCCTTATTTTCAAATTTTATTTATAAACTTTGGTTTAATATTGCCGACTCCTCATTCCACATTAAGTGGAAGTTTTAATTAAATTTTTTTATTTAATTAAAGAGTTAAATAGTGCACCCATGTGAAACCGAATCACCCAGACTATTTAATAGGGTGATGCATCATGAAACTAGGGATTTTGATATTATGTGAATTATTATTACATTGTTGTAAATTGTGGTGTAATTTGAATTCTATAGACCGAGGAGGAATTTGAGGTCTTTGGGTGAAATATTTCAATAAATTCTAATAAAAGGGAAGTGCTTTATTTTCAAAGTGGGGTTTTTGTTGTAAATATTTTCTAACATTATTAATAAATTCTAATATTATTAATAATGAGTTTATAGAACTCATATTAATAATATAGTTGTAATAGTTAGTATTAGTATTTGGGTGAGTTGTGAGAACAAGTCACGTAGCTATTTTGGTGTATGAGATACTAAAGGGATGAGAGAGATATTTGTTGACAGACATCCTTAGTGGATAGAGTTGTCAGAGTCATGGGAATCCTTAGGTTGGTGGGACATGCATCCTAAGGAGACCTCCAGGTTTTAAAGAAGCTGGCTCTTCTCTGCGGGGAGATAGGGGTCAGAAAAACTGGAAAGAAAAAAACATAAAACAAACAAAGGCGATGCGCCAAAAAGACTACACCAAGAAGCCAACCGAATACACAATCGTCTCAAACTACTTAAGCACAACACCAAATATTGCAACAACACCCAAATATGCACAGTTTCTAAATGAAAATAAAGGTGATCAGAGACAATAAAGATATGCAAATGATGAACCGAAAACACCAAAAACATATATTTACTCCAATGGTTATGCACAGATTACATTTGAAGAGAGGAAATATTACCAAGCATAAAACATATGCAGAAGCTATAGTTCCAAGATCTCTTCCTTTTACAAAAGAGAAACTTATGACAAAGAGGAAAAGATTAACTCTCCCGGCACCTAATTAAAAATCCTCTATCTCTTAAATCATATATTTTCATCAAAACTCCATTACAATTTATAGGGTGAGGAGGAGGTAAGAGATAACTTTGAAACTCCTTTTCAACTGCCCCTTAATTATGATAAATGATATGAAGTGACAAAAATAGATTTCCTAAAATATTTCTCACAATGTGCCCCCTTCAGAAAAGTGAGAGCCATGCCTATTTAATGCATCTTAATTATCCTGCAATTGACTCTCTTGAGATGGAATCACATTTTGAGAAGAAATTCGTTCCGGCTATTTATTACATCATGAGATATTTTGACCCTTTATGCATTGGTTCGTAGCCCCTTGATTCAAACTATGCATATTTGTTAATGAAATGACCCTCGCCTCTGATCTTTTGAAAATTCCTCGAGCATTAAATCTTACAAATAATACCCTAAATCACTTATATGTGGTGGGTGGATTATCATCTTTATGGCTTGCTTTGAAGATGGAGTCCATTTGTTGCAAGGTCCGCATGGAAGGCCCGCGCATCCTCTTGACTCTGCTTTTCTTTAAGGCTCTAGGGGATGCATTAGGTGGACACTTGGCACCATCCGTGGGCTCGTTGTCCTACTCCTTTGTTGGCTCTACATGTCATCGGTCCCAGGATTTTGATACTTTTTCCCCCTTTGACTTCCTCGAAGTTGCACTCGCTGACAATTGTCGATGTCTCGCAAGTCGTTTGATTCTCTTTATAATTTAGTTAAGTCCCTCTCTCGGTGAATATTTGGCTTCAAATGGGTTTCTCTTAGCCGCAAAAATTTAAATAACAGTCTAGTGACTCATTGGGACCATTTAGCTTGCTAAATGAAAAGAACCCACGATCTCCCACTATCAAACCGGCTCTAGTATCTTGTGTTTCAAGCTACTCCAAATTAGAGTCTGTTGTCCTTTAAGCTTTTTGTGGAGTATTCACAATTGCCGCTTGACTCTAGCTCCTTCCCACTCTCATATTGAAACTCAGTAAGATTTTCTTTTTTCTAAGGGAGTAGAAAAATTAAAAGGGTGGCCAATGAAAACCTTTGGCTGATTTTAGTTGCTCTTTATTTTCTCGAGTGAATTTTACAATCGCATCGCTTTACTATTGATTCTCGATCGAGTCGGAGTCTTCATCGAGCTAGTACCCCCTTTGGAGTAATATACGAGTGGAACTATACAAAATACAAACCATACATGCCTCAAATGAGATATTCGGTTCGTGCATAAGCACTTATTCTGACTGAAAGCAAATCTACTCCTACTCCTAGTTTAACTGGTTTGATGCATGTTAAACGAAAATTGAAATAAGTAAGGAAAATTAGCTTAGTTTTCTTATAAAATTGGCCATGCAATCAATTTAGATATTGATATAGCATGTAATGAGAGTGAATGGCTGACCTTCACTCGATACTCTGATACTCGTGGTATCGGTGAACATTTTTTTTAATTTAATTATAGATTTAAATAGTGCACCCATGTGAAACCGAATCACCCAGACTATTTAATAGGGTGATGCATCATGAAACTAGGGATTTTGATATTATGTGAATTATTATTACATTGTTGTAAATTGTGGTGTAATTTGAATTCTATGGGACCGAGGAGGAATTTGAGGTGTTGGGTGAAATATTTCAATAAATTCTAATAAATGGGAAGTGCTTTATTTTCAAGTGGGGTTTTTGTTGCAAATATATTCTAACATTATTAATAAATTCTAATATTATTAATAATGAGTTTATAGAACTCATATTAATAATATAGTTGTAATAGTTAGTATTAGTATTTGGGTGAGTTGTGAGAACAAGTCACGTAGCTATTTTGGTGTATGAGATAATAAAGGGATGAGAGAGATATTTTTGTGACAGACATCCTTAGTGGATAGAGTTATCGAGTCATGGGAATCCTTAGGTTGGTGGGACATGCATCCTAAGGAGACCTCCAGGTTTTAAAGAAGTTGGCTCTTCTCTGCGAGGGAGATAGGGGTCAGAAAAACTAGAAAGAAAAAAACATAAAACAAACAAGGCGATGCGCCGTAAAAGAATACACCAAGAAGCCAACCGAATACACAATCGTCTCAAACTACTTAAGCACAACACCAAATATTGTAACAACACCCAAAGATGCACATTTTCTAAATGAAAATAAAGGTGATCAGAGACAATAAAGATATGTAAATGATGAACCGGAAACACCAAAAACATATATATTACTCCAATGGTTATGCATAGTATTACATTTGAAGAGAGGAAATATTACCGTTACAAAACATATGCAGAAAGCTAGAGTTCCAAGATCTCTTCCTTTTACAGAAGAGAAACTTGTGACAGAGAAGAAAAGATTTTACTCTCCTAGCACCTAACTAAAAATCTCTATATTTTTTCATCAAAACTCCATTACAATTTATAGGGTGAGGAGGAGGTAAGAGATAACTTTGAAACTCCTTTTCAACTAGCCCTTAATTATGATAAATGATATGAAGTGACAGAAACAGATTTCCTCAAATATTTCTCACAATTTGACCCCTTCAGAAAAGTGAGAGCCATGCCTATTTAATGCATCTTAATTATCCTGCAATCGACTCCCTTGAGATGGAATCACATTTTGAGAAGAAACTCGCTCGCTATTTCTTACATCATGAGATATTTTGACCCTTTATGCATTGGTTTCAGGGCCCCTTGATTCAAACTATGCATATTTTTTAATGAAATGACCCCTCACCTCCGATATTTTGAAAAATTCCTCGAGCATTAAATCTTATAGATAATACCCTAAATCACTTATACATCGTGGGTGGATTGTCATCTTTATGGCTTGCTTTGAAGATGGAGTCCATTTGTTCAGCAAGGTCCACATGGAAGGCCCACACATCATCTTGACTATGCTTTTCTTTAAGGATCTAGGGGATGTGTTAGGTGGACACTTGGCACCATCTACGGGCTCGTTGTCCTACTCCTTTGTTGGCTCTACGTGTCGGTCCACGATTTTGATACTTTTTCCCCCCTTTGACTTCTCGAAGTTGCACCTGCCGACGATTGTCGATGTCTGCAAGCTGTTTGATTCTCTTTATAATTTGGTTAAGTCCCCTCTCTCTTGGTGAATATTTGGCTTCAAATGGGTTTCTCTTAGCCGCAAAAATTTAAATAATAGCTAGTGACTCACTGGGACCATTTAGCCTGCTAAATGAAAAGAACCCATGATCTCCCACTATCAAACCGGTTTGGTACGTGTTTCGAAGCTACTCCAAATCAAAGACTGTTGTCCTTTAAGCTTTTTGTGGAGTATTCATAATTGCCACTTGACTCTAGCTCCTTCCCACTCTCATATTGAAACTCAGTAAGATTTTATTTTTTCTGAGAGTAGAAAATTGAAAAGGGTGGCCAATGGAAACCTTTGGCTGATTTTAGTTTCTCTTTATTTTCTTGGAGTGAATTTTACAATCGCATCGGTTTTTTATTGATTCTCAATCGAGTCGGAGTCTTCATCAGAGCTGGCACCCCCCTTTGGAGTAATATACGAGTGGGACTATACAAAATACAAACCATACATGCCTCAAACGAGATATTCGGTTCGTGCATAAGCACTTAATACTTCTGAAAGAAAATCTACTCCTACTCCTAGTCTAACTGGTTTGATGCATGTTAAACGAAAATTGAAACAGTAAGGAAAAGTAGCTTAATTTTCTTATAAAATTAGCCATGCAATCAATTTAGATATTGATATAGCATGTAATGAGAGTGAATGGCTGACCTTCACTCTGATACCCATGGTATCAGTGAACAATATGAACACCTCCTCTCATTCATCCTATGGTTGGAGGTGCTGCAACTGACCCTCGGGGTCTTGAAGATCATCCTCATGTTCTGAAATGAACATGACTAGTGTTGGCATCTTTCTCGATGAGATACAGCCTAAGGTGGGGCTTGGTCCTACCTTCTTCTTACGTCTATTGTTTTGGCTCGTATCTTTTGGATCGAGGCTCCCTTGTGGATCTCTTTGAAGGGTTTCATCTTGTTCATCTTCTTTCCTCTCTCCCTTTTTAACAGCTTCCCCTGTGAATCCAAGATCTTTGATTGAAAGAAAAATCTCTCAATAATACTTTCTAAAGCCTCTTAATCAAATTCAACTAAAAGGTCATGAGAAACAGGTGGCCTCTGTCATGAGACTGATGAAGTGAGAGAATATGTGATTTCAACAGGCTCCTCTTCATTGAGACATTCCCCCAGATCTGATAAGCACTCAAGCTTATCTCCTTCCTCCTCTGTCAAAGCTTTATGCTTTGATGTGATGGTTTTTGAATCTGTAAATTCTCCATCATATGTGGCTTCATTTTATAGAATGAAGCCCATTGATAAGGATATTTTCGGGGAGCTTCTTTGTGGGGAGGACAAACAGAGGCAACCTTCGTAACCTCTCCTCTATTGGACTGGTGACATAAACCTTGTGAGCACGTATCACTTCTTACCATATGCTCCTCTTCGTTGGATTTGGAGCCTTTTTTTGTTGGTGTGTGAGGTATAGCTGCTCAAAGATGGTGGTAGTGCAGAAATTATAGTTTAGAGATGAACAAGGAGAGTATCCCTTGGTGGTAATGGAGTCATGATTGCATGAACACATTAGATGAAGAAAAATGGGAGGCCGTGGAAAGGTAGATGAATGAAAATGGATGAGAGGGAGTTCTGCGAGCCTTTGTAATGATTTTTTTACACCCTAGGGAGTTGCTAGATGTACTCTGCAACCATATTTACGGAAGTTAGAACTTTTTTGAGAATCGACTAAGCTGATGCCATAATAAAGTATCACTCTAAGTAGTCCCACCAGGCATGCCAGGAAAACTATTGACGGACATCCTTGGCGGATAGAGCCATCAGAGTCAGTGGGAATCCTTAGGTTAGTGGGACGTGCATCCTAAGGAGACCTCCAGGTTTTAAAGAAGTGGCTCTTCAGGCAGGGGAGATAGGGGTCGAAAATTTGGAAAGAAAAAAAAAACATAAAACAAACTAAGGTGATACGCCAAAGAATACACCGTGAAGCCAATCAACACACAATCATCTCAAACTACTTAAGCACAACACCAAAGATTGTAAAAACACCCAAAGATGCACAATTTATAAATGAAAATAAATGCGATCGAGACAACAAAGATATGTAAATGATGAACCGGAAACACCAAAAACATATATATTACTCCAATGGTTTGCACATGTATTAAATTTGAAGAGAGGCAAGATTGTCGTTACAAAACGCAGAAGAAGGCTAGAGTTCCTTTTACAAAAGAGAAACTTGCGACAAAGAGGAAAATATTAACTCTCCTGGAACCTAACTAAAATCCTCTATCTCTTATATCATATATTTTCATCAAAACTCCATTACAATTTATAGGGTGAGGAGGAGGTAAGAGATAACTTTGAAATTCCTTTTCAACTACCCCTTAATTATGATAAATGATATGAAGTGACAAAAATAGATTTCCTCAAATATTTTTCACAATGTACCCCCTTCAGAAAAGTGAGAGCCATGCCTATTTAATGCATCTTAATTATCTTGCAACCGAATATCTTGAGATGGAATTACCTTTTGAGAAGAAACTATCTTCCGGCTATTTATTACATAACCGATACTTCAACCCTTTATGCATTGGTTCATGGACCCTTGATTTAAACGGTGCATATTTTGTAATGAAATGACCCCTCACCTCTGATCTTTTGAAAAATTCCTCGAGCATTAAATCATGCGATAATACCTAGATCACTTATACATGGTGGGTGCTTTGTCATCTTTATGGCCTACTTTGAAGATGGAGTCCATTTGTTGCAAGATCCACGTGGAAGGCCTGCGCATCCTCTTGATGTTTCTTTTCTTTAAGGCTCTGGGGATGCATCGTGTGGACACTTGGCACCGTTCATGGGCTCACTATCCTACTCCTTTGTTGGCTCTATGTTTCAATCCCGTGGGATTTTTATAGTTTGTCCCCCTTTGACTTCGAAGATGCGCCCTTGACAATCGTCGCTATCTCGCAAGTCGTTCGGTTCTCTTTATAATTTGGTTAAGTCCCCTCTCTCGGAAAAATTTGGCTTCAAATGGGTTTCTCTTAGCCATAAAAATTTAAATAACAATATCTTAGGGATAAATCGAGATTTATGGAGAGATATTGTAGGGTTTGAGTATGAGTGTTGGCTCCACCTTTGTAGGAGATAAAACATTATAAATTGTATTATGCATCTATGTAAATTATCCCGATGAATTTAATATAGTATTTTATACTAAGTGTTAATTATGTAGTATTATTGTAAATTCTATAAAGAAAATCGACAAAATTTTCATTTGTTATCAAAGCGATGTCAATAAATCCATGAGAGTCCACAGAGGAATTTGTATGCTTTTTGAGAACTATCTTCAAAATATTTAAGTTTTATTTTCATATGGTCTATTCATTAGATCTGTGGTTGTGCGTTAGAGAAGAAATTTAGAGTGGATTTTCATCCAACTGACCATGGTGATTTGGATGCCTTTGTTGATAAATGCATGATACTTATTCATAGTTCTCTGCTAAAATTACATTGTGTGTCCTAAGAGTATTGCAGTTCTGGTCTAACACGTAGTATTGGCATGTGTTAGAGAACATTTCCATAAATTGCTTTGACTGATCAAGTAAGTTGTAGTTTTTGTGGAATTTCTACCTCCACATCATCACGCAAGCCTCCCAAATTGTGGATTGATATACCTGTTCGCTCATTTTACGATTCCTTACTATCTCTGTACATCAAAAAATCTTCTGCATCCATGCCATGATTCAAGCTGAGGGGTATTTAAAACTAATCAAAGGCCAATGATTTTTTTATTTGATTGCAGCTTTCCACTCAAAGATCTAGCACATTTCGTCCACATCACATTTGTATTGACAACTGATGTCAATTGTCTAGAGGTAGATTTCTATTAATTCATGCACTCTATCTGTATTTTCTTTAGATTCCACGTCCCTACCATATTTAAAAAAATAGTTGCAAAAGACCATTTAGGTGGATATCACGTTTTAATGGTAAGTCAAAATTGTTCAATGTTTTGGTCCCTCATAATTGTTTATTGTTTTTGAGTCTAATGTATATGTCTTATGATAAAGTCTATCACTCGGATATTTTTCTCCATTACCACATCATTGGTAGTTTTAGAGTATTTGGTTAGTGCAATTGCCACACGTCTTTGCAAATTATTCACTTTGTACAATTAGTTGATAGGTTTTTAATATTATAGTAATAGTTATTAAGTTTACAATATATATTTTTAAGGTTAATTTCTCGTGAGTTAAAATTTGTGTGAAAGTCAATATAAAAGTATATCATTGTTTAGAAAATCCAGTCTTATGCATGCCAAAAATAAAAATGATGCCAAAATAAAGTGAGTCAAGATTCGAGTCGAGTCAAAGTCGAGTCATCATTTTTCAAGTTGATATTTTTATTCAAATGTCAAAAATGTCTGCGTAAAAATCGTGTTGTCAAAATTGTAAAAAATAAAAAAAAAATTAGTCAATGTTAGCGAACGCATTTTCTCTTGTACATGACGTACAAGTGAAAAATTGAGGGGGTGATTTAAAATTATCCTCAAATTCATATTGAGTTGAACTAGCGAGAAGACTAGTTAGAGGACGGAGGCAACGGAGGCTGGAGATCAATCAGCGACCTCTCGTCAATCACCAATGACGGGGTTGCATGAAGATGTGGTGGTTGTGTGTGTGTGTGTGTGTGTGTGTGTGTGTGTGTGTGTGTGTGTGTGTGTGTGTGTGTGTGTGTGTGTGTGTGTGTGTGTGTTTTCTTTTATTTCATATTTGTAGTATGATTTCAGAGTTCCTGTTTGAATAAGTGAAATGTTCACATTGAGGGGGGGAACTGGAACATGGTCTCAATGTTCAATTTTCCCTCTATTCAATTTGTATTCAGTAAGCAATGGTTCCTACATGATTCCTTGAAGGAAATACATAATGGACAGATGAAAGCACAAAGGAAAAGCAGCAACATGATATTTGGGTTTTTGTTTATCCTGTAAACCATCCTTTGTTTTAGGTTGTTGGTTGTCCTGTAAAACCATCCTTTGTTTCAGGTTGTTGGTTGACCTACAAAACCATCCAAATCATGAGCATGCATGGGCGATAAGCTAGAAGGAAGTGTGATTGTTGTTTCTATAATGTCAACATTAGGGGAGTGTATATTGGGAATTAATAATGTTAACAATAGGGGAGTGAATGTTACAAATATATTGTGACATTATTAATAAATTGTAATATTATTAATAATGAGTTTATAGAACTCATATTAATAATATAGTTGTAATATTTAGTATTAGTATTTGGGTGAGTTGTGAGAGCAACTCAAGTAGCTATTTTGGTGTGAGATAAAAGGATGAGAGAAATATCCTAGGGATAAATCTATGAGATTCATGGAGAGAGATTCTAGGGTTTGAAGATGAGTGTTAACTCCACCTATGTAGGAGATCAAACACTATAACTTGTATGCTCCATCTATGTAAATCATCTCGGATGAATACAATTTGAATATTATTATATTATGTGTTAATTCTTCATTATTCTTCTAAATTCTATAAAGAAACTCAGACCAAATATTACAGTTTTTACCTATAGGTTTCCCCACTATAAATCTTGTATCAATGTGTTATTTAATTCTACATATATATTTTATCGTGCATTGTTTTTACTTTGTCAATTTAATTTGTAATTCTACATTTATATGAATATCTCTCGCACATAGTTAAAACTATAATCCCGACTATGAATTACGTATGTTTGAATAATTTAATTTAATTTATAAAATTATTCCTAGCTTTTCTCGATATGGTATCGAGAAGCGCTTTTAAGTTTATGCAGAAATTATGTTTTAGAAATTAGAAATTGTTCTTCTCAGTAGAGATAACTATATCAGTGCACAAAATTGGATTATTATTTCATTTCTTACCGTTGTAAAAAAATGAAAATTATATATATATAGTCCCAAAATTGGGCTTCACAATAGTGAAAACAAAATATAAATTTTATATTCAAATAAAAACATATAATTCAAGGCCTCTGTAAACCCTAAATCATCTTGAATAATTGAAAAATAAAATTGGTTTTTGACTTAAAATCCATACACTTGTGTATTTAGATTTAACCTATATAAATCTACAAAAAAACTTTGGTTTATACCATGGCCTCCTCTATTTTTCTTGAAAATGGTTGTACAAATCCTAGCCACCCTAGTAAACTTTGAAAATTGGTTATAGAGAGGAAAAAACCTCTCATTGAGAAAATATAGCCTGCTCATCCTGCTTTGGTGCTTAGATCCCTTCATTCACCTTGAAAATGCCTCGAAGAGTCTTTAAATTACTTGCAAACAAAAATAAACATCATTTTTATCATTATAACCTTATTTGCCTCTATTTTTTTAACCAATAAACTACAATATATAGTAAAAACCTTATAAGTTGTAAAAACAAAATTGTATAACCCGGTGCCTTAAATAGTAGGTGAATACTACAATATCTACAAATAACAACAATTAAATCTACATGTTTATACATAAAACGCCTCTATAACTCTCCTCTTCAATTATAAGGACCTAAATAGCCCTTTTTCACCTTGGTAAAACCCCGACCGCCCGCATAAAACATAAAAAGAGGATAAATATCAAAAATTCAAATAAATACCCTAGGTTTCTGCATATAACTCCTATATGGTCTGAAAATCCATGTAAACAGTAGTATAAATAAAAACACCTACAAATACTATTTGAAAAGCCTTAAATAAGTTGAAATTGGCATGTATATAAGCTAATAATAGTTGTTTTCGGGGGAATGCCTTCAACTCAAATGGCTAGGAAAGCTCTCATAAAGTCACCATTATGTATCCTCCCCCATGCATCTCCTTTGAGAACAATGTGCCTCTCTCTTGCAAATCCTACAAAAACAATAACCAAAGTTCCTAAAATTTAACTATACAAGAAAACATTAGAAACCATAAAATTTAATTAGGGATACTTTTGTTTTTTCATATAGTGTAAAACAAGTAAGGAATTTTTTTATTTACAGGAGTGAAAAGTAAGTTTTATTTTGTTAATTTTTTTAATTTTAAAACTAGAAGTTAAATTTAAATTTTTAGATGATCTGGTTCATAAGTGCTAAATAAATCTTGTGGGCTAGGAAAGGGCCCATGAAGGCTTTGTGGCCACTAGAGGCACAGAGTTTGACTCTCGACCCTTGTAATGAGTGATTACATTTTAAAAGAAATTTATTTTAATTTTTTTATTTCTTATAAAATTTAGTAAAAAAATCAAAACAAAATTATTTAATTTTTTGGAGGTTTTTAGAAAATACAAAAGAAGGTACATTTTGTTTTCTTTTTTATCTAGGTGTATTTTGAAAATCAATTTTATTTTAAATTTAATTTAGTTTATTTTTGTTCAAAAATTTTACTAAATTTTGTTGTTTAGTGAAATATTTGTTTTTAGTTATATTTGTTTTCCAAACTTTTCTTGTTTGTGTTTATCATTGAAAAATGGTATGGAATGGCCGCTTTTTTAATTGATAAATTATAATTGTTAAATGGAACAAATTATAGTATCTAGCGAGTTAGGTTAAAATCCATTTTTATGGCGAGGAAATTGTGGGATCTTGTCACCAGTGTGGAGAAACAACCCACTAGAAGGTAAGATAACCCCGAAAACCTAAGGTCCTTTTCCCAAATATGTCAGGAAGCCATGTCAATTCTATTGTAGAGCATAAAAGATGAGTTTTTACTGCATATAGGACACATGGACTCTCTTGTTGATGCTTGGGAACAACTGAAACAATGCACGAGGGTAGTCGCCTCTCGAAGATAATTAAACTTATCATGGAACTATTTACAACTCCCATGAAGGGGGGATTAAAAAATAGTTAATTATTTAGCAAAAATTAAAAACATTAAAGCACAGTTAGATGGATGTAATTGTCAATTGTTTCAAGATAAAATACTATATTTTATCATTCAGATAAACATCCATGAATTTTTTTGAAACTTCATCTCAATCTTAAACACTAAATACCAAAACGAAATTGATCTACCTGACTTGGACACTCTTTCTTCTCTCTTAATTCAAGAAGAATGTGTTATGGAAAATTTCTATTCAAAAGATATTACCTCTCATGAATTGTTCTCACGAGAATCATAAACCCTCTCAAAACTACAATAACAACAATCAAAATCGAACCCTTCTAATTAAAATTTAAACCTAATACTAACATTGATCCTATCAAGAATAGTCAAAAATTCCAAGTGAAATTCAATGGCACGTGTAACAAATGTGGAAAATTTGGTCATAAGGAGTCTAATTGTCATGTGAAAACAAACATTTTTTTAAAAATACTAAAAATAAAAAATTTAACAATCACAAGAAGGATCATAACCAGATCCAGAATCAAAACCATGCAAATAATGTTAAGCAATCTATTTCCATGTATATTGTACTCTCATCTTCAAATGACAACGAATAGATCCTAAATAGAGGTGCCTCTAGGAACATGACCTACATTCTTGAACTCCTCACAGATGTTGTAGAATGAGAGGAATATATATATATATATAGGGGAAAATTCTATCATTTGATCTAAAAGTTGTGGGAGTGTTAAATGGAAAATTAGAACAATCAAGAATGTGTTATTCATTCTTCAGTTTAAAAGAAACTTTAATCTTGCTCATAATTAACTAAAGAAAATTATAAAGTCGTGTTATTGCAAAATAAATGGTATGTGAAAAATGAACTCGAATGTTATGGCTTCAAATATAAAAATAGTTTATATATTTGATGGATTTGTTTCTAAATCTTACTTTTCTTCTACCTCTAGAAATGATCTTCAACTTTGGCATGAAATACTAGGACATGTGAATTTTAGGAGTATGTATGAAATGTCTCATCTAAACCTTGTAATAGGTCTCCCTAAAATGAAATATGATCATGAAACGTGTGAAATTTTCTTGTGCTATAAGAAACATGTTGAACTTCTTCACAAACATCACGATCCAATTTCATCTCCCTATTAGAGTCGATTCACAATGATGTGAGGGGTCTACTTGAAGTTCCCTCTCTTGATGTAGCCTTATATGGTGTATTTTTATTGATTATTTATCTACGATGACCTAGTTATTATTGGTGTGAGTCATTTTTTACATCATCAAGCAGGTCATATCACTTAGGTGAGGTCATATGTCTAGGTGTCATTTTAGGGTCATCATGGGATTCCCTTATGCATCGGTGCATCATTTGCATCATTAGGAGTTACTTCCCATTCTAGGAATGTAAATTCCCCTCCACTTGAGAGGTCATCATTATAGCACTGGGATTACTCAACACCCTTTATATGTACACTCGTCCAAATCTATGAGATAGTGGAGATTTTAAGCTTAACAAGGTTTTTCCCCTTTTTGAATCCTTGCATACACGTTATGGTTGATGCTCGCTCTTCATGAGATCTCATCACGTTGTCGGTTTGCACTTTGATCGATGTTCACACCATCCCGCATGATCCTCGTGCTTCGTGTTTTCGCATTCTCCCTCATGGTATCGAGTGCATGTTATGTCGATACGTGCAACTCTCCGGTTTTCAAGTTTTTGTTTTCTCTTCGTGATAAACAAGTCTCATTTGCAAGCATCGTAATGGTTATTTTTTTTCTCCACTTGCACTAATTTGGGGTTTTAATCTTGTTCGGGTGCTTATTCTTGGTTTCCGATTCATGGGTGTTTATTCATGGGTTTCCAGGATTTGCATGCATTTTCATGAGGTTTCTAGGTGCCTTTAGTTATAGGTTGTATTTTTATTTTTAGATGTACTTTTACATGTTGGTTTTGTAAATCTCTCGAGTTTATTAAAGTGATCATTAGGCCCAACTCATTCTCGACTCACGGAGTTGGGAACCGAGATTTCCCATCTAACTCGCCTTTAGACTTGCATCATCTCACCTATTGTGTTCTTTTCTCAACCCTACATCAGGTTCCTCTACATCGGGTATGTGGATTCACGTTGTGTTATGTTGTGGTTTGTATTGAAGGATCTTCGACCGCTCATTTTTTTTTGTTCTTCATGGTTCCCCCGTGATCCGACTCATGCTACCCATTTTCTTGGTTGGTGATTTTACTATCTTGGGCCCCTCTATTGCTTGACATGTGCTTACTTGGCCCACTATACACCTGACCTACTTTGGATTCTCCTTCGGTTCTTGATCCCCTATTCGGCTTATACCTCTCCGTTAGCCTTTGCATCCATTTTCTTCCCTACGTTGAAGGTTCCATCCCAACTCATGCCTCGGCTCATTTGGTTCACCCTAGTCTATTTGCATTCAATCTCTACATGTGTTTTCCGCTTCATCACTTACCTCTATATCCCTAGGCATCTCGACTAATTCATGGTGCCCGCTTCCTCTGGGATTCTCTCCACCTAGTTCTTTGTTTTTGTGCTTCCCACATGTTGGCCCTTCCTTGACCATTTCTAGTGAATCTTTACCTTGATTTGTGGAGATCATGTGCCACTCCCAATGGTTGCTAACCTAGACACATGGCTACTTGAGCCACCTTAGGACATGTGGCACTCATTTGTACCTTGCCTTCATACACAAGTTCACCGTGTACTATCTCCACGTGGTTTTCAGCATTATCGACGTGATACCTATTTAGCATTAACTCATGGGGTTTCACCATCCCATTCCACTAGCGACTCATCCAACATTGACTTGGTACTTTGATCACTTGACTTGGACCCATCTATTGACTTCTCACCACCCTCCTCAGCTCGACTCACCAAGTCAATTCCTTCTAACTCTCCCTACAAAGCCTTCTCCCAACTCGCCTCACCGAGTTGTTTGGCCAACTCATCGAGCTTCCCAAGCCGGTTTACCAAGATTCTTAGCTCTCGGTTTTTTCCTCTTCTTCCCAATTATATGCGAAATTAGGGGAAAAAAATTGTATAACGGGAGGTATTTTTTGAGCTTCGCATATAGGATTATTGGGATTTCTAGGCCACTTTTTTTTTTCTCATTCATTGTAGTGCTCCTCTTCTCATGTGGCTAGTGAGTGTGTTTACAACATCCTTACAAAAAGAGAGAATTCTTTTTACACCATGAGACACCCTTTTTTCTCACGCTGAGTAGTGTACCCTTGTATTCCTTTTCACCTTTTGTTCTTGATTGTGTGTCGCTCCACTACTTCCGACTAGGACCTCATTGTTTCCTCCACTCTTGTGCGACTCATCTCCTACTCGCGAGGTGAGTGATCAAGTTTCGACATCGCATAAACGTACCCTATTGTAATCACGCACTACTTATTAAATTTTGTAGATAGGGGTTTATTATTGTTCTTCTCGGGTGTCATGTTTCTTACAAATGCATTATCGGCTAAGTCTGACTTCTTGCATTTTTGCACCCTTATTCTTGTGCACCTTACAATTTTTGCTTCCTCTCCTGCATCATGGAGGATGTTCTTTCTAGACTTGAGCATTAGATGGTAATGTTATAGCTTCCACCACTTCTTCTTGGGAGAGAGAACTATACATCATTGTGTGCTTCTATGGAACGCTAAACTAGGAGAAGACCACTTTCACTAATGAGTGGGGAAGGTTTCCATATACAGTTATGCCTTTTGGATTGAAAAATGCACTGGTAGTGTTCTCACACATTTTTGTGCAGGCCTTTTAAGATTTTATTCACAAGTTTTTACAAGTATATTTGGATGATTGGATGGTATATGGTTTAGTAAAAGATCACTATGATAATTTGAGGCTCATGTTTGAGAGGTGCAGGAAAAAATTAGGTTGGCCCTATGTCTAGAACTCTCCCTTCTCCATCTTCCATCTACATCTCTCTCAACATTAAAAAGTGTATCTTTGCTACACCTTTTAGAACTTTACTTGGGCACATCATTTGCAAAGAAGGATTATTGGTAGACCTAACTAAGATAGTTGTGATTTTGGGTTTAGAAGAGCCTACCAATTAGAGTGAAGTGCACATATTTTTGGGGCATACGGGATACTACAGAAATCTTATCAAGGATATTCCAATATTGTTGTGCCTTTGGAGGAATTTATCAAAGCTAAAGGGAAATTTTATTGGGGTGATGCGAAACAACAGGAATTTGAAACATTGAATGAGAATTTTACCACTACACCAATTTTACACTTTCCTTCATGGGAAAAACCATTTCATGTACACATTTATATCTCTCGCATGGTGATTGGTGAATTTTTTGCCCGACTGTGGGAAGGAATTTTGGATCATCCCATTTTCTTTACAAGCATAAATTTGACACATGCGGGGCATAATTATACAACAACGAAGCACAAAGCTTTGTCTATGATCTATGTGCATCATAAGTTTAGACCGTACTTATTGGCTACCCCATTTATTTTCTATACAAATCATATGACACTAAAATAGTTATTCAATAAACATGTTCTGTAAGGGTGCATCTGTATATGGATATTTTTGTTTTGGGAGTTTGACTTCACAGTTTTTTTCAAGCTACAGAAGAGAAATTTAGGACCTGAACATCTATCACGGATCAATTCTAGCAAGGATACACAGAGCATTGAAGATACTATGCCTGATGCAAATTTTTTCTAGTTGAACCATGCACCCACATATTTGGAAGATATAAATATGTTTTTGCACACTAGCTTGGCACCTGAGAAAATGAATAGATTTGAGAAAAAGTATATTTTTATACACGCAAAGACACTTATCATTTTTATTGGAGGATATTTGGGAAAAATCGGTCATGATGAAGTCTTTCACTGGTGTGTGCTTGAACATGAGTGTGATTCCATTATGGAAGAGGCTCATGGTGGAATTGTAGGATGATTTTATGTAGGTGATATGACAATGTGCAAGATTTTATGGCAGGACTTTGGTGGGAGACCTTATGTAAAGACACCAAGGAGTATGTGAAGGCATGTGATTATTTTCATCTCCTTTGAAAGCATGGACATAAAGATGAGATGCCCTTAATACGTATTACAAGCTTGGATCCCTTTTAAAAGTGTGCTATTGACTTTGTAGGACCTATTACACCGTCCACATGTAGGAATCATGTGTGCTATATAATCACTTGCACATACTATCTAACCAGTTGGCAAAGGCATCACCCATAAAGGATTGTATGGTAGTAACAACAATAGGGTTCTTATGGGAAAATATTATTATCAGGTATGGTTTTCCATTAAGCTTGACAAGTGATATAGGAACTTGTTTCTTGAATGAGACAATCAAAATTCTGTTGGCACACCATAATACTACTCTGTATCACCCATAAGCTAATGGGATTGTAGAGCCTTTCAACAAGATTTTGGGATAAAATCTTACAAAACTTTGTGATGTTGGAATAAAATATTGGGATGACAAATTATCATTTGTACTTTGGGCATACATGACCACTTACACAAGATTGAATAAGGCCACACCTTTTTAATTGGTGTTTTGTGTGGAGGTTGTGCTCCCAGTTGAATTCATGTTACCATCTCTATGTATTGTGTGTGCAAGTGGACTAGATGATGATAAAGTTGTACAGAGTGCATTGAAAAACTAATTCCATTAGATTATTGGTGTGTCATTACGTGTTGGATCTAGAAGACTGAGAAGGTGAGACAAAAGGATTGAAATGATAGGAACATTAAAAACAAGACATTTAGTATTGGAAAGATGGTCCTTCTCTACGACTCCAAGTTTACACACCGCCCAAGAAAACTGAAATTACATTAGTTGCGACCTTTTGTAGTAACCAAGATACTTGAATTAGTTGCATGTCAATTATAGGAACTAGATGGCACCATGTTTCCCGGTTACTTCAATGGGAGTAGGATGAATCCCTACTATAAATAAAGCTTCTTGGTGTTTGTAATAAGGTAATATTGCCACTTAGATTAGGTTTCCCTTTCATGCGTCCTTATTATATGTTGTTATTGTTTTGTTTTTGTTTCCTTGTTTTATTGTAATAAGTGTGTTTGCAAGCGAGGAGTTGATTACTATATTTTGTACACATACTTTTAGTGTGGATTGAACCAAGTCCAAGTACACAAATGAGAAATACATTGGTATCATAATTTATATACATGTTGGAGCATTCATGAAGGATGACACAAGTGCATATGTGAAGGTATGAAGTAAGGATGCTCTTTGGAATATCTACACAAGCTAAAGGTATTACAAGTGCTAAGAATAAAGGCGCTCATATGGAATTACTTAGGATGACGAAAACACGTGGAAAAAGGTCATGCAAAGTGTAACACGAGGCATGTATTTTCAAGATGAACTACTTAGTATATGGTGTAGAGGGCTATGTACTGCGGTGCAGGGAGGTGCACACGAGGATTCTTATAGCATAGGAAATAGTAAGCTCATCAAAAGGTTATGACTGCAGTGTGTGAAAGGAAGTCAAGTGATGAAGTAAAAATTTAAAAAGATGCTTTAAAGTGGGAAAACAATTTAAAAACTTAAAAGAAAGCACAAATGTTTTAAAAGTTGAAAAAGTAAGGCAGAGGAATTTTAAAGCATGAAAGATTTATAAAAGGGGGATAAATTAAGTCATTTTCTACCTTGCATTGGATAATAGTTGATCACTTGAGAAACTAAGTGACTTAGGGTGATACCACAAGCCAAGAAATGATAAAACCATATTATCATGTGTAGAAATATTGTGTGATGCTCTTTCATGGATAGAGGAAGTTTGAGCCGAGGGTTGGGTACAATACTAGGGCATGGGTAGATAGGGTTTTAGAGCTAAAGGTTAAGTAGTTAGGGTTCACAAAGCGCCTTGACATTGCATAGAAGTTAAAGGTTGTGAAGTAGGATATATAAGGCACAAGTTTATAGGAATAATGACACCAAAGAGAGCAATTAATTCATGACCATGAGGAAGAAACAAGGCTTGAACGAAGAGGGTTGAGGTTGAGGACCAACCGGAGGACATGTACTCAAAGATACAAGACTTTCTAGTTTAATTAGGGCACAAATATGGAAATCCCATCTTTCAAAATGAAAAATAAATGAATTCAATCATAGGTCTTTAGAGAATGAGGTGACGCTAAAGGCTAACATTATACAAGTGCAAACAAGTTGAGAAACAAGTTGGGAAAACCATTGCAAGGATGAAAATGTAATTAGTGTGGGGTAATGTTGGATAGACAAAATAAATAAGTATGGAGAGTACGCAGAGGAATTTTTCCCATAAAGGAGGTGCATGTGTGCACATGTGGACAATTTGAAGTGGCGTGCGAAGTCTCGCACCCAAATAGATTGAACTTAGGACTTAGCTAATTTTCCAAATTACGAGCTAAAAATAGAAAAGCATGATGGAGTGCCAACCAAGTAAAAAGATAAAGCATGGTGAATTTACATCCAAGTAAAGCTTATTTTTGGAGAATGAACATGCAAATCAAAATCATGTATGAATGTTATTAATAGTATTAAAGAAGATTTATTTATAGGATAATGTATTATTAGTTGTTGCAAGAAAGCATGCATAGAGTCTATTTTGATACGCCCATTATTAGGAGATTGCATGGGCAAAGAAAGGAAAGTCCCCACCCCTATATATTTCATGTCATTGTCTTGGTATAATGACCACGTCTTAGTTCGAGAGTCTATGTTATGCAATAGAGTTATGGTCTAGGGTTTTGATACTTGCGTGCTCGACTCAAAACTTTGGTATAAGGATTACTATGTATTCATCTTTTGTGATGTAATGCTTTTGATGATTAATGGATAATTGTGGATGGATTATGATAATTTATGTCACCGATCATGGAGATGTGTTTTTGCAATTTATCTTTTTATGATATATCTTCCTTAGTTGTTTTTTCCTTATTACATGTGTTTCCAAAGTGAATGTATGGTTAAGGGTTCTTGATTGTTTACTTGGTTAAATATAATTATGGTTAAGTATGCTAACATCTTGATAAACACATATAAAGGAGGGACCTAGTAGTTTTACACGCTTCTACTTGAGCATTCAAATATCTCTCTGAAATAGGTTCTAGCATGTATAATGTTGTAGTGAAATAATAATATTGCAGCTACTTAGCCTACGAGGGTCTTAACACTTCTTACTTGGGCCGCTCCTCGCACCCACCGATTTCAATCGTCTTGAGGAATTTATCGATACATGAGACCATGTAGTTAGTCACTTGATATTATTTTTCACCATACCTCTTTGCATTCACATGGCAGACTCAAATCCTCCCCATTGCATCTAGAGCATTTTTCAGGTCCCTATTTGGATACCCTTCACATACTATTGTCATTGTTGTTGTTGATCAATTTGTCTCCTCTTGTTCTTTATGTGATGGCATTTCTATTGACATAGAATCATTTGATTCTTCTTCTGATCATGAGGATTTTGCTCCTAATTATGATGCCAAGAGTACTACCAAGGACTTCTCTCCTCCTCTCCCTATTCCAAATATTTTTGACACATCCCACTTCTTATCGTAGATCAATTAGTTCCCTTCTCAACCTCATACAATCATTTCACTAGCCTCTTTTCCACTTCTAGTGTATAAGACCCCTTCCACTCCTCTTCCTTCATGCATGGATGATTTATACCTGTCTAACATAACTCTTCTATTTTTCAAGGCCTCTCATTGGGACGAGTATCTTCCCGACCTTGGTCATCTTTTTCACAAAGTCCACTTGTGATGCAATACAGGTTCCTCATCCTTATATAGGTGTTTTTGAGGATTCCATCATCTTCTTTGTTGTGAGTGCCCCTTCTAGGACTTTTATCACTTCCCCTTTTTAGGAGATCATTATTGATTTACCCTTATTTGTGGATCCCTTTTCTATAGTGGGGTTTGTTTTGTTTCCTTCACATAACTTGGACATCCTTTCGTAGATGTTCCTTTCTTCACTCTAACAATTCTATACATGTGGCATTACATTACCTTCGGTTCCTTGGAACTCATTTTCTATACCTATGTCATACTTTTGGATCACACTCAGATTTCTTTATGTTGATGCCTTCAATTTTCTTTGTTGAATGGGTGAACTTCTAGCACTCTAATTTTTTTCCTTCCCAAGGGAAAGCACACAATTAGGTGTGGATGGCTCTTCATTAATCTAGAGGTAGATGACCACATCATTGAAACTCTTCTAGGAGACTTCCTAGAGTTTCATAGTTCATATAAATCCATGGCATCTTCTATGCTCCTCTTGTACCCTCTTTTCTCTCTTCTTCTCCTTTCTAAGAGATTTCCCTTTTGTACATGGGTACCTTATCAAGATCCTCAATGGTCGGGACCCATTTTGGCATCTTTCTTAGATTAGAGAGTGTGTTTTTCTTATGGTGGATTTTTTTCCCACTATTTTTTCCTCCATTTCTTGGGAACCCTTATTGTGTATGGGTACCTCCTCAGGCTTCAATTCCAAGACCCATTTCTCTTTTCTAACTTTCTACCTCATCTTAAGTTATGATGAAAGGGGGTGTTGATGTGATTCATTTTCCACATCATCAAGAAGGTCATCTCACTTAGGTGAGGTCATAGGTCTAGGTGTCATTTTAGGGTCATCATGGGATTCACTTATGCATCATTGTGTAGTTTGTGTCATTGGAAGTTACTTCACATTCCAAGAATGTAATTCCCCTTATCCACTTGAGAGTTCATCATTATAGCAATGGGTGTTACTCATTACCCTCTATGTGTACACCCCTTCGAATCTATGAGATATTGAATATTTTGATATTAAGAAGGTTCTTCCCCTTTTTCAAATCCTTACCGCACATTATCAGATCTCATCACAAAGGCTAGTTTTCACCATGGTCGATGTTCATGCCATCCTACATGATCCTCGTGCTTCACTTTTTCATGTTCTCCCTCATTTATACTTCATTAAGATAATGTATTATGTATTTTATAAATTCCAAAATTTTAAATCCTTAGTTGAAAATTATTTTAATCTAAAAATAAAAAGAATTAAAACTCATAATGAAGGTGAGTATGTTAGCAATAATTTTTATGAGTTCTATGTGCTATGCAAGATTCAACATGAGTTAAAAACTCCTTATTCCCCACAAAAAAATAACATCGCAAAAGGAAAAATAGGACCATATTAGAAATGATTAGGACTATGATTCATGCATCGAATGTGCCTAATTTTCTATGGGCATAAGCAATGAATAATATAGTCTATATTCTAAATAGATTTCCTACTAAATCATTACATCAAACTACACCTCATGAAGTATGGACAAAACAAAAACCAGATATCTCACACTTAAGAATATTCGATATTCCTACTTCTCTCTTTATTCTGAAATTTAAATGGAAGAAACTTGATCCAACCTCCTACTCATGTATATTTTTCAGATATGGATGTCACACAAAAGGATTAAGAGTGTATGATCCTTTTAAACATGACATAGTATAAAATAGGAATGTTCATGTTCTAGAGAAAACATTGTGAAACTTCTTGTGAACCCTCCTTTATTTCTCCTAAAGTAGAGCTTGATAATCCTTCTCTCGGAAAATATGGAAATAAAAGTTCAAGAGGATGAATATCTTGCTCTAGATATGATGGAGATTGAGGGGGATTCATCTCAAAATATGTTGCATTTTATAATTCCTAAATGGGTTCAAAATTTAGTTAAGGAATCTCATCCTAATAGCCTTAGAAAGATGACCCATAGTCAGCATACTTATCATTCCTTGATGACCCTATATGATTTTGAACCACAATTCAAATAATCCATTCAAGATGAAATATGGACCGAAGCTATGAAATCTAAATATAATTCCTTAATTAAAATTAACATTTAGGAATTCATCACCCCTTCAAAACGGAGCATCAGGATCCATGTGGGTCTATAAAATTAAGTATAACTATGTAGGAGAAATTGATAAATTTAAGGCATGATTAGTAGCCTGTGGGTTCACTTTAAAACCCGGTATCAATTACATTAAATCCTTTGCTCCTGTAGCCAAAATGAGCATTGTTAGAATTATTATAGCGTTAGTTGCTCAATATGGTTAGGAGATTCACCAAATGGATGTTGAAAATGATTTTTAAATGGTGATTTAAAAGAAAATTATATATATATATACGCGCACAACCTAAATGTTTTGAAAAACCTAGTGAGGAATTATAGGTATGTAAACTGAAAAAATCTTTGTATGATCTCAAACAAGATCCTAGATATTAGTATGCTAAAATAAATAGATTCTTTCATGATCTTGGTTTCAAAAATATATAATAATGATGTGTTTGTAAAGTATGAAAATACTAATATTATCATTATTATTTTATATGTTGATGATTTTTTAATTACTAGTAGTGATAAGAGTTTAATTATTAGAATTAAATATACGTTAAGATGATGTTTTGAAATGGCCAACTTAGGTCTTCTAAATCATTTTTAGGCATGGTTATATTTCAAGATCATAAATCTATTGTTGTATCTCAATCATAGTATGTTAATAATAAAACTTGATATGGAGAAATCCTATGACCATGTCTCATGTCCTTTTCTCTAGAAAGTCTTAACCAAGTTTGGTTTTGGTGAAGACTTCAGGACAATGATTCAAAATTTTATCTCCGCAAATAAATTCTTTGTCTTGATCAATGGGACACCACCGGATTTTTTAAAAGCTCTCTTGGATTAAGGCAAGGTGATCCTATTTCTCCCCTTTCTATTCATAATCATGGTGGAGACCCTCAGTAGAGCTCTAAACAAGGCTAACTTTGAAGGAAGAATCAGAGGCATCTCTCCTGCTATTAATAGCACAAATGTTTCTCACCAACATTTTATGGATGACACTATGTTGGTTGGGAGGCTACTATCCTAGAGGCTAGAGATTTCAAACAGATAATGATTGATTATGAGGAAGCCTCTGACCAAATGATCAATTATGGGAAAAGTTTATTCTATTTCATAAATACTCCTGAAAGAAGGTGTAACAAAATTTCTAGAATTCTTGGTTGTGTGACAAAAAATTTCCCTACTAGATATCTGGGAATGATCATTGGGCCGAAAACATAAATTTTCTGATTGGAATTTTCTGATAGAAATATTTCTTAAGAAACTAGAAGGTTGGAAAGGTTCACTATTATCTCACACATGTAAAGCGGTCCTTCTCAAAGGCTCAATTCAAAACCTTCCGGTGTACTCTATGTCTATTTACATATTGTCTTCCTCTATAGCTAGTAAATTGGAGAGCATTCAAAAAACATTTATGTGGAGTGGCTCAGAAAAAAAGAAAATATAATTCCTCTTATTGCGTGGGAAAAGGTTTTTATGCCTAAAAAGCTAGGGGGCCTTGGTATTAGGGATTGGGTCAAAAGGAATAAAGTTATGCTGTCTAAAATGACCTGGAGGTTGGTGAAGTAAGAGAGTGTCTGAACTACCATTATAAGTGAAAAATACTAGCAAAATTTTACTTCTAATGAATGGTGCTTTAGAAATGAGGATTTTAATGGTTCCTACTTTTGGAAATCTATAAATTTGGCTAAACACATAGTCTCTGAGAGAATCAAAGGGATGATAGGAAATGGAAGAATGATTAATTTCTGGGATGATAAATGGTTAGGGGGCCTTCCTCTTTAGTTCATATACCCCAATATATATAAGGATGTTATGGTTAAATATGGGACAAAGGTCATATATTACTTTAACTATGATGAACCCCTGGGCCAATGGAAAACTATTAAACTAGAGGGTTTTAGCTGTAATGAGATCATCTCTATTAACAACAAATTGAGAGGGGTTATTGTTAATAAAGAAAGTTCAAGATGACAACATTTACTGGTCAAAGGATGATAGTGGATTTTTTTCAGTTCGAAGTGCCTACAATACCTTCTTTTCTCGCAGATTTTGGAAATGCTAACTTCAATTGGGAAAAAGTGTGGGTCAAGGAAGTTATTCCCAAGATCAATATTTTTGTTGGTTAGTTATCCATAGTAAAATCCTTCTTTGTACAGAACCTTAATAAGAGAAATTTTCATATGGTGAACAGTGTGTTTTGTGTGAAAAGGAGTCTAAAGATTCTTTACATCTTTTCCTCAACTGTCCCTTTTTGGTTTATGTTAGAAATACCCTTCTCAATATTTTTGATATCAAGTGGGTATTTCCAGATTCCATTAAACAGTTGTGGTCTCAATGGTCTAGTCCTTTCAAGAGCCAAGGGTTAAAATATATGTGGACCTTCTCCATTATGCATCTGGCTTGGGAAATATGGAAAGAGAGAAACAAAAGAATTTTTAAAGGAAAGAAGGAATCGGTAAAGAATGTTGGAATTCGTTGTTTTAATGCTATTAATGCAAACTTCTCTAACTTGGCTCCTCTCAAGAAAACCATTCTTCAAAATGAGATCCTTTTTTCTACGAATTGGGGTATAGGTTCTACTCAAACTAGCAATCTGGTTCTAAATCCTAGACTCCAAGGTTGGGTGAAACCTAGCAAGGAGTGTATTAAGTTGAATTTTGATGGGCCTCCAAAGGAAACCCCAGCAGAGCTGGTTGCATGTAGGGTGTTTCGTGATTCTGAAGGTAGATTTATTCTTGGGTATTACTGCAATCTTAGCACACAAACAAATCATGTTATTGAAGTTACAACGGTCTTTTGGGGGTTCCTATATCACATCAATATATATTTGTTAGATTGGAACTTGAAGTATATTCCTTTAATATTATCAATAACATTACTAGTAGAGGTACCATTTCTACTTCTATATAAAACTCTATTAAGAGCATAAAATAAATTACTATTTTGTTTGAAACTATCACTTTTAAGCATATCTATAGAGAGGCTAACTTTTTGGTTGATTATTTCACTAACATGGCAGTTAATTGTCATGAGTTGACACTAATCAATGAAATCGAAGCTCTTGAGACAAGGGTGCGAGCACACCTCCACAATGATTGATATGGAAACATTTCCATTTAATGTCGATCGCGAGGTGTTAAGGTCATGATGTGCATAAGTCATATGAATAGTGAAAATTTATTAGGGGATGACAAGAAGATCTAGGCTCGATTCGATCAAGTTATTTTAAGGCCATTACACGCTGCCTATGCTTGGAACAAAGTGCTTTTATCAGTTAGATTGTAGTTTTCTCGATTATTCTAAAGCTCTAGTTTTTTGAGAACTAGTTTTTGTACTTCCAAATGGGGGATATCTTGTGAGGATGGAGCCTTCTGACTTGGAAGGGGTGAAGCCAGAAGCGAATGGAGGTGTTCAAGGGTAAAGCTTTCTCATCCTTCCTAAAAAAATTGAAGGCCACTTTGAAAATCTTAGTAAATATTTCTCCAGAGCATGGAAAACTACTAAAAAGGGGTTGTTGTGGAAATGAAATTCTGCTCATATCGAGATCACTCGGAATTGGTTTCAAAAGTGATGGGAGTGCCTGTTGTTAGAAGGGAGGTTATAAACCCAAGAAGGAAGCCATGGACAAACTGAAATTATTTCTCAGAGGTAATGAAAAACTTACCCCTCACTTTGTTGGTTATCTTTGTTCCACTCTTCCTAGGCCTTATGATGAGGTGGATTTTACCCTAATTCAATTTCTCACTCTTGAGGGGCATCATAAGTGCATTTACGCCTATCATATGCCTATGCTTAACCATTTTCATCATGGTCATAGCTTTAGTTTCCCGTACTTCCTGTTTCGCTCCCTGAATGCCTCCATAACCCAGTTTAAAAATAACATAGTTGTTGTCCCTATCCATCAAGGCTTCATCCTTGCCCTTGTCAAAATATTCACTCTTGATGTTGATAAAACAGGTTCCCTTAAGCTAGTGCTGGAAGGTTATGCCGAGATAGATGATTCAGACTCAAATGAAGAGGAATCCAGTGATGACTCAAATACGTAGGAAGATGAAGTGTCGGGGAGGACAAGGTTGCACCGAAATTGTTGTAGATCATAATCTTCATGAACTTAAATCTAAGAAAGCTCCTAGTCATTCGGTCACACCAAAAGGGGAATCAAGTAAATAGAAAAATTAGGCTCATGTTAATGTTCAACTCGGAACAATAGTTTGAGGTTATGGGACGTGGTCTTGGTGAAAATTAAAACCATGTGGCTAATATGGATTTGGATATCAAAGATCTAAAGGGGTATATGAGGCTCACCAATAGCTCTATGTAGTTTTTAATTAATGACTGGAATAAGATGCATGCGTAGGTTGAATATTTGGCTAAAACTTGAGGGGAGATTGAGTTGTTGAAAGCCAACGGTAGTTACCTCACTAACGAGGTTGATCACATTAGAGCTATTTTAAATAGCTACATGGAATGGAGTGTGGTCATAGTAAAATCTACTTTGCAGCATCTCCAGACCCTGGGTCAGCTAGAAAATGCATACAAGATGGTGGATGATCAGGAAACTCTAAGAAGAGAAAGATAGAAGCTGAGGGGTGTGATCTGGCATCACTGGGAACCAACATTGAATCTCGGCTAAAGAATGGGTGAAAGTACTTGATGGGCTTGAAAAATCCAAAAATTAATCTCTGTGGGGGTGGTTTTTATTACTATGTTTTACTTTATTATGTTGTTAGTTTTTTCGTAGTCTTATTTAGTTGCTGTTTCTTCTATGTTTTTTACTTGTTTTAATGCTCGAGATGGAGCCTGAACGGTTTTATCATTATATATGTTATATTTTTTGGACTACTTTGTATTGAATCATCTACTCATATGGATATTTGACTTATAAGGGGTAGGGTCCCCTCAACCCTATTTTACCTTTGATAAAAAAAAGTATGATAATAATTTACTTAAAATATTTAACATGATTGAATGTAAACTTGTTACCATTTCTATTGAAGTTGGTGTTAAATTAGATACAAAACTTGCATGTGATAAATTTAATCCTACTTTGTATAGATAGCTATTTGATAGTTTAATTTATTTGACTATTACTAGACCAAATATTTCCTATACAGTAGGATTTGTTTCTAGATTCATACAGAATCCTTATGAGTATCATTGGAAAATGGAAAAAGAATTCTAAAATATGTTAAAAGAACAATTAATTATGGTTTGTATTATTCTTCTTGTAATGATGTAAAATTATTTGGATATTGTGATTCTGACCATGTTGGTGATATTATAGATAGAAAATCTACTTCTGGATATGTTTTCAAGTTTGGTGCAAGTGTCATCACTTGGAGTAATAAGAAGCAACCAACAGTTTCTATCTCTTCTACTGGAATCGAGTATAGAAGTGTTATGGAAGAAACAAAGGAAGTCATGTGGCTAAAAAGACTGTTGGATGAACTCCATATGGGCGTCAAAGGAAACACTACTCTTCTATGTGACAGCCATAGTTGTATTTCTCTTGTGAACAATATAGTTCAACATCAAAGAATGAATCATATAGGAATTCATATGCCCTTCATTTGAGATAAAGTCCTAAATGGTGATATTGATCTCAAGTTTTGTTCGATCAAAGATCAAGATGCAGATATTTTCACGAAGCCACCGAGTGTTGTGAATTTTTCCAAGTTTCTTGCATTTTTAGGACTTTATGAATTTTCATTGAGGTGGAGTGTGCATGAAAATGACTCCTCTTAATGGTATTTTGTAAATTTCATATACTTCCTTCATTTAGTAAAATATCACTATATAAAATTATTAAGTAAATTATCGCAACACGTGAGTTTGCTTGTAATTCCCAACAAAGCATTAGTTATGGGAGTTCCTTATTTTATAAAAGGCTCCATAATCTTATGTAAGTCTTCATATGTAAGCACTTTTCCTTAGAATTTTTGTGTAGTAATATCTATATGATTTTACTTGTTTATATGCTAGCTTAAATCATTGTTGATGATTTATGGATTGTAAATCCTTTTATAGAAAAATGTAATTTGGCATGTTTTCCCCACTTAACATTAAGGGGGAGTGTTGGGTTAATAATTTCAAGTGGGGACACCATTTAGGTGGGACACCACTTCACCCCTTATATTAAAATTTTATTTATAAATTTTGGTTTAATATTGTCAGCACCCCATTCTACATTAAGTGGATTTTTTAATTAAATATTTTTATTTAATTAAAGAGTGAAATGGTGCACCCATGTGCAACTACATCACCCACCTTGTTTAATAGGTTGATCCCTCATGAAATTAGGTATTATGAGATTATGTGAATTATTATTACATTGTTGTAAATTGTGGTGCAATTTTAATTTCGTGGGACCAAGGAGGAAGTAGAGGTGTGTTGGTTGGATATTTTGTCAAGCCAAAATATGAGGTTCAACCATAGTACATGGGATTAAATCCCTCCTCAAAGATAGGTGAGGCTACCTATTTATTACTAATCTAAAACACAGCAGAAATAATATGTACAGCATTCACACTAATCTAACCATTGGGATTGGGATAGAATCCCGAAATCCATATCCACACTAGGTGAAGATATTGTTGTTTTTTGAAATGAAATGGATCGGAAAGGAAATTATTATTATGGAAGAAACACAATGGAAAGGAAATGAGGGGAACGTACTTTCTTTCAAGCAAACGTAGATCATGAAATAATCATATGAGTTTTAGACAACAAATGTAATGTTTGAAATGATTAGAACAATCAAGATGCTAAACAAGGAATAGCTTAAGATTATGAACATAAGAACAATATCCTAAGAAAGATACATCTCACAACACAAATTTTGCAAAATAGCATTAGCTTCTATTCCTCAAATGATTAAAAGAAAACACAAAGTCTTTCTTCTTCACAATAGTTCTCAATATTCCAAAAATCTCCACCTTTTGGAATGCACAAGCATCCATTATTTATAATAAAAAGGGAAGAGAGAAAATAGAATAAATCCTAGAAAATAGTTTTTTTAATGAGAGTCCTATTTTTCTTGACTCTCATGCAAGAGACCAAGTCAAAATTTTCTTCCTATGTGACAAAACAAAAATGAAAAAGACATGTCAATTTCAGGATTGAAATGACATGTCAAATTATGCCTATTGTGTTTCATCATCTTTGTCTTCCTCCAACAAAGCCTAGCTTATCCCGAAATTCTTGGAATTTTTGGATTATACCCTACATCTCATTTTCATCAGGTGTGGTGGAATGATCACTCAGAACTTCACATGTTTCCTGAGTATCACTAGCATTGCCAGGAAGCTTCTTCAATCTCTTGTTGAGTTTCCTCAGTGTTTCCAAAGAATGTTCAATTTTCACAAACCTATCAATGATTTCTAGACCGAAGCCATAAGTTGGTTCATGCTGAATTGATTCTTGGATCTTCTTGTAAAGATCATCAACATGTAGAATACCCAAGATTTCATTCAACACCTTAGCGCAGATCTTGACTAGCTCTTCTTCTATGTCATTTGTGCCATCGACCAATTGATCTCTTGATTCCCTCAATTTGCTACAAGCTTCATTGAGAATCTTTATTCTGAATCTAATGGCCTTGGTCAATTGAAAATTCTTGTCCCCATGTGGAATGATGCCTTCTTCGATCAAGATGCGACGGAACCTGTTTCAGCGTTTGGAGAGCTTCAAAATTTAACTCTAGGTTCCCGACTTCTATTGAAAATTCATCATCCATTTTCTCTCCATCCCTCTTTATATCCTCCAATGATTTGTAGACTTCCACGGTGTCATCAATGACTTATTTTCCTTGCAGGAGCAGCCTCGATCCACTCATCAACCATTCTCACCCTCTCATTAATCTTCTCAATCATGGGTACCGATGAGAAATCAAACCCGATAGGAGTAGAGGATGATGGTGTTGACTTAGGAGGCTTTGAGAGCTTGAGTAGTACTTTTGTCACTGCTCTACTTTCTCTTTTAGCTCATCTTTGTTTGCCTTAGTTTCCTTTAGCTTATGGCACAACGAAATTCATGGCATCTTGTGCATCCTGTTGTGCTCCCTCCATTGTTACTTTTCTTAGATCAACCCTTCTGATTTGATAATCTATGACCATTATATCATCCTTGGTTTTATTCAGCCGCGGGAGTAGCAATTACTGCAAATTTATGCCCTGAGGCATCCACTGAAATCTTTGAAACTATTTTGGGTTTCTTGGCTGACTTGGTAGGAGTAACCTTGAGGGAACTAAAATCAAAGGCTGGTAGGGGAACTACCACCTTCCTCTTCCTTGGGGTCTGATCTATTAACCATGAGGCATATTGGAAGAATTTTCTCCCATTGTAGGCGTTACGGTCACATCCTTAGGTGGAGGAAGGTTAGCTTGTGGAGTGGTGACCACTGCAAGTGTAGTGTCTGTGGTAATGGACTCAAGGAATGAAGGCGTAGAAGGAGGAGGCATGTCCATGGTTAACTGGGGTCTAGTGGGGAGAGGTGAGAGGCCAGAGAAGATACTAGCCATGGTTGAGGAACTTGGTGAAGAAATATGAGGCAAGGAAGGCTGAATGGGAGGAGGAAATGATTCTAAAATTAGAGCTTGAGAGATAAGAGGAAGACTTACCTCTGATGAACTGTCAACCAAAAGAGGAATGGAAGGTTGAACAATCTCTTCTCCTGAAGGAGGATTTCCTTGTTCTAGTTGTGGAGGTGAATCAAGAACCTCAACTGTTTGTGGGAGAGTGGCCACTGATGTGGTTACTTGATCTTCTCCCTTTCTGACAAACTTAACCTTTATTGGCCTCTTGGAAGGGTTCTTATCCTTTTCCTTTTTTTCCTTAGAGGGTCCCACTTCCAAAGTATCTAGCTTTGAAAAACTCCCTTCTTTATAACTCATTCCCCAAGAAATGAGCCACGCCTTATTACAAGAAAGAATTTGAGTAGCTCTCCCCGCAATAGAAGCTTTCTCAACGATGGACCAATCAATGGCTGGGAATACATATCAATCTTCATTTAACCCATCATATGAGGTGTTAAGGACACTCTCGTTATCCGTGGTGCCCTCTGGGATGTTAGATAAATCTAGCATCTGGATTTCTTCAATTTTCAACCTGCTATTATCCTTTCTTTGGATGGCAACTTCATCTCGAAGATCAACCCAAATATCTTCTATGTTGGGCACATGTAGATATAAAGTCCCATACAATTTAAGGACTCCTCGGAAATCAAATCCATCTTTGTGCTTCATGTGCTTCTTCAACTTTTCCTGAAGCTCATGCACCACATTCTTAGCTTTAACCAATTTCGAGCACGTGTACCTTCTGATGGAAATAGGGAAGGATATGGCAGCCTTATGTTTACTCTATTGGAATTTTTGAAAATCCAACAATTGTCTAACTCCATCAGTATTAGCTTATCACTTGGGAATCTGGGCAATTGGAAAGGATCACCTGGGTACATGACCACTCAAAGGTATGTGAACTTCTTGAACTACAAGAAGATATAACCCCATTTTGATACTTCGGCCCATGCCTCATCAGAGACTCTTCTCTTTCTTAAATCAAGGTTTAACATGCAGATGTTCTCATAAAATAAGGCGTCATTCACTCTTCTGAATTGATCCTTGGACCCCTTCATTGTCAGCTGAGGGAAATACCGATATATATGTTCGGTTGACTTACTTCCCTTAGCATCCAACCCTGGATAATTCCTCATGCCAGCTGCTACATAGGTGACATATGATGACATATAAAACTTTCCGGTAGTCAAGATTGTCTTCATCTGGGAATCAATCTCATTACTTATAAGACTACTCCAATCAATCCCTTGTTCATTCTTCTTTATAATGACCATGAATTGATACATCCACCCTTGAAAGTCTCTTGACTCGGGAGTCCAAATACTTGACTCAACAGGGTGATGATGTCACTGATTTCAAGGATGAAATCACTCCTGGGGACAAATTTGGGAAACCTAGAGACGGCTGGCTTGGCCTTGATCAGGAACTTTTTATTCACATGCTTGATGCAATCTTCTTGATCTTTGTCCTAGGATTTTTGTGCTGACTTAAGATCTACATCGACATATTCCTCAAAGTTGGGTAATCTTAAGAGGTCATCAAAGTAACCTCCGTCCAACTTCACTATGGTTTCTCCTGCTTGATTTTTCACTGAGTGGGAATCTGAGTCATAATTAGAAGCACAGGATAGAATGAACTCGGGGCATTGACAGACATTGGGAATCCTGCTGCGAGAGGGAGGCCATTGTTGGTTATTGACTTCATCTAGGGAATCTGAGAAGAATCCTTCGTTCTGTTCCAAAATTCCTCCATGTCTATGTTACCAAGCTCCGTGTCTCGGATGTCATAATTGCAATCTATGTAGGAAGTGGATTCCATTTTCCGATACTTGTACTTCATCTTTCCTGACCTATCTAACTTATCCTTAGATGATCCAGGATCCGACATGAGAAGTCCTAAAGAAAGAATGCCTAGATAACTTCTGTTTGATCAATCAGGCTAAAAAGCTTGTTAAGTAACCCTACAGACCCACCACACTAACCGGGATTTGAGACCTATCGGACACTTCGTGAAACCCGACACACTGCAGAGTATATCGAAACCAGGTTGTGTCGGACACTTCATGAAACCCACAAAAGGTGGAAATCAGGAGATGTTGAGCACCCTGTGGAACTGACACTCTGCGGAAGTTGGAAGATGTCAAACAATCTGAGAAACCTGACACAAGTGGAAGTTAGATGATGTTGAGCACTTTACAAAACCCGATACACTACGGAAACCAAATAGTGTCGACACCCTGTAAAACCTGAAACAAAGGCGTCAGGTTTCTGGGATGTCAAAACAGTAAAATTTCCTCCAAGCTTGTAAGTTAGGTTTTATAGATTATTCTCAAAACCACAAGATTATATCCATGGAAGGGAATAAGAAAACACCTAGGATGAATTTTAAACAAGGGGTTTCTTGGAAATTCAACAGAAAATGAAGAAAACAACCCTAAACCCTAAACCCATCTCAGGCAAGAAAAAGTAAAGAGGAAAAATTCTGAAAGAACACTTCAAAAACAAACCCAAAGACCACCAAATGATAAGAAGAGAAAAATACCTTCAATAAATTTGAAAAATGGTCGAATATGGATCACAAAATCGATCGAGAAGTTCAGTCAGGTTTGGAGGTTGATGGAGCATGTATGAAAAATCCACGTAGAAAAAATATATCATGTAAAATTGGACTATTTATAAAACCCTAGCATTTATTACACCTCCTCCGACACGTGTGCCAACTAACCGAAAACTCAAGCATTAATGCCATGTCATCATGCTTAGCACTTCCGAAAACCTAAAACAAAGGTTTTCTTAACAAATCAGGTTTCAGGAACCAACCAACATGAAGCATGTAAAAGACATGTCTGGATGCTATTGAGTTCAAAACCCGACACAAAGGATCATGTCGTTTGGGTTTCGGGAAACAAGCAACATGTAACATGTTTTTTGTAAGGTATGTTCTGATGCTCCCGGGTTCGAAAACCCGATACACTGGCATGTAATCAAGTTTCGGGTTTCGAAGACACTCGACATGAAGCATGTAAAAGACATGTTTCCATGCAATGGAAACCCAAAACACGAAAATCTCCTTGAGAGGGCATTTTTAGCAGTCCAAAATTTCTTGATGAACCTTTCTTGTATGTATTGAACCAACAATATTTCAACTCATGTCCTCTTTTGTAGATAGGACATTTCTTCTTTTTCTTGTCCCCTTGCTGATGTTGTTTTTGGGAATTTTGAGAAGAATGAGCTTTTCCTTTTCATTTCTAATGAGAAGATAGTGTTTGATCTTCTTCATCATATTTGTTGTATATTACTTCTTCTTGTTGCAGTAGATTCACTAACTTTTCAAAAGTAACTGTCTAGATCGACAAGTTTAGTGTCATCACAAAAATGCAGTAAAAAGGAGGAAGTTCTCTCAAAATAATGGGCACTAGAGTTGTATCAATAACCTCCTCTCCTAGGGCTAGAAGTGAAGCCCTCAATTTTGTAACTCTCTGCAAGAAAGCTTCCACTTTCTCATTCGATTTGAATTTCAGTGTATGTAACTGACTCTATAAATTCAATATTGTGTTCTTATTTCTGGCCTCGTACATGGTGCTTAACTTATCCCATGCTTCTTTGGTTGTTTTTGCATCTCGAATGTGGGGTTACACGTCATCAGACACTACAAACAAGATTATGAATTTTGCCTTCTGATTGGCCTTGTCAAATTGTCTTTATTGGGTTGCATCATTTGGTGATCTGGTTGTAGAACCATTCACAACAAGCCAAATCTCTTCAAACTCGAGTTGTGTTTTGATCTTAGTCTTCCATGCAGCATAATTATCTCCTCTTAGGAGTTGTGATTCTGGAAGAAAGAACTTAGGGCATTGGTGCCCATTTTTTTAATCAACTAGATAAAGGGTAAGGCTCTTATCACTATAGGTATAAGGTCTCCCAATCTATATACCATCAATCCGATATACCAAACCTTTCTATATACACGCCCTTCCAATATACCCATCAAGACATGGGATAATCTCTCCTTCGATATACCTAGTGATACGTGAAAGAGGTGTTAACGTATGTGAAAGAATTTGATACATGGTACCAAGATAATATTGAAAGGGGTCTATGTGATTATTGAAAATGGTTAAAAGAAACATCCTCATACATGCGTGTAACTTCATTATATACTAAAATAATCTTAGTTTCTCGGATTAATGTCATGTAATCATTCACGCATATAAGAGGGCTCAAAGTGTGCACTATGTCCTTGTTTCTCCCCATCGATTTATAGGGACGATGCCTGACGACATTGTTGCGGTTGTATTAGGCATTAAGTGCAAAAGTAGTCACAACATCTTTACCCATAAGTGTTTCCAAAAGGAACTATCTATACCGAACGTTGTGAAAGATATATGAAGATCTCTTGAGTGTTATAGAACCAAATGTATTTGTTTTTGTTTTCAAATCTCTACCCTTTTTTTAGTTACAGTGTTTATGATTGAATATAGCAACCTATAAATTAGTACAATCCACTAAAATATACACTAAAAATATATGATTACATCCAAATATGTAGAAAAATTGAATGGTAGGAAAAAAATTGTTTTACAAGGCCCTAGCAGAGCCTTTAGAGCTCAATATGGCTCATTGTGCAAAAAGTCAGTAAAAAACGCTGAAATTTTCATTTTTAGATACCCCTCCTTTGGAAAAATATGCTCAAAATCAAAATATAAGCTATATGGGAGAAAAAAATTGCCCTTCAATAGTATTTTCTCCACTAAATTTAGGGTGGGGTTTAGTGATAGGTAGTGGCTTTAACAGAGAGGTTTTTGTAGCTAAAATTGGTGAAACCCACTAAAATTCCTCCAATTTCAAAATATATATAAAATGACTTGAGATGGTTGGCGTTCGAACCAAGGACCTTCCCTCACATATTCTTACAACCTCTCAACTAGCCACTAAGTCACCAAAAGCACATGTAATTCTATTTGAAAAATGGTCATTTAAACATCAAACAACAACACTAACCTTTTAAAATGTGACGTGGCTATGAGAGGAGATGTCCACATGGCTATTGTTGTGTCTAGGTGGATTTAGGGATTCTAGATAAACCGGATCTCACCGTGTTTTTCTTTTTTGTTCCACCTTTTGTATTGTTATACCACGCTTTTTGTTAATCCACTATTTCCTTTTTTGAGATGCTTATGGATCATTACTTTGTATGATTTTTCTCAAGACTTTGCCACATGGTATAGTGTGGTTGCACCACCGTCGGTCTTTGTTTTCCATTTGACGTTGTAAGGTGTTTGGCTTGGCCTTTGATGGAGAGGGGATCTGATGCAGGAACTCCACACGGTGGTAGACTTGGTCATTAGCTCATTTTATTGGGACACGGCCGATAAGTTCATTTTTCTCTAATAAAGAACCCACCCCCTTAGCTCGTCTACATAGCTTTTGACTCACCCAAGAACTCTGGTCACTTTTAGATATCAGCTCATCAATGGTTCACCTCACCCGATCAATGGGATAATACAAAGCTCAATCAAGATTGTCTCCAGATCGTCAATGCATATACATAGCTTGACTTATGTGTAATGCACAATGAAATGTTTGATCTAATGTAGCCTGCCAATGTAAACTAAGCAGCTTGGTGGATAGTCAAGATGCCCTTGATAACAAATGAACATCTCGGTCTAAAACAAGTACAGGTGAGAGACACCTTCAAATATAATAGGTTGTTAGTTTTAGAAGTGACCAATTATGCCTAAATTAGAGGGAAAACACCTAGTTGGGAAAAAAATTGTTTCGATCTAATTTTCTCAACCATATTTACTCCAAAGTAGCAAATTTTTTCCAAAGAAAGAAATACTTTTCAAACAAGTGGGCCGAATAGGAGGTTATGAGGATGTAGCGATAGGGCTAGAAAGTTGCAGGAGGCTACATAGGCTCTCTAAATGCTTCTCAAAGCTCCTCTATCTCTTCTACACTCTCTCTGCACACCACCTCTACTCACACATGCTCCTCTAACCTTTTCTCCGTACCAAATGTAGAAGAGGGACAGAAGCCTCACAATTATATTAATGTTTAATCATCAACTTACAATAGTGATGGCTGTAATATTTATTGATATTACACATCCGAGTACAAAAATAATAGTTTTCACATGTGCAACCAGAAACCATACGTGAAATAATACAACCCACTATTAAACAAATAAGAACAAAATCATGATACGGTAATACTATTCCCAAATACAAACGAAATATGGTTTATAACCAAACTATAACAATGTACCATAATAATAATTTAATTAAATATGCTAAATTAACCTAGGTAAATTAACATAAACACATGTTTACATCTTCAAGACGCCCATCTACATCCTCCAAAATTTTGGTTGCATCCTCCACACGCCTAACCAGAATTGTTTTCTTCACCTCAAGGTCAAAAATTGATGGATTTTGGTCATCCAATTTATGAATTTTCATTGAAAATGAATAATGAATCTAATGAAACTATTTATAGTCATTTAAAATTAATTATTCAACAATTTTTACCCATACCTTAACTTTTTCCATAAGTTTTACATCGGTGAGCCGAGTGGAAAGAAGAGTTTGTGACCACCAAGGACTAAACCATCCTATGGATCATGAATATAATTTAAAATAACCTCAATTTAGATTTTTTAATGCTCCTAACTCTTCATGAGGCTCCTGAAACATTTCAAACAAGTTCTACCTTATAGAAGGATTCTTGTGTTGTACTAACGTATAGTTTTCCACATTTTTATGCTCCTGAATCCTTCCTTGATCATTAAACCATGAATTGGTCTTTGTCACATTTATAATTCCTGGGTATGATCTTTTAACACTTCACGAGACTCCTAAAACATTTTGAACAAGGTGACTAAATTTTTAAGAACATGCATTTCCTAGTGCCTTGCCCAAAAAGACCCGATATTGCATAACTTCTTCTTGACTTCAATTTTCTTCCCTGAATCTTCCTAAACTACCTTAGACAACTTCATTTCTCTCCCATAAAAACCTTTGATGATTTTTTTAGTTTCCCTTAACGCTTCCAGAGGATGTTTGGAAATGGAAAAAACACCAAAAATATCCCTTTTGAAGCTTCTCGGGAGCATTGCTCCTTCTTAGATCTCGGTGAGCTTCAATAACCAAGCAATGTAAACTTATTTTCACATGAAACACACTTGAAAATCATTTTATCACTTTCCTCTCAACCATAATGAGAGTGAAATAGTTGAAATGATGGTTGGAGGAAAGGTTTAGATTGACCAGGAAAGGGAATTTCAAGTGTGGGCTTGGTTGTCAAGACCAAAATTGTGAATTTTTCATGTTATACATTTTGTATAACATCAAACACCAAAATATAAAGTTTGGAAATGAAGAATGGGTGTTCTTTATTTATTTTATCATAATGAAAAACACTTGAAAATCATTTTATCACATTCCTCTCAACCATAATGAGATTGAAATAGTTGAAATGATGGTCGAGAATATGTTTACATTGACCAGAAAGGGAATTTCAAGTGTGGGCTTGGTTGTCAAGACCAAAATTGTGAATTTTTCATGTTATACATTTTGTATAACAACAAACACCAAAATATAAAGTTTGGAAATGAAGAATGGGTGTTCTTTATTTCTTTTATCATATAATATTTTTATAATTTTTGAAACAATATAGTGTAATGATAAGTCATGGGAGAGATAGAGAGATATATTGATTGGATTTTGAATCTGAGCATTTTTCCAAGAAAGGGATCATGATCTAACTTGACATTACACAATGGAAAGTTACCAAAATTTATCGTCTATATTTCTTCCTTTAATTGTGCAATTAAAAATTCCATGCTTGAATTAAATATGTACGTGAGTGTGCACACACACTTTGTCTTCACTTGAAAGTGGTTATTTGATGTGTTAGTTTTGGCATGGTCCATGATGAAACCTACAACATAGAGTGTATTCAATGTCTATGATAGAAACTAAACTTTAATTCAAAATATAGATAATGTATATAACTTTGAATTTTGCATGAAAGTAAGTCGCCAGAAAAAAAACATGGAAGGAATACACTTGTTAATTTTCAAAGGGAAGATCTTGTGTTCATGTCATGCCTTGGAGACTTGGAATTACTGTGAAGTTATTAAAGGATTGGGGGTAATTAGTCCCCATTTTTTCCATAGGATAGGCTAGAGGGTTTGGTACTCCCTACCACTGGAGAGAGTGAGGAGAGGAGCCATGTTTTCCTACTTTTTGGAGTTTCATATAGAGGAAGGATTTAGAGTACAAATAACTTAGTTGTTTTGACTCCTTCCTCATTTGGGAATCTAGTGAGAGAATAGGAAAGATAATTCTGCAAAGAACTTGATAACTTATATGATTTCCACTAAACCTACGGACCACACCATTCACAAAACAGATCTAGGCCTAATTTTTTTCCAACTTGACTAAACTCAAATCCTAGAAGATATGCTCATTCCCATGACCCAATAATGTATAATGCCATTAAAATTGATCATATGGATTGTGAAAATCACAAGGGATAAGGGATCCCTTACACCCAATACCATGTTCCTATAGTTAAATCTGATTAGTGTAGTTAACAAGGAATGAAGTACTCATGCCTCTTGTATCATGCTTTGTGTTGTGTCATCTATATCCAAAACTATATGAAAATCATGTAAATAGCTAATAGAATTTGAAGAAATTGAAAAATCTAGAAAATTCTCAAACTTCCCAAGAATTTTTGTCATGGTCAAGACCATACCATAGTGTTAGGCCCCAATTTAGTAAAAGAAAAATAATTTTTTGTCTAAATATTCCTATATTTGGTGCATAAAGAACTTCTATTCTTGTGCATTTACCTTTTTTTTTGGAAAGGTTTTTATGCCACGTATCCTAACTTTCACTAATGGACTCAATCCCACGTTCATAGAAGATTTAAGTGAAAACAAATTTCAACCCGCATGTTTTTAAATAAAATCATGTATTTGTGCACATGAGGAAACATGGTTGTACCAACGGCTTCATGCACAAGAATTTATAGGGGTACAATTAAGGAATATAAGATAGAGTTAACAATGTGTTTTAAACCCCATACACGTGAAGTAAGAATCAAGTAGCACACAATTAAAAGGAAAGTGTGTTTCAAGGGTGGAGCAAAGTCTCTAAAGAGATAAAACCACCATGCAAATCCCAAGGACATGGAATGGCACCATCTACCATATGTGATACCCTCTTAGTTGGTATTTAATTCTATGTAATCTCATATCAAGGGCCGATGTAATTTTTTTCGACCAATGAAGGGAAAGACCATGTCAATATATATACACCTTAAGGGATTGATATAAGGGGGTTTTATAGTTCTATAGTTTTATTAGCGGTGTTGGTATTTATGTGAATCCTAAAGATAAGGGAGTTAGATAAAAAAATTGTATGAATGTTCAAGAGGCTATCATTGATGAAATTTTATTGTAATTGGGGACATTGGGACATCATGTTTGGATGAGTAAAAGGATTCTATGTTTATTATGTTCTTTCTTTAATTGAATAGTATGTTAATGATGATTATCTATGTTTTCCCACACTTTTGCCTTATTGAATACATAGGATTAAATTATTAACCAAAGAAAATGAAATATTTGAAAACACTTCATAATACACCGAATAATGATGGGAACCAGTCTACTCTCGCATCATGGGTGAGTGCACCATAGTTATGCCTAGCGTGATATGTTGACTTGTGACATTACAAAAATCACAACATGTAATCGCAATGTAGAATCAATGTGGAACTAAGATTATAAGGTAGAAACTTAGAGCGCAATATTTTGGTTTTGTTATCGGGACCCATTGAATTGTGTTTCCATGTATGTAGGTGAATGATGTTTTGACTCACTCGAGAGAATATTGATCACTAGCTAGACAGGGTGGAAGAAGACTTTACATAAAATCACCCTAGTCATAGGAATTGTTCACCAATAACTTTAGTATAGAGACACCTGTATGATTTTTTATACGAAAATTTCTTTAGAAATATCCTAGGAAACTTATACACTTGGTTGGATATATATTTTATCCACCAAATTTTGAATCTAGGAAATAAGTATAGTTAGAAGTTAGAGGGTAATAGAAGACTTGTACATCTTGATGAGACATGGACATGCATGGTATATTTCTAGTGGTGAGGATCGCTTCATAGTTATGTTTTGGAATACATGGTTTCCACTTACTCTTGAACTGAAGAAGTAGAATTGTACTTATTCCATGAGTCATGTAGATCCTAACTAAGACAAATTATCCTATAAATTAATAAACTAATGGTCTACCTTAGAATCAAGACTTTATATGGAAATATAAAAACCTACATGCATGAGTGGCACAAAATTTTGAGAAAGTGAAGAACAATTGATCATCAAATGGAATATTTACACAAGAACATGTGGTGGTGATATGAAGAAGTTTGGTATAAAATTACTACTAAGAATGGTATGAAATGGGAAGGTGAATCAATCTTAGGAATTACTTTGTGAGGACCTTTGGTGAATGGGAATGACATGAGGTAGATCAAAGTGAATAAGGATACCTAATAAGAGATAAGACATTTATTGCGTAGTATAATCTCTTAAGGATGATGAAGCACATTATAATGTTATTTTCTTCCTTTCCCAACTTGATGATCATGCTTGTGTACTTATGTTTCTTGATATTGATAGGATGGTAACTACTAAGATTAATAGTGAAAAGATTCAAAAATTAAAAATTCAAATATGTATTAGAAAAAAACTTCCCTTCTATATTAACAATTTTCCTAGTTTAGACACCGGTAGGATCCCCTCAAAGGTTGTTTAAAATCTATCTAGTGTGCATCAATTTGGGATGATGACTAGTGGGCAAGTAAATTAGGCTCATAAAGTTATACAAGAAAGAGGAACTAGAAATGTTGTACCAACCCAATAAGTAATGATGACCTAACTAAATGGGGTAGTCATGCACATAGTTACCACAAACATTGTGCTAGTCACTTCTAAAAGCAATGGAAGTGCAAGAACACCTAGAGCTCAAGAAATAGGCATAGTGGCACAAGGAAGGGTTATAGCTGCCACATAGCATACTCTTACACCTCAAATATTTTATGATATGTATTTGCATCTCCTAAAGTATTGTAAAGTTGAGAAATCTATAGAGAAGGTACATAGGTGGGAGCTCATATGGAAATCCAAAGGGATCACTTCCTTAGAGTGTAAAGTAAGTTATTTTTCCAAAACTTTATTGGAGATAGTGCATACTTGGTACTGAAAGCATGACCCTCACCAAGTGGTGGTTGACTACGACCAATTGAAGGAAGTGTTTCTCGTAATTTAATATTCTCTAATTTGAGAAACATATCATCTCAATGTTGAAAGACATATATCATAAGTTGACAAAAAAATTCACACATATAATGCATTATTCCAAACTTTGATTTCTAAATTGTCCTTTGAAATCCATGTAATGAAGTACATGTAATGGTTTGTTGGAGGGTTTCTCATGTCATTCTAGTATGTCGTGTCACATAAAACTTTCATAGATCCAAGCGAAGATTTTAAAGTGACATTCAATGAAAAATCAATTATAAGCATTGATATTGAATTCATCCCATTCATGGAGGTGTAGATACCATCAATGGTGACCTATTTGGAGAATTTGATGTAACAATTCTAAAGAAAAATGCAACGGGATTTGGTGTACATATTATGACGTTGAAGGGCATACAAAGACAAAATTCCCTTAGCAGTGTGTGTTTGTGTGTGTGTTATACTCAAATCATGTGATATTTATGGAGAAGGTCATGATGTAAGGAATTATCCCTTACGTCACCATGTGACCAAACAAAGGTATCCCTCTCTGCAATATTTTTGATGTGCATACACATAATATATAGTATTATCGCATAATAGATCAAATACACGAGGCCAAATCCCTTGGGCTAAGAAAGGAAATAATAGGTAAAAAAAGAATACTACACATTAAATTCATGTGGACATGGTGGTCAAGGATGTGGTAGACATGGATGAGGGATATTCCCACCTAGAACTTCCCATCATTCCCAAAGTGTGCATGTATTGTGATGTAAAATCATCACTTGTACATATCTAATTTTTTTCTTGTCATGATGTTTTAAGGTGTCTTAGGTCCATTTGGATGCTTAGGAGGTGTTTCTAGTCCATTTGGACTCATGATTATGTAATAAATGACCATTTGGTGTTTTCCCTCCAAAATGGCCTTTTGAATATTTGAAATTGTCATGCTAAGTGTGTTTAGGCTTAGGTGTTAGAATTTAGTCTAATTTTAATAATGGTGTGATAAAAATATGTAAGTGGGTCCATGAGACTTATTCACTACTCTACCAAGGCCTTAACTCATTGTGGTTAATCTAAACCTAGGTGAGTTAGTTGGTTTCCACCCTAACTACCTCTATTTCTCATAAAATGCAATGTATTCGAATGGAGAGGGGTGATGAAAGGTACGTGAGGAAGGAGAAAGGAAGTTTCTATCAAAAAATAACCCAAGGATATTTTAGAAATTCATTATTTAATGAATGACAAGCTTCTTGAGGAAATATGTGTATTGGTACATAATGAAGGTACTGAGTCCTTATAAGGTAAAGGAATAAGCATAAAGAGGTGACAATGACAAGAGAAAAGTCATATGAAGAATATGGAACCATGTTGTATAAGATTTTATGCAAGGTACTCTACATCATAGTTGTATCGTAGTAGGAAGATCGAGGAATTTGAAGTTTTTCTATTTATAGATAACATGTTGCTCCTTAAGAGAAGTTGTAATTATCTAAAGTTATTTTATTAACCACCTACTTACCCACATCCTATCCCAAAATCCTAAATTAGTAAAGTTTCTATACTCCCCTATCCTTGAAACTACATCTTATCACTTATCCTACATGAATAATCCCAAATCAACCCATTTTAGAGGTAGTTGAAACCTCTCCCTTGAAGGTTGCTCCAAATATGCTAAATCACTAGTGATTCTCCTCAATCACTAGTGACCCTATAAACATAGTTCGACCCCCATGGTTTGAGAAAAAAACCATTATAGTGAAGCCTTGTTCTTCTACAATTTGAATCAATAATCCGTGACATCTAGACGACTACCTTGAAACAATTAGATAAGCTACATTCTATCCACAAAGGCTCACCAAATCTCCATCACGATTTCTTCCACTTTTTCTCGTGTGATTAATCAATTTTATCAAGGTATTTCTCTTTGCAAACTCTTTATCATTATATCTTTCATTATTTTTTAATCAAAAAAATAATCATTTCATTGATGGCTTAATCAATCAATCAATTAATCCTTTATGAATAAAATATATCAGTTTATTCATATTCTATAGAAATCACTAGTGATTTCTCTAATCACCAATGATTTATGCTTTTATTGGTATCTTCCTTAATTTTATCATACCTTTAAAATCCTTTGTTACTAATCTTCTTGTCAAAGCATGGATCTTTTGCAAATGACTGCCCAGTTTGTCAACCCAATTACAGTATATATTATCTTCCGATCATCCAACAACCGTTCGTGTGGGAAAGGTTTGATATTCTCCATGAACTCAATCTATGTGCCATTGTACACACACTAAACATTGAAGACATTGAAGATCAGATTGAATTCATGTAGGAAGAGTGAGAAGCTACTAAAGAATTTTGGTACAATTACTTTGAGTACTTTGAGATTGCCAATCTCCTAGCTCGGGCCACTTACAAAGCTAAACAGATCTCACTATCCTTCTTGAATTTTAAATCATTTATTGTTATTTATCTTTATCATTATCAAACTTAATTGTATCATCATGAGGTGACACCCACACAAGGAATTCCATTAACTTCAGGGCTGACCTTTTCAGAAGCTCACCATATATCCATCTAATATATTTCGGTTTAGTGTATTTGCTTTATAGGATCTATACCCCTATTGGATTTTAGATTTCCCATACACAAATCGAGATCAACACATTAACTACCATTTTACAAGTTTCCTTAAACCTTGCTATAAATGAGGTATAGTTGTCTATTTTACATTAAGATAATTTTAATCAAGACTACACTATTACATTCTGGCATGCTGGTGGGACATGTTCCCTTTCTTTCCTTTAAGTTTTCATTCATTTGGTTCTCTACTCTGTAATCTCCAATGCTTATAGTAAATCACCGGTGATTTTGGTGAATCTCCTACAATTTCCTTAATCACCGATGATCTTTGTGGATTATTTTTATTACTATCATTTTCCATTTTTATCAATTTGTTGCTTTGTTCTTTATTTTTTATTTTTATTTTTTATTTTTTATCTAACCCTACAAGCTCTCTTTTATGGGTTTTATTTCTTCTTGATTTACAAATAAGCTAAAAATCTAAAAATTGGGAAAAAGAAAAATGAATCTCCGTATTCTTCTCGTTACTTCCATTTTTCTTCATTTTCTTTCCAGTTATGCATTATAGTTTGTTTGTCTTCATCCAAAAACACTTTGTTTTGGTTTTAAAAATTGGATTTGTATAGCTTGATTGACAATCTAGTTTAATTCGAGTGGTTAACATTTTTCATCCACATCTTCTTTTCCACACACAACCAAACCACTTACACAATTCAAACATTTTAAACATCTTCTTCCTAGGTGGAATTATTGGGATTTCATCACCCAATAAGGAAACCGACTTGTTCTAGCTGAGTATAACAATTTTTTTGGTTATCGGTATATTGGCCAAGTGCTCGACACCCTTATCATTGTGGGATCGTGAAGTGTGGGGGTAGGCCCCTATATCACGCCATGTAATGGTAACCATCACATATTCAAGCCTCACGTACCTTCGAGTATATCAAGGACTCCATCAAAAACTAGCCTTATCTTGCTTTTAGGTACCTTCGGTATCCAAATTTGTCCTTCAAACACATCTTAAATTTAATCAAGATAATTAAAATATGTTTGTTAAGTGTGTTTGTTTAAATAAACATTTTTATTTTTTTGTTTTTTCTTTCCTACATGGTTTAACTTGTCGGCAATCTTGAAACCTTCACTCATTTACTTTCATCTCTATTTGATGATAGTACCTCCATCTCGACATAATGGTAAACATCTAAGATTCACCTCACTCTCAATTATCTGAATCACGAGTCATCCCACCTCATACACCCCCTTCCATATGATCATTTGTTTCTAGACTTGCAAATCATTTGTGCTTTCCCATGAGTTTCAAGGAACTCTTAGATCAAAATCCCATCCTATTACAACAATATCTAGCCACTATAGTTGTATATGTTCCATATCCTTTGACTCATAAAGCAACATGGGGGCATCACCCCTTCCTTCTCAAGTAGTTTCTCGATTCATAAGCTTTCAATCTAACCCAACACACAAATGGTTCCTTTTAATGTTATTCAATCATATGCTTCCCAATAACCAACAACACCTTCTACAGAAGGTGATTAGTTTATTCTATACCTCCTTCATCACCGGTTCAACAACCACGTATCGATCAACTTCTCCCTCCAGGTTATCAACCTATATTCAGTCAAGTAATTCCCTATTCCACTACTTCCATGTCTATTCCTCCTCCACCACCACCATCGTAGGTCTTAATATTAATCCTACATCACCTCCTAAAATTAATGTATCCTCTAATTTTCAATCACATCTTACTCATCTTTAAAATCTGGTTGTATCCATTCCCCATCCTTATCACCTATTAACACTAATCCAATTACAATTTTTAGGTTCCCCTCAAACACTACCCATTGCATCTATTCAATATGTTGGTAGTGCTCCTCTTCAACAACCCCAACCTTCAATCCCACCTCAACCTCTTCAACATCCACAACCTTCAATCCCACCTCAACCTCTTCAACAACCCCAAATTTTAATCCCACCTCAACCTACATATCAACCCTCTGTTGCTACCTCAGTACCTTAATATTATCAATATAATCCTTCTTAATTTATTCTTGTTATACCTCAAGCTAGGAATCCCATTCCCAAATGTCTCACAATTTCAACACATTCCTTCTTCACAACCCCCTTATTAGTATGTTCCATCTCCCATGCCCTCAATCTACTCAAACCAACACACAACCCTCATCGACCTCTTACAAACACTCATGAATAGGATGGATAATTTGGAATCCTCCTCATCTTCATTTAAAAATCAATTATCCTATGAACAAATATGTAGTGAACCCATTCATCCATATGTTCCCATTCATCCCTATCCTTCTCATTGGGAACTTCCAAAATTTACCAAGTTTAATAGTAAAGAAGATCCTCAACAACATCTAAGAGATTATCATCACACATGTTATCTTATAGCTCATAATGACACTTTCCTTCTTTGTACCTTCCATATGTCATTAGCAGGACCTACTCTTGATTGGTACGGAAAATTCCACAACATTCCCTTTTTACATTCACACAACTCGCTCAAATGTTTTTAGAACATTTTTCCATCAACATATCTTGTAAAATATCCATCACTAACCTCTATGCTATTAAACAATTTGAAGATGAGTCTATCAAAAAATTTTCACCTAGATGGCATGGAGTGATTAATCAGTTATCATTCACTCTCCCCCAAACCAATTTAATTGAATTATTTTCTTGGTCTTGTGCTAAACATATTTCATCAACACTTCAAATTCAATCCTTTCAGACCTTTGAAGAAGCCTTCACCATGGCCCACAAATTAGAAACCTGAGCTCTTGAGGATGGAAAAGTTAAATTACGTTCTAAAATCCTAAGCCTGAGCTCTCTAAACCCTCTACCAAAAATGACAAATCCAAGGGTGAAGCACATATTGTTGTTATCAAAACCTCATCCACAATACATCAATTACTCAACAAGCTCAAAGGGCACCTAGACCCCCTCACAACTATACTCCTTTGGTATAATCTTATAGCTCTATCTTTGATGAGCTCCTAACTTTCCATATGATAGAACTCCCTCATGTTTGACCTATCGATGATTCTTGCCCCAAGCCCACTTGGTACCGAGAACATGAGTACTATAAATACCATCAATTCCAAGGTCGTGACGTCAAAAGGTGTCACACCTTCAAAGATGTCATTGAAAACTTATTGATCAAGGTGATTTACAACTTGATAATCCCAACGTACCTCCAAACTAGGCCTTGGATATCTTTAAATAACCATTTCCAAATCATCCCCTACCAATAACACAATTCAAAACCAATCCTCTGGATCTCAAAATCATGGAGCTCATGTCATTAATGTTATCAATCACAAGCCTCCTAAAACTTCCACATTCACATCTACTTCTAACCAATTAATCAAATATCCAAACATCTCTAAAAATTGCATAGATGATAGCCCTAAGATAGAAATACCAACTAAGTCATCTATTGTAATAACCACACCTATAATAAACCCCTCTCCTAAAATCCCTCGGCTTTACTCTATCGGAAGCAAAAGAAAAGGAGCCTCCTTTAGATATTATGTTTATTCCTACCAAGGTAAATTCATTGAATGCTCAATCAAAAACCTTGGTAGCCCCATAAAAATCATTGGTTCACCCACAAAAAAATTGAGCTTCTACTAACCAAAAGTGAACCACCTAAAAATCCTACCCTCTCATCTTCTATTTTGGGACCTCATCCCTCACCTAAAAAGGCCCCTATCATCATGAAATCTAAGCCTAATCCTAAAATTGCATCTAAATATATCACTCACAACATGTCTTCCATATCTCTTCCTCTTAAAATAGTCACGAAAATTCATCTACATGTCCCCTATCCTCGCTAGTTCCTAAAGGATCTTACACTACACTTCTTCAAAAACTCATTCAATCTTCATCCATAACATTACCACCTATCAAACCATTCGATCCTTACAAATGGAATCCTTCTTGGTACAATTATAATGATGTCGATTTTTATCATAGAATTTCAAGACATGATACAAAGCATTATAAATCTCTTCAAGTTGTACTTCAAAATTGGATACAAACAAATGACCTTTTAGATTATCCCACTCCTCCATCCACATCCAAAAGCAAAAATGAAACATCAAGTCAAAACTCCAAGCCTATAAACTCCTAAATCCAACACATTTGAATCCCCATGGGTTCTTATTCTCAAAAGATCCTACCCCTTCCAACCAACTACCCCTCAAATTGTTTTTATTCATCTCACCACAAGAGCTTGTGCATGTGACCCCAATCAATAAAATCCCAAAATCACTATTGCTATAGATCCATCCAACAACCCTCCACAGAACTTGTCACCATCTAGTTCTTCTAAGCCTTCTAATCTATAAATTTCTAAAGCCAAGGTTTCTATCCTTGCATCCCCTCGTACCCAAATACTAGTAATAGTACAAGACATTTTCCTTAAACAATTACAAAATGCAGCCATAAATATGTCCCTTTACGAGCTTATCCAAAATTCTTCTCACCACCATCAAGCTATGATTGATGCCCTTAAAAACATTACATTCCAAGTAGATGAACCCCTCCCATTAGCTCACATTTTATTGGTGCATTACTACCATCACCTTTGATAATTCAAAATCCCTTCAATATAATCGAGGAACATGACCTTCCTCTCTTCATCACTATCCAAATTAATGACACCCATGTCAAAATAGACATGATTAAAAATGGTGCTAGTATCAATATAATTTCATCTTACACTTTCAAACAACTCAAGCTACCTGATAACATCATGGCTCTATCACTAGTCATCATGTGTGTTTTTAATGACACTATCACCCCCTATCAGTAGGTACAGTTATCTTACCTACTCATGTAGGTCCTAAGATTCTCCACAAACTATTCTATATCATAGAAGGATATTTCCAATACAATATATTGCTTGGATGTCCTTAGATCCATGTAATGTGCTCCGTCCTTTCTACGGCTTACATCAATGTCTAAAATATGAACATGAAGGGAAATTATTTACATTTCCTATCGATCCTCATCCATTCAAAACATGCCACATGAAATATCGCCAACCAATGTGTTCATCCCTCATAAAGATTCATCTCAAAATGCTTCTACTAGTTCTCTTATATCTACATCCAAGTTACTTTAGATGACACCTCCCTCAAAAATTTCATACGCAACGTCTTTTGCAGAGATAATATCAACTCTTATCTCTTAATTCATTTCCTACACCAAAATCATATAAGAGGCTTGATAAATAACCAATGTATGAACCTAACATGGGAGGTATCATCTCCTTCGGTCATCCTCATCTTAAAATTATTTTTTTCTATTGAGGGATCGATCATCCTTCCCCACATCATGACAATCAACATCATACTAAACCATATGTATCTAATTTATATTTTCTATATAACCAATCCTTTACACAAATGTATCTTCATTGTTGTACTTGGAAGGAATACATGAGTTGGTATTTGATCAGTCTCGTACACCTCATGAGAAGCATGCACTAGGATTTGATAAACCATCTTCGAGATACTTTTGTAAACACCGCATCAAGACCTATAGCAAGTCCGTAATCTCCTTCTTCATCTTCGCAAGATCACTCTATGGACATAGATGATGATTTTTTCATCCCCTCTAAAAATTTTACTCGACACCATAAAATTAGGACCACTCGACCTATCAAACTAGCAATACAACTACAACCCTTCCGTTAGTATTCCCTAAGACAATAAATGAATAATATCTTACCATCAATGTCACAATGATCAATCTATCATATTCTTAAGGGGAAAAGGATCATTATCTTAAAAATACTTTACCACCGAACACATTTGCGCTCCTTAATGAGCCCACTATTGATATTAACATAGGAACATCTTAGGACCCATGCATACTCAAATTCAGCTAATATCTTGATCCCCATGAATTAAAAGACTTCATCTCTTTCTTATTCAAACAAAGTAAGGATTTTTCATGGTCCTATAAAGCAACATGCCTGGTCTTGATCCTAATTTTGTCATCCACTATATTGTCACCATCCCTAATGCTAAACTAAGGTCAAACAAAAATTGTGTAAGATGCATCCTCGCATCACTCTCCTCATTAAAGAATAATTACAACATCTTCTTTCTGCAAATTGTATCTTCCCCATTGACTATCCACAATGGGTTTCCAACATATTAGCCGTGACTAAATCCACAAGGAAGTTATGTATCTACACCTATTTCTAAGACCTTAATCTCACATGTCCTAAAGATGATTTCCCACTTGCCTAACATCAACCACATTGTCAATCTCACAATAGAGACCATGAGATGTGTTCCCTTATGGACGTATTTTTGGATATAATTAAATTCTTATCACACACGAAAATCAGCATAAAACATATTTCATCACCCCTTGGGGAAATTTTTGTTATCGAGTAATGCCCTTTGTTTAAAGAACACAGGGGCCACTTACCAGCATGTGATGACTTACATTTTCCATGACCTTATCCATAAAACTATAGAAGACTATGTAAATGACTTAAAATCTAAACACCGATAGGATCATCTTATTATCCTCGATGTCATCTTTTCCCTCCTCCTCCAATACTCCCTCTAGCTTAAATTTTCCAAGTGCATTTTCGGTGTTCTAGGTGATAAACTTTTAGGGTTTATAGTATCCATTAGAGGAATCAAAGTAGACCCTACCAAAATCAAAACTATCATCAAAATTCCACCTTCCTCTAATCTTAATAAATTGTGTAGCCTCCAAGGAGACTCTAATCGTTCCATCATTTTATATCACAATTATTTGATCAGTGTCAGCCTTTTCATCATCTCCTTCATAAAGATGTTCATTTTAAGTGGGATGATGATTTTCAAAATCCTTTTATCAACTTAAGCAATATATTCTATCACCACTGTTCTCACACCTCCACGTGAGGGAAAATATTTTTATTTATATATATCCACTACCAATCATGCTTTTGGGGCCATGCTTTCACATCGAGATGAGCATGGTAAAGAAAAAACTATTTATTACGTGAGTTGAATGTTCCATGATTATGAAACCATTACATCAAGTGAAAAGTTGTTTAGTACTTTATACTTCGTAAATTCTAAGATTCATCACTATCTTCTCAATCATAAAAATTTCATTGTTACTAATTTTAATCCTCTCAAAACTATGCATTCCAAACCTTATCATAATGATCATATCACTTGATGGCTCGTGCTCGTGACAGAGATATACATAGAGTTCCTCCTGTAGAAATCTATTAAGGGACAAGTTATAGCCGATAAAATAACTAAATCCCCTCTTCCTAACCATCAACCCCCTATTAAACATTTTCCTGACAAATCCATCAATACCCTTGATCAAGAAGATGATCTTCCTCTTACAATGACCCTCTTTTTCGATGGCTCTAAATGTCAACAGGGGGCTGGTGTCATCGTCATACCTCCTTGGGGACATAAATCCCTTTATCTTTCAAATTGAATTTTGAATATAATAATAACACTACAGATACGAAACCTTAATTATTGGTATCCAAACCACCTTTCTTCTTGACATTACAACCTTAGACATCTATGGGGACTCTAAACTCGTTAACAATCAAATTAATAGAGTCTATTCTTTTATATTGAGGATAAAGGATTTTTCCCGGGACCCTACCCAATTACATACAAAGAGGCCATAGCCTAGATATTCATTACAAAGCACAAGAGATCAAAAGAATGTTGAAATAGGATTCTCGATAGTAGGCATCATAAAAACATTATAATGTCGGTAAAAACATAGGAATATCTTAGTAACATCGCAACAAAAACACAAGGACCCAACAAAATGTAGAGATCTAGTAGCCAACCTAGGCTACTTCATGATCTTCTGGAAATTCTTCTTGACATTTTCTAGCCCCCTTTTGATTTCTTTGAGGCTTGTTTCTTTCTTAAACTTCTCCTTCCCTTTATGATTTTCAAGATGAGTGGTAATGAGGGATAGAGAGTCAATAGTGCCCTTGAGAATATAGAGAATGTCACAATTCTTGGCCCTAAAATTTTATAGTTCCTTTTCAATCTTGGAAACCCTCTTATCAAAGTCCTTGCCCGACTTATTGTCATTCTTACCATTCTCATTCTCTAACTTGAAGACTTCAAATTTTTCTTTGAGTTCTTTAACCCCATTATTGATCTAGTTAAAATTGTTACCAAGCTCAAATCTAAAGCCTTCATCTACTAAATTATTAGGCTATGAGTCTTTCTTTCCCATAAAAAGAAGGAAAAGGATAGCCTCACCTTATCCCTAGATAGGGGGACAACAAAGATCACATCAGCGAAGCATGAATAGGAACCTTTCTCTTAAAAGGGTTGTCTAGGAAACTTCACAAGATATCTTCCGTGAAGAGAGGTAAAAGCAGAGGAGATGGTCATTAGAAAATTAGAGGAAGTGGGGGCAAGGTCGAGAGGTGATGGTGGTGGTACGAGAGGAGCTAGAGGGTGCCTGGGCAAGAGGGTTGGGGAAGGAATAGGTGAGTCGACAAGGCGAGACGAGTGGGTTAGAGATGGGGAGTGAAGAGGAAAAGGGGAAACATAAGGGAAAATCAAAGGGGGAGAGAGGAAGGTTGAGGATGAAGAATCTAGAGATCAAAGTGCATATAAAGCATCATTATGATAGCATGGTGTAAATGATACACCCTTTTACCCCACTTCACAAGATTGATGGAATGCTCTAAGGATTGTAAAATGAAAAAAGGAAAACTTATAGGGTAATTTCTCCTGAAATGGTTTTAAAAGACCAGATGGAAATGTGGCATTACCTTAAACCTTCCTTCAAGGGTGATGTATTTCATCACCAAAGAACCAACCATGTTGTATGGAGAAGGAAGCAATTTCTTGAATAATCTCTCTTTTTGTGCATGATAGATTCACCATCTCCTAGAAATTTTTTCTCCTCCACCACGTTGTCTATATTATTTTTGAAGAAATTCAAGCCCTTTCTATGCAAAAATTACCCATGCAATGGATTCCTCTGTGATTTCAAATTCCCTTCCTTTGTAAGTTAATTTCCTCTCATTCCAATTTTAGCAAATTCTTTAGAGCGGTGGAGGTCGTGCCTTCAACTCTTTCCATAAAATTATTAAATCCACCTTTTCCCGTAGAATGCTCCAAAGCTCGGCATTTCGATTCCACTCCTCAATACTTGACAAGATTAACTCTACATCTCTCCCATACCATTCTATCAATGAGCTTCCAAGAAAATATAGGGCTCACAATTCTAGAACAATTGTTTACAATTTTAGTGATTTCGATAGAGAGGAGGTGAGAGTTTATAGCTAGAGGTAAAATTCTCAACACGAGCAATATCAAAGTCATGTGTGAATTAAATGACTTGCTCATTGTTTATAATATTTGCAATCTTTGGGTGGAGGGATATCATCATCGAGACCACACTTAAAAATCATTTATATTTACATCTATATTCGCCATCATATCAGCGAGTTTGTTTCCTTCACGGTATGTGTGATGGATATTATTATTAGGAAAGGTGTTAAGGATCTGGATAGCCTCTTGTTATAATATGTTTAATAGTCTAACTTACTTGATTTTTTCCTTTAATACAATTGGTTATGTTTAAAGAATCCCCCTCCATGATTAGATTGATAGTATTAATCTCTCTAGCCTACATAAGACCCCATAAAATGACAAGGGCTTCCGAATATTGGTTTGATTTAATTCCCATAATGCCAGTGTAAAGCCTAACAATATGACCCTTCTCATCTCTAATACATCCTCCACATCCAGGACTTACCTAAATTGCCCTTGGAAGTACTGTCATAGTTCATTTTTAGCCAACTTTGAAGGAGGGTGCCATTTTATATAATCTTTGTTAGAGACATCATTTTGTTGTATATTAGCATAGAAAATATTGAGGTTCAATTTCTCCAAGATTTTTTTCCTCTTTACATTGATGAATCTTCTTTGGAGGCCTAAAGAAAGAAACATTATTCTTAATTTTATCCATAAAAACATTAGTGATTCTAAGAAGTGAGGGCTTCTTATCTTTAAAAAAAGCAAAGTGTTGCGGGCTCTCCAAATGTTCCATATAATGTGATGGAAATAAAGGCTCCATAGCTTCTTGGCAACTGGATTTTTGGAAGGGAAATGCCATTGTTCCCATGTAGAAACAATAGATTCGGGGAGGGTCCATTTAATTCCCATGAATTTGAAGAAGAAATTCTAAATAGAAGTGGTAAAAGGCGGTCAGAAGAGGTGATTGGTAGTCTCTTCAAATTTTTTGCATAGGATACATCTATTAGGAAAATTTTGGCCCCTCTTCACCTAATTATCAATAGTTAAAGCCTTATTGTGGATCACCATCCAAAAAAATTATCGATCTTGGGGTTAGCTCCTTGATCCAAATTTTGTTCCAATCAAAATGAGAAGATGGTGTCCCCAATAAAAGCAAGTAACCGAGATCTTACCAAGTAGGATCCATCAAAAGTGTTCTTTGAAATAAATTCATCTTGATTCTCCACAAGAGAGAGGTGTTGGATACTAAAAATATTTTGGATATCCTTTATATGTTGAAAATGAACCAAAGAGATACCAATATCATGAAGTTGGACCCAGTTATTGTTGTTGATATAATCACTTATTTTTCACAAATTCAAACTTTAAAGTGCTCAAACAATAGGGATACTCCATCATTATCATGTAGATATCTGGTGAGAAATCCTTTTATCTATCTAGAGAGAATGTATTTACCATTCCCAAGCTTTCACTAAAAATTAAATACTAATGGAGTCTATCAATTTAAAAATGAAATACTAAAAATATAAAATCCATTATTGGCTTCCTCTTGACGGAATTCAATAGTTATACTATCTAGACAGTCACTTGTTCATCTAATAAATTTGCAAAAACCATGGATTATCTTGCCTCGTGCATACCGATGAGAGTCGTCAATCCTCGCCATTAATAATGTCAATCCGGGTTGGTGTCTAAAGGTTGTATGCATTAAGAGAAGAATATCTTGGAAAGCAACTCCCTTAAACACAATCCAAACTTGCATAAATTGAAAGCACACATGCGGAAATTTAAATACACACTTGCATAAAGGAAATCACACTTGCAGAATAAAACACACTTGCATAAATTGAAATTTCTGAATTGGAAATAAGCAAAATTAAATGAAACACCTACAGGTTTACAACAGACTGAATGTTACAATACAAAGAGAAGAATAACACAACAAGATGATAATTACAGAAAAAATAAATAAACACAAATTATTACAAAATAAAAACACAAATATATAGATCCATCTTCCTTAGAATGAGTGGCCACTCATTCCTTGGAAGAGGATTTAAACCATGCTTCGAGATCTTAACTCAAAATTGCAAAATATTGGAGAGAAAAGAACATATTCATTTCTTGGTAGTAAAACATTACATATCTGAGTGTGGAAGGTTGCATTTATAATTTATGTGTCCAACCAACTCCTTATTTTAGGAGATACAATCTAATCTTATCTTTATTCTAATCCTAACAACTAAGATCTCCATCTCCACAAAATATGGAGAGAGAGATATTATTGGAGTCAAAGTCTTATCTCACTTATTTTAGGAAGATTTGCTCCCAAATCTTCTCCTTGCTTTTCGGTAACAAGAATCATAATGATTTTATTCTCCTACATTATTGGAAGGAGGTTTTTCCTCAAAATATGATTTTTACTAAATACCTTTCCCAGATTTTCCATTTGACTTTGTTGTTTTTTATTGTGGAACTTTTGACGCTTGTCTGATACGCTTTTTCCTCGAACTGCAGTTCACTAAAAGTTAGATTTCTCTTCATTGGTAAAACCTATAGAAAATATGAATGAGGTTTTTGTTAAACACATTTCTATGAACAAAAACATCTCTCATATTTTCTATTTGAATTTTTCTATTTTTTTATGAAACTTTTAGTGCTCGTCTGATACACTTTTTCTCAGAGGCTATGACTCACTAAAAGTTATATTTCTATTCATTGATTAAACTCCGTAGAAAATCTAAATGAGGTTTTTGTTAAACACATTGCTATGAAAAAAACCTCTCTCATATTTTTTTACTTTTTGTTTCTATTTATGGAACTTTTAGTGCTCGTTTGATACACTTTTTCCTTGGACTATAGCTCACTAAAAGTTAGATTTCTCTTCATTGGTAAAACCTGTAGCAAATCTGAATGAGGTTTATGTTAAACACATTTCTATGAATAAAAACCTCTCTCATATTTTTCATTTGAATCTCTGATTATTCACAGTCCCCATTTGATGTGAGTTCTAGAACTAAACCTGTGAGTTCGGAACTAACTCTGCGAGTTCCGAAACTAAACCTGCAAGTTTGGAACTAACTCTGTGAGTTCTGAAACTAAATTTGTGAGTTCTGGAGCTAACTTAAAATAGCTATAAATTTTACATACGATCTCAGATTGAGATGATTCTTTTTTTGAACTTGCATAATTTTTTGAGAGGAATATGAATATGAAATCATATTTGAGTTTAAATGTATTATTCATGATCAATTCCACTTTTCTCAATACTAGCATTATCTTTCTTTTATGGCTTGCATACACAAGACTTTACATCTTTTCCCAAATAATCAATAGGATTAGTCAACAAAATAGATAAAAAATATTTCTAAAGAATGAACAAGATATATATCATATATTCTATCTTAAGCAAACTATAAGTTCCTAGATTACATTTACATCCACTTTCAAAGGTAACTTAGAAGGACAAAATAATGGTAATTTATGGCCAATTTATGGCCTCGTCAATATCATGGTCAACTAACGACTCTAAAATTTTTGTTGTCAATTGAACAACCCTCTCATAATAATGAACTCCCTTCCATCAATAACATTGAAGTTAGTTAATCGGATATCTGGTATACGTAAATATATGAATATCTTTCTCAATCTAAACTTCCTTCTGATTTATCCAAGAATGGTTGTAGATCCTTTCTTCAATGTGCTACTCACTATGTCATCTTAAGAGGCAACCTCTACAAACATGGATTTGATGGTCTCCTCCTTAGATGCCTCAAATCTCATGAATCTATCAAAGTTATCCAAGAATTCCATGAAAGCATATGCGGTGGACAATTTAGTGAATTAGTTGTTGGTAAACGTGTTTTTAAAATGGGATATTATTGGTCTACAAACCATGATTGTTTTCAATACATGAAGAATTATGTCAAAGGTCAACAAAATTATAATCTTACACGTCCCTAGTCAAGCTCTGACAGCCCACTTAGGATTTGTGGCCCTTTTTGTAATGGGAAATCAATCTTATAGGACCTATCAACCCACACTCATCACAACGTCATCACTCTATCATTACTGATACTGAATATTTTACCAAATGGGTGGAATTTATTCCCTTCACCTCTACTAAAGTAAAAAAATCGTCAATTTCATCTATCAACATATCATATGTCGCTTGACATCCCTCACAAGCTTATCATAGATAATGGAAAATATTTCAAAAAAAAAGATGTTAAGAAATTATGTGAAACTTTCAATATCAAACTAAGCTTCTCATTCCCTTACTATCCACAAGCAAATGGACAAGTAGAAGCTTCTAACAAAACACTCAATAAAATCCTCATGAAAACTATCGATGAAGCAGGTAGGAATTGACATCTCCAAATTATATTTTCTCTCTGGGCTTATCGAACTAGTATTGTCACTCCTATAGGTGATATGCCCTTTTCTTTAGTCTACTACTCCAAGGAAGTTTTACCCCTTGAAGTTCAAATTCCATCTCTCTGTGTATCCCTCAGATATTTTATATCTAATGAGGACTATAGTCAATAATGTCTAGCACAACTTGAATTGTTAGACAAACACTTTGCTAATAGCCCTTGAACATCATCAAGCCTATCAAGAACACCTCAAGATATCATACACAAACAATTTAAAGAACATGACTTCAACATTGGTGATATTGTCCTTAAAGAGAATCAAAATGTCACTACTCTAGAAAGGAGTAAACATGGAAATTTTTCCCCTAACTGGATCATTCCATATGTCATCACTCATAAATATGGATCGGGAGCTTATCATCTAGCCTCCTCGATGGTAAGCTTGAAAAGGAAACTCTTAATGCCTTACACTTGCGACCTTTCAATTATTAACAAATTTACTTTTTATGACTTTATTCACATCAAAGCTCTAATTTCGCCACCTATCATCTACTATCATAGTGATTTGGGAATTATGTGGTCTACCATCGAAAGATCCTATATGTATGACCTTAAATATGAGCACCATGGCTCTGGTCATCACATTTTCCACATGGACATGTTCCTATTAAGTGGGAACCTTTCCAATCATTAATCTCATTTACCTTGTGTCTACCAACTAAACACATGTTAGGGGCTCACACATGTGGTTTTTACACATATTTTCCCCTCCTCAAATGATCTACTAGGCTTTCCCTCAGCTTAAATAATAATTAAAATACCCATATGGATGCAAAATATTAAAAATATAGATTGGTCCTTTGAAGGACAACTATTGAATCATATTAACAAAATATAAACTGATCCCACGAAGGATGGTTATCTAACAAAGTTAAAATTGTAGACCACTCCCTTGAAGGATGGCTACTCTTTTCAAAAAGGATTCTGTATTGATCGGCCTTCATAAAAAAATTAAAATATCAAAAGCTTCCAACATCGATCATCTTTCCCAATAAAAGAAAACTTCCCGCATTGATCAGTTTGCAAAAATAAAATATAGTTGGGGCATAAGCCTACAAGCCATCAAAAGAGAAGTTAGTCTCCCATACAAATTAGTTGTCAACCCTTCCCATGTTAAAAAAGGTACATAAGTTGATTTCCATCTGTATCCCCGATCCTACATGTGATTAATTATTTTTAGTTACGTGTTAACATTTTTACAAGGCCTCACTTACATTGTCATACATATTTAATATACTATCAGATTATGTATGTATCAAATCTAGTACAAAAGAAAACATTTCACATTTATTCTATGACTAAACCAGATTTTGAGACATATAACAAGATCACCATCTTTTGTAATGACTAAAAATATAATTCCATAGCATATTACATCTTAAAAAATTATTCAAATCGTCATTAAACACACATCAAATATAATATACATATCAACATCTAAACACATCTACATATCTAACATCATATCAAACTATCTCAACATCTCATCACAACTTCATAAATAAAATCAGCATCAAATTAATTTAACAACACGATAATCCAATGACAAAATCACATATAGTCATCAAAAGGATCAAAATAGCCTCATACATTTATACATCATCATCAAAAAGGGATTTAGTTGAGCGTCATATATCAAAATATATACATCAATATATACAAATATACTCGATGAAACCAAATGTTCATCAAACAAACACTCCCACTGCTTCCCACCACACCATTAACACCTCATGTCGGTCCTCTACAGGACCACCCTCTAGATTTCATGATGGTTGACCCACAATGTTGCGTTACCTAAAGGTGTCACATACCTCCATACTAAGTATTTTGCATAACAAGTCTCATTTGGCAGCCTACGCCACACTATTATCTCCTTATAATATCGTAACTCCTCACATAATGACTGTAGTTCGCCATGTTCACACCACTTGGTGGCCCCATCTGGCCACTTGCTTGAGTTTAATCCTAAGCTTCTTGTATCTCGGCATCGAATACTAAGGTACATGTCACTCAATTCCTTTCATAAGGCCTCCTTATCTCTCTCGGTGCTGATCTCTATCTGCAATAGCATGTGTCAACTCTACCTGTATAGTGGAAAGTAAATGACTCAATCCATCACGCTCTCTAAATATAGCATATCTCTCGGTTGTCAAAGTAGTCTCCTCACCTATCGGTATGGCCTTCTCATCCTATAAATGTTGCACCGTGGCCTCCAAAGTTGGCACCATATCCTCTTCCTCTCCATCCTCACCCTCACCAGTAGCCTCCTGAAGAACCACATCCACACGAGCTCGTGTATACCTCTCAACCCTTACAAGTTAAGCCTGCCACCATGTAGTGTATGCTCGTAACTATGGCATCGTCAACTACTCATGGGTACACCATGATCGTCCAATACAACCATGCCCTCTTCATCTCCTATAGGGTGAATCTTTGTAACATCTCAAAGTGGCATGTCTACATCACAATCATCATGCCTGTAGGTAGTAGCTGCCTCGAGGAAATATTATGTCAATTCAAATTTTCCCGATGTGAACAAACTTGATCAACTCCCACTCACCTAATCATCCGCTTTACACCCATGTCTCCTATTAGGTGGCTATGATTTCACCCTCCTCACCCTATCATACTGGGAACCCTATATACGGCCTCCATCTCAAATCTCCACCCCATAATCCTGTCAAGAAATTTCTATAATGCCCCTTACCTCTCACTTGTCCCTACTTCCCCTCTATCTCGATCTCCATCATAGGAATCCAATAGTCTCTGAAGAACTCCCATACCACCCCATGGTAATCCCCTCGGGTGAGCCACTTCAATGTGCTCGTAATCCTAACACTGTAGTAAAAACCCCACATCAATACCAAATCTCTTACCAATCCTCCAAGACAACATCTCTCTATAGATTAGTGTTAGTAATGCAGGTGCCCATATAAATACAATTTGTTGCTCCATCATATTTGCTAACACTCATGTCAACATCTAAGAAAAATGACCTCCAAAGAAAGTCAAACAAAGCATAACAATTGATATTGATCATCATCAGGGTCATGAGTGCTTGACCCTCTATCTCTAGGCTATACAATAACCCATATAAAAATCCACTTGATGAAATAACCACCTTATCTACCTCATCACCATACAATCATTGCATCACCTAAGGCCTCTCCATCTCATCTATCAAATAGACCTACTCTCCCTGTATCGGTAGCCTCAAAATCATGTGCACATCCTCCAATGTGATGGTCATCTCTCCCGTTGGTAGCCAAAAATTCCCTATCACGTAATCCCATCTCTCTAGTAGAGCCAAGTAACAACCCACACTCTTTGTGGATATGTCTATAATGACACGTCCCTTCTAACCCAACATCCTTCAAGTGATCTCAGTCGTTGTCTAACAAAGATGCCCACACATCGTCTAAAATAACTAGGATCCTATCTCATATAGTCAATTTCTCCCTCACCTACATCCACAAAGACATTAAAACATTCATTAGAATACCTTCAAAATCTAAACTTACGAAATTTAATCAAACCATAGTACATAAGCACCTAATCGTCGGTGATTCATTGTAATCATAGGAGTTTTATGCCAATCATAGATGATTGTATTGAATCGTCAAGAATTCCTGCCATCAAACAAATGTACCCTAAAATGATTGAAATTCAAAAAAAATTAAAAACTATAAAAACATACAAAAACACAAAAAAATGGTCTTACCTCTAATAATGTTGGCCTTCGTTTGTCTCCTACCTCCTCCCACGGCTTCCATTTTGGTATTTTTCGCTAAAAACGTAATGACATAGATCTTTTCTCTCAAACATGTATGTTAACAATTAGTTACCATAGTAACTTTTCAACCTTATATAGGCTATATTTTCCCACCCTAGAATCGGCCATGGCGATCCAAGTAATCATCAATGATTCACCTAAATTGCATGTGATTCCCTTTAATTCATCTTAGCTATATATTTAATGATCTAAGTTGTTTTAACTTGTAATTGGACCATCATCCTTATTTAAAAATAAAAATAAAATTTATAACCTTTGACCTATTTTGCGGTCTCGCATGCTATATATGAGTTTCCCATTGGATCCTCCATTACGCTTATATTTCATAAAATAATTTTCCATAGGGTTTCCCCAGGTCGTAATATCCTGTGCTGTTTGTTTTCAAGATTCCTACATTATTTATTTTGATGCATCCATTAGATGCATGATCCTTTTCAACTTCCTATTAAGAACATTAAAACATTTTTTCTCAAGCATTGTATCTTTTCAAACTACCAACACACTTCATTCGTTATCAGTTTGAGGGGGAATCATTATCCTCCCATATAAAATTGGGGCATCTAGCACTATTTTTTATCTCACGGTCCGTAACTATACCTGCTCGAAAAAAAGGGGAAAATGTAGACACCTGTTTGACAACCCCTTAGTATTGTACCCCTTTGGTAGCTCATTATTCCTTATGATTCTTTTAAATATTTCAATAAATATCCTAAGATTTAAATCCATTATTATTTATATCCCCCGGTAACGCTTAATTCATCCTTTGTAATTATCTAAAGTTATTTTCTTAACCACCATCTTATCCCAAAGTGCTAAATTAGTAAAGTTTTTATACTCCCCTATCCTCAAAGCTACATCTTATCACTTATCCCGCATGAATAATCTTGAATCTACCAATTTTAGAGGTAGTTGAAACCTTTTCCTTGAAGGTTGCTCCAAATATCTTGAATCACTAGTAATTATCCTTAATTGTTAGCGACTCTATAAACATAGTTTGACCCCCATGGTTTGATAAGAAAAAATCATTGTACCGAAGCCATATTCCTTAGCAGTTTGAAGCAATAATCAGTGACATCCAGACGACCACCTTGAGATAATTAGAGAAGTTACATTTTGTCCACATGCTCACCAAATCTCCATCAGATTCTTCTTTTTCTTGTGTTATTAATCGCCATCAATGTATTTCTCTTTGCAAACTCTTTGTCATTATATCCGTCATTATTTTCTTATTCAAAATTTTGGCAAGAAAATTTGTCAATGAGACAAATTAGTAGGTTTTTGCCAATGCTTTGGGACTAGGTCCATCTCGCTTAAATGGGCAGGTCCATTATTGTGTATAAACAAAAATAAAAAAACTTTGTGGTTGGTCGGTGTGACCGAGGATCCTACAAGCACACTCCACCGCACTGTTATAGACACTAAATCACACACTTTGGGTATCTATCTAGTCATGATCACATACTACTATTCATATGATTCCTAACAAAGAAAATTACTAATTAATTTATGTCTTTAGCCATCTTTTCTTCCTTTCTATTGTCTATCTTGGTCTTACACTCCTTTCCCAGTTTGTATTCTCATACTTCGACATTTCACATTCTAGACACCAACAAGCAGACCAAGACACAAACAAAGAAGTTCCCCATCCCCTCTGGGAACCCTTGACCTCTTTGTACTTTGTTCACATCTTTTGGGTCCTTTCTAGCTGTTTGGGCATCTTATTTTCTTGGTAGTTGGCCTTTTCGGGGTTAGTTACAAAATTCAAGAAAGGGAATCATATAAATATAAAGTTATGTGATCATAATAAAGGACCAAGCATTAAGCATTAGTTATCTCCACCTAAGGTTGCATCCAAGATCATTCTAAAGAGCATTCAAGCATCCATCTAGCTACACACAAGGGACAAAGGATTGTCATTTCGAATACACTTCATAGCAAGGGAAGTTTAGTCTTTCATACACACATCTATTTATATCTTCTACATCTAGCTACTTGCTTGTTATCAAGTGTGACACACAATGTATAGACACCTAGGGCACAATTTCAACACACACACACACATAGAACTACATTGGGTCTAAGATGTAGTGTAGCACTCAGTCATAAATTCACCTTATTAACATTCGAGGATAGTTTGACCCCTCATTTTACATCTTTCTTTTTAGGATTTGATGTATTTTGAGGGTTTTTTTAGGTGCTTCTTTTCGATTACCGTTTCGGGAAAATAATAAATAAGTCCCAACATATAGGTGATCAAAAGCACCAACCAGCGAACATTTCATGACCCTCTACGAACCGAGTTATGTGGCTTCGAGCGATCCACAAGCACCCATAACAAGTCTCTCGTGCCCTGTTTCCCATTACCCTCCATATGTGTCCTAGTCTGGCACTTCGACACTCTTGCATTTTTCTAGTTTTGACTATGACATTTTGAGTTCTTGTTCCAGCAATTTTCCAGTTCGGCATACTTTCGGATTATTACGAATCAGCTAAGTCTTTCTATCCCTTCATTTGCAACTAGGGTTTCATACTTTCTAGCTTATTTTTCTTGGGTCAAATATGTACTTAATTATTTATATTCAGCGTTGTTACATATTTATAATTAGTCATCTATTCATTCAATATTTGTTTAATCACCCGTGGCAAATGCTTACAATTTGTGTGAAGAATTTTCTAGGAAGGTGGGAAAGTGGGAGTGGGAAGTTAGGAGAGGGATTAATACTGCAAGTAGGGAAACTCAAATTCTTGCCAGGATTAATTAGGAATTATTAACACATAAAATTAGATAGAACAATAACCTTTCTAGTTATATCAAGACAAGATGAAACCATGAACATAAAATTCCACTTATTCACTCATCCAGAAAAGCATGAAACTCCTTTCTTTATTGACATATTGGAAAATTTGTACAATGAGAGAGATGGAAGAACATATGAAAAGGAAAATGGAGGAATTATCTATCTTTTTTTTATTCTAAGTAGTTATCTACTCTTGAACATACAAAATTGACAACCCTTCGAATGGGGATGTTAATAAAAATTATAGATTTTAGAAAGAATCTTCACCTACCCTCCACACGACCTTTCATTTATCTTTTACAACATGTGACTCTTCATATTCCTAGAAATAAAATTTAAGTCCCCTTTTCATTAATTGAGGGTGACTTATTACATTATCAACTATAGTCACATAAGACAAAACAAGAATAAGACAAAATGAAAGTACACACCCACCTAAGGACAAAAAGGACATGAAGGAAGAGAGGGGGAAGGGAAGAGAAAGATAAGAAGAGGAAGAACTACTTGGATAGAGACAATGCCCTTGCTGATTTTACTTTGCTCTCAAGTGGAATTTTGTTGAGCACCTATGGGAAGATATCCACTCCTTTGAATTCTCTGCTATATCGAGTTGCCATAGGTGTGATTTTCTTGGATTGGGGAACATGAACATGATTCAATGACTTAATCCAATTATCTAAGATGGCATTGATGTACTTACACTTTTTGAAACAAGACTGATGTTTCTTTGTAGTGTTTAATATCACATCCCTTATCTTGGTGAGGGATTCTAGTGTTTCCTCATTGGATGCAAATGGATTCCCACCTTCTTGTTTGATGAGTTCTTTAAAAGGATGCAAAAATTCATTCGCAAAGGTGTTTCCATCAATTACGAGACACTCCAAGCTTCTATATCTTGATGTTGACATCATCATGCATCTTGAGGCACGTTCTGTCATCACCAATCCGGCACTATGATAATTCTTCACCGGGAACTCCTCGTGCTATGATTATTTACTAATGCACAGCTTTTAGTTTGGTGGATGGAATCTGGAAACACAACAACAAACATAACACAAGAATACCATAGACTATGATAAGAAGGAATGACAATAAATCTGAAATATAAGTGTAAATTATAATATCAACATGAAATTGTTACAATCTCACCCATGAGGTACTTCAAGTGTTACTGACTTCACTTGCCTTCCAACAATAACTATGGGAGAAACTTCACAATTACACTTCTTAATGGCTTCTTTAACACACCTTCAAAATGATGGCTTCCTTTACACACTTACTCATACAATATTTCTCACTACTTCCTTCTATATGCTAAATGAGGGGGGTGGCCTCTTTATTTATAGGAATTTAGGCTTATCCATCTTATCTCTAAGATAGGATAGGAAATCTCTTCCGGCCAATCATATTTCATGCCTAAACTCTTGCCTTTACATGTAGGCTTATCTTCTAAGATAAGATAAACCTTATCATCTCACATGGGTTCCACCTTTTTAGAATTTTCCACAAATAAAATACACAAAATATTTATGACATCACTCTTTGTCTTATTACAAATATAATATTTCTAATTCCTAATCATGTAGACCCTACTTCTCTATTTATCCCAACTTTGACATTTTAACATTACGGACCACTTACAACAAATATTTACTTTTTACAACATTCCTATTGTACTTTGACTCATTCTACCGTACTCTACATTATTGGTGGCACCGCATCGACGGCGCCATTATCTTCCATCGACGCTACTAATAATTACACTTAACAACATCCTATTCCTAATACATACATTAATGAAATAGAAATTATGAAGGAAAATTTTAGTTTCGACAGCTTCCTCATTTGAATCCAACTCTCCCGAGATCACGGTTTAGCATATCGTCTTGGGTGACAAGAGTTATGGCCCATACCTGTGAAAATTCCTCAAATGGATAATTGAATACCTTCTTGTCTACCAATACTTGAGAATGAGCTTTCCCCATCTCTGTCACCAGTGGAAACACTTGATCCCAATGTTCCTTTTCTTTCTTCATTTCATCCCTTTTCATTTGGACCTTGGTGATTTTCACACACACGTACTTAAACAATGAGATCATCTCTGGAAGAAACAATCTCCCCTTTTTTTTCTCTCCCATGCATGATGAAACCATGTGATTTCTGAATAGACTATGGATCAAAGCTACTGATGGGAGTAACTTCTTTAATTAGAAGATATGAAGTGGCATTCGGGTCCATGAAATTTTTCATGTACTAGGAGAGTTTTTTCACATGATCTTCTAACTAATTAATCTTATCTTTGTACTTTTGATTCCTTTCAAGAAGGCGGGTAGAAGACTCCTTGAACAAATGTGCATCTCCCTCATGAGTTGTTGGACCCGGTGCGATGGTGGTTATCTCATAGTCAACTTGAGTCATTTCTTTAATGGGCTGATCACATCCTCTGGCTAGACTACTTCCACATATTGATTTCCCGAGGCACTCTTCGAAGAAGTGAGAAGCTACTTAGAAAACTTTCCCTTTTTCCTTTGACTATTAAGGTGGTAGTTGAAAATTTGGGTACTACCACGTATTGAACTATGTGGGCTTCTATTGTGATCATTTCCTACACCCAAGGAAATATCTCATTTTTATCGCTCCGCATTTGGCAAGATTGTAGTTTCTTGTTCTAAATGAGAAGGAACGTCTTGTGCAAGTGGGGCTGTGCAATGGTGAATGATGAGAAGCTTTGAAACTATTGAGTTACTAAAAGATAAATTGGATCGATTTCCCTTGCTCCAAATCAACCATAGGGTCCTCTGTTGTTCTCACCTTCTTATGTAACCTTATGTAGCGAGGGCTTCTGGTTCCACCGCCTTTAGTTTTGATCTTTCTCCAAATTGACTGAGCCAGAGCTTTGCCCTTGACATTGGAAGAGGAATGATGTGATGCATTCCTTTGGAGAGTTGGGAAGTTTCCTGATGCAATGAGGGTAGCCCTCTTCCTTTTAAACCACTCTTTTCATGACTTCCCGGTCTGCTTCGTTTATATCCCTTGACTCGTGAATGCTCTATGACAATTGCAAAAGGGCCGAGGCCTTCACCGCTTAATATTCTCGGTCATACATATCTCGTGTCATCATCTTTAATTTCATCCTCATACCAATCAAGCTTAAATTATCTTATTTTCTCAATTTTCATCCTCATGTGATCTCGTTCTCTGACTTCAAAATTATCGACACAATTCACCCAGTAGTCTTTAACCTGTGGAATGTGATGTAAGTCAGGAGGTAAAAGTTTCTTGATCACTTCGGATTTCAAAGTATTCCCTTGGAGTATATGAGTATCTGTTTAAGGGAGATAAGGAAGCTTCCTTGTTTGCAGCCTTGTGAGCACTTTTACAAGGGAAAATCCCTAGAAAGATAAGGAAATCAATGGTCTTCTTTCGGTTTCTAAGCTTACTATTGACATGAACAAGTTTCCTACACGGCTTGATCAACATGATCTTATCACTAAGTTAGTTGGGAAGCCTTCATGGAGAAATTTCAAAAGTGTACACTCGGATAAAGGAAAATGTTGAAAATAGTATGAAAAATGAATCGTATCTTTTATTAGAGCAACAAACTTACAAAGACATTCTTAAGTGAGGGTTTCCTTCCAATAGTCTAACAAAAACATTGTGAACACATCATTCACTCTCGAAAAGTATCAATTTCTTTCTTCTTACAAGGATACATTTGGATACTTCTCATATTCAGGGATATTTCTAAGAAATATTTTGGGTGAGTGTCAAACCTTTGAATGGTCTCATGCTTGCAAGGGCATAAACCAAGTATGAAGTCATGAAGAAATTTTTGGAAGTTGGCACTTGAAGCAGTTGGTGGTGCAAGTTGTCATTGATGATTTTCCCCCAATCTATCATTTGTCTTCCCTTGATGATGGTGAGAATGAACAATGCCATATAATCATGGAAATCTCTTGTTGTTTCTTCTCCCATTATCAACTTAGGAGAATGATGACATCTAAGAAGCCCTCATGAAATTGATTTCGGAGAGATACTTCGACATACAATAGGGTTTTATACATTTTTTCAACCAAGAGTGAGGCCTTGGATATATGACTCAATCTTAGACCACTCACTTGATGCAAACTCTTTTGTGATCACGACCATGTTGCTCCAGATGGGAATTGGTATATATTGAGATATTGCCTTGGGAGTGAGTACTTCTAGGACCAAGTTGTCATCCGCTCTTATGGTTCGAGTGTCTATCTAATAATGGTGGGAGTATTCCAACACCAACTCTTTACTTTGAATGGACATGAGGCTACCACCTGTAGCGTACATCCCACTTGTGTAGACCTTATCCTCCACAAGCTCTCTTGGTCCACCTAGAACTCTATTCTTGAGGTCCTCCATATCCATATGGGTGACATCACTGTCACCCACACTTGAGTACTCTGATGATAGATCTGAAATGGGCTCGAGGCTAGAAAATTTGAATTCCATACTTGATGAAAAGCAACAAGATGAGCCAAAACAGCAATGACGATAAATTTTTGCACTTAAAACTGGAACTTTCTATTTTTAGTCATTGGGATCCAGGAGCTATTATTTCAGGAAATATTTATTTTTGAATTGAAATCAGTATTTTGGAACCCCTAACATTCTTGGAACACTTTTACAGATGTTTCTTTTCCATTTTCAAGCACTTTCTATTTTTAGCCTGTGGGATCCAAGAGTGCGTTTCTTTTGGGAAATATTGCTTTTTTGAGTTGAAATCAGTTTTTGGAACCCCTAACATGCTTGGAACACTTTTACAGATGTTTATTTTCCATTTTCAATAACTTTCTATTTTTGTAAAGTTACATTTTGTTTTTTTCTTTTTCGTGTTTTTTTGCTTTTTTAGCCCGAGTTGTTTAGTTTGTCATTTCTATTGTTTTCTAAGTTCACCGCTTTGAAAGGTTTTGCTATTTCTGGAAATTTTCTATTTATAGTAATTGCAAGCACCATGTACTTATTTTTTTATAAACTAGTCTTCCACACCTCAGATTGACAAAAAATCAGCTTCTCTGGAATAGGTTTGTCTTTTGGACTCTGTGCTCAAACTTCTAACTCGAACCATCTGTCGGAATGGTGGGAAATTGAAAACGTGGGATCTAGGGAAGAAATATAGGTTTTTTTCCATTAAATATTAGGTGCACCTCATATTTCTCTATTTCTTTCTTCTTGTAGGAGCCTCCAAGAGAGAGAGAGAGAGAGAGACTATAAAAATCTTGTTCGATTCCGATTACCAGGTTGAGAGATATGAGTTTTTCATGTTTTTGGCTATGGAGTCAATTTGGAAAAATTGGGTAGATTTTATACAAAAAATAAAGTTCTTTGATGTTTTTCAATAGTGAAGCAACAACTTTCTCACACACATACAGAGGGAAGAAACATAACAATTAAAAATTTGTAAATTTTTGGATTTTTACAACTTCTTCGACATGGGTGCATTTTTTTTCCCAACTATCCCAATGGGATGGGACATTTGGTGCAATAAAATTCAACCTATTCTCGAGCTTAAAAAGTGGCGGACAGTGATTGTTTGGTGGAGGAGAGAGAAGAAACACTCAAAAGCTCTCGAGTTCTAGAACTAGGTCACATGGAGAACTCCGGGAAAGGGTTGGACTTGGTCCCATTTTTGTGTCCCAACTATCCCAAGGGGATAGGATAGTTTTAGCAAGAAAATATGCCCTCACTTGGTGAGGACTAGTGGTTGAATCTGATTCGGTGAAGCGGAGAAGAGAGGGGCCCGAAAATTGACTTACGAGCCTTTATGGGGTCACATGGTGAATCAAGGGCCGACTTGGGAATGGAGCACATTTTTGTGTCCCAACTTTCCCAAGGGTACATAATATATGGGATAGGAAATTTTTCTCTCACCTAGGAGTGGCAAGTGTTACTTTGTGATTGCACGATGGGAAGGGCTAAGAAAAGGTGAGAAGGGGCTTAACTAGCAATGTTGGGCTTCGTTAGGGTAATATGGTGATCCAGGGGCTAACTTGGGCATGGGTATAATTTTGTTTCAAAATTTTCCCAAGGGGGCAGGATATATGGGACACAAAATTGTGCCATCACCTGGTGATGACATGTGTCCACCCTCAAATTTGGCTAAGTCCCGAAAGCTTACCTTAGAGAGAAACTTGAAGACGACATTTTTGGAGCATCCGGAGGTATTTTTGGGCACTTATATATATATATATATGAATTTGACTCAAAAAATCATTTTCATAAGGATGGTATGGGTCTCATGCTCTTATTCTTCCTACCACCCCCTCAAAATAGCCTTTTTCTTGGGATCGCAGGTTGTGCTTGATAAAAACAAATTATGCAAAGAATCACTTGTGTCTTGTGAAAAATATGAAACCACCATCATTTAGATAACTGAATTAACTTTCCAATGGTATATTTTTTAACCTCCAACTCATTACAGAGCTCTTGGAATCACTTCCTAAAGCTCATGTGCTATTTTGAACTACAAGCTCCTTCACCTTCAAAACTCGCTTTGACTGAACTTGTCCCTAAACCTTCAAATATTTCCTAAATATTCCTAAACCACTTGTAAAACATTATTATCTCTTCAATACCACTTCCTGATGAATTTGGGCCTTCAATTCTCTCTTGGGATACACACCAGTCCTGGAAAGGCTAAAAATAGTGTTTATATGTTCACTAAAGAATCTCGCCTTGTGAAACGTTGTGTCAGAAGAACTGTATGATCTTGTTTTCACATTTCAAATACATGGGCAAGGTTGTTTACAACATAGGTGATCACCTGAAAGGATAGGATAGACTCGACACAAAGGGAAAATTATCCCAGAGAAGTGTTTGCGAGGGTTTACAAGAAAAAAAAATTGACACTAGGGTAAAGTTGTCATGTTTTCATATTGAATTTTTCCTTGTAAAAACACATGACAACACAAAACAATAATCATTTCATTTTTGTCTTAATATGATCAATCAATTAATCCTTTTGAATCAAATATACCAGTTTATTAATATTCTACATAAATTGCTAGTGATTCCCTAATTACCATTATTTGTGTTTTTATTGATATCTTCCTTATTTTATCATACTTTTAAAATACTTTACTACTAATCTTCTAGTCAAAGCTTGGATCTTTTATACATGATTGTTCCCGGTCTTTCACACCCAATTACCGGTATATATGATCTTCTCGATCATCTAAAACTCATTTATGTGGGAATAGTTCCATATTATCCACGAACTCGTCTTTGCGCCATTGTACACACACCAAACATTAAAGAAATTGAAGATTAGATCGAATTCCCGTAGGAAGAGCGAGAAGCTACTAAATAATTTTGGTACAATTACTTCAAGGATTTCAAGATTTTCACTCTCCTATACTAGGCCACTTACAAATTTGAATATGATCTCATTATCCCTCTTGAATTTTAAATCATTTATTTTCATGTATCTAAATCATTATCAAACTTAATTGTATCAACATGAGTGACACCCACATGTGGAATTCCATTAACTCCTGGGACTGACATTTTCAAGTAGTTCACCATATATCTATCTAATATCTTTTAGTTTAGTTTCTTTTCTTTACAAGATCTAGACCCCCATTGGAGTTTGGAGTGCTCTTACACAAGTCGATATCAACACATAAACTACCGTTTTGTAGATTGCCTTAAACCATTCCATAAACGAGGTATAATGGTATGTTTTACATTAAGATAATTTTAAGCAATACTACGCTATTACGATATGAAAGTAGGCAGCAGTTAGAAGTTGAGTTTCAAGCACTTGAATTTGCTTTAAATGGTGGAGAAGTGAAGGATGATGAAGAAAGAGTTAAAGACATGGATGAAAGGGTTGAAAGTGGTGAAAAACAAGGCAAATCTATTGTGGAAAAGCAATAACAAGTGAAGGAAACATGTAAAGAGACACAAAAATCTCTTGGTATTTCATCTAAGGTTTTGTGTATTTGTGATTGTGCATGTTTTCTTGAGGAAAAGGTGAAATTAATTGAAGAGGTGGCTCTTGAAAGAGCTCAAATGAAGAGAAAAATAGTTGAAATCCTCATTTTTAGGACAAAATAATGAAAAATAAGATGAATTCATATGATGAAGAACATAATAAGAATGTATTTGATGAAGGTGGCAAGAGAATAGTAGAGAAAAGAAGGATATTACAAGTAGATCACAATTGGAAGAAAGGGAAGGAAGGCCTAAATGTATAGAGCTTAATTTTCTCCACTTCAAGAGTATGATGCAAGAGCATCACTTATACATATCTATTTTTGGCTTGTCATAGTTATTTAGGGTGTCTTAGGTCCATTTGGACTCATGGTTATGTAATAAATGACCATTTGGAGTTTTCCCTCCAAAATGGCCTTTTGAATATTTGAAATTTTCATATTATGTGTGTTTAGGATTAGGTGTTATAATTTAGTCTAAGTTGAATAATGGTGTAATAAAAATATGTAAATGGGTCCATGAGACTTATTCACTACTCTACTAAGGCCTTAACTCATTTTGGTTAGTCTAAACCTATATGAGTTATTTGGTTTCCACCCTAACTACCTCTATTTCTCATGAAAAAGCAATGCATTTGAATGAAGGGGTGTAATGAAAGGTAGGTGAGGAAAGAGCAAGGAAGTTTGTATTATAAAATGACCCAAGGAGCTTTGATAACTCCATTGTTTAATGAATGAGAAGATTCTTGAGGAAATATTTGTATTGGTACATAATGAATGTATAGTCCTTATCAAGGAAAGAAAGAAGCATGAAGAGGTGACAATGACAACAAGAGAACTGTCATATGAAGCATATGGAACCATGTTGTATAAGAGTGTATGCAGGGTACTTTACATCATATTGTCATGGAGAATACAAGTTAGAGGATTTTCCAAACCTCGTATACCAGAATTAAGGATAAAAGTGATAAGGTTTCATGATGTATTTTTTCTACGCATAACTCAATAAATGAGTGGAAAGATAAGCCAAGCATGTCAAAACCCAATCAAGGTCTAAAGTTGAACATTACCATGAGAGGAATTATTACATATGGAAAAGCTTCTAAGACCCCCTTATAAATAATCAAGCTTAAAACTCCTTAATCAAGAAAAGGATACCTTAATGGAAGAAAACATAAGGAAGTCCTATAGGAAATAAAGGACCTAGTGAGAGATCTTTGAGTAGAAATTGAAATTCTAAAAGAGGACATGCAAGCTAAAAATGAAGTAAAGGGAGTCCCAAGTAATGAATAGATAAAAATTCAAATAAGTTTGTAGACTCTTACATATAGAATGATTTATCCCACTACTTGGAAAATAGCTTTCACGTAAAAATTAAGGACCTAAAACTTAGTAAACACCTCATTAAAATGTAGAGCAAAGATATATGAACTACGAAGCCAAAGAGTATGATCAGAAAATCTTGGTTAATGTGTGTCTAGTTGGTTGGAATATCAATGACATATTGGTAGAGATATGTGTGGAAATCAACATACCGACAATCCATGTAAGGAATAAGATGGTTCACCATACGCTTTATCAACCTTCACATGTCCTATTAATGGCTATAAAGACTTGCACACTACCTATAGGTGTCTTGAAATAATCCATTATCAGAATTATGTGATTAATATTCCAAGGTGAATTCAAATTTGTTGGATTGGCTGAGGTAGGTAATTTCCCAACACTCCTTAGTAGGCCTTGGTGTTACACAAACAATGCATATTTGTGTTTTAAAAAGTGACATATATAAGTTTTGATAATGACTCCCAATGTGTAAGTATCCTAAAAGACACCAGCTAGGGCCACTATATTTTGAAAATGTTAAAAGTAGGGAAGAATTGGACCATATATTATATAAAATAAAACATTGTGGGAAATTTGACCCAAATCAAGAAGGGATGTTCTAGTGGGATGAAGTACATTGAGTTTCAAACACAACAAGTATATCTTATGAGAATTAGGCTCATGGTTCTTAAAAATTAATTGCATGGGATTGTGGTATTTTTAAATCAAACAAGTGACAATTGATCATCACATGACAAAAACCCTAGGTAAAGTATGTGAGCTGACTCAATAAGGAGAACATTTCCCCTATGCCTCAATACTAGGGTAGAGGTGACATTCAAAAATTCTTAAAAGAAATGAAGGCCTACATGCCCTCTCGAAGGGGGAACATCAATACTATGGTTAACACGGTGTGAGGAACTATAGCATGGTGGTGGATAAATCATTTTTATTTTCTGGAGTCACAAGATCAAGTTCATGAGTCCATGTGCATCATATTTGAAAATTCAAACTGTATACGCAAGTTACCCAACTATAATGGAGTCAAAAATCCCAAGAACACTTGAACATATGTGAATTAGTTTCGAAGGAGGGCACTTTTTCACTCAAACCTTCCTTATGGATGCATGAATCCTACCACACCCTCGCACATTTGGCAACACACTTGGTATGTGAACAAAGTGAGGTGTGAAGAGAAACAATAAGATGAAAGGATTTAAAACTAACTTTATACATACATTAACCTTAGCCTCTAACACACCTAATCTACACCAATTACTCTAGTGAATTCAACACATAATATTGAGAGATGATGACATTAGGGGTAGCATATACTAAATATATGTAAATAAAAGGGGATGGCACTTTGTTGAAAACATTTGATGGTTGCAAACATAAACAAAAAAATCCAAAGAAGAAGATGAAATAATGTGGCTGGCATAAAATTAGAAGAGAAAGGGTAAGGAAAAGATTATTCATCAATGTAGACACAAAATCATGCACATATTTCTATTTTACTATGCTATCAGTATGTTGTTATATGCATGAATCTTAAGTAAGAAAAATATTCACTAGTGACACTATCTCTTGTCCATCTATGTTCTTTGATTGTTTTCTATTGTGAATCTCTTCTACATCTGGCATTTCTGTATCCACTTCTGGTTAGTCACAGGGGATCCATATGTGTCTATATTTTTACATTTGTGGTTATTTATCTCATGACACTAGTGCCCACCCTAGGCACTAGTGCCCAAGCACTTGTGTCTATTATGGGTGCTTCTGTCTTGTTTATTCTTTTTACACATTTTGACATTTATGGTCAGCCTTTTTCACTTTTATTATCCTTGTCCCATGTTCATAGTTGGCATTTTGTGTCACTAGTGTTGAAATTAAAACAAGAGATTCATATATATACAACATACACACTATTATTCTAGATGGCAATTCAAAGGGGCTATCACATCTACATATTATCACTACTATCTCAAAGGGACTACATCTTGGGTTGTATACACTACATAGGAAAGGGAAGTGTTGAATTCTATACCACACATTTGCATCAAATCTAGTTATAGCCTGCTATCTTGGCATCATTGGCATGAGGGAAAACCTAAGGACACTATTTCACACATGAGCCTATAGAAATACATGGAGTATAAAATGTAGTGCACTACTCAGGTACTAAGTTCACTCATCGAGTGACCGTCGGGTTAATACAACTTCACATATTGCATATTTTATTCAAATCTAATGTGTTTGTGAGCTTGTGTATATATCTAGGGTTTGTTTTGTAGGTTACATGTGTGATCGAAACCCTAACAATGAATTCGAGCGATAAAGTAGATATTGGAATGAAGACCCTCATACCTAGAAAAAGAGCAGATATTGAATATTCACACGAGATAATAGCACCCAAAATAGACGTTAGTGCCTGTGCACTCCTATCCTCCTATGTACGCTTCTATCCCACATAGTACAAAGTCCCATAACTCTTTGTCAGCCATTGTGACATCATTCCCAGTCAAATCTAGCAGATACATGGTCCTGACTACCTCCGTTAAATAGGAATCAGCTAAGTCACCTATCTCTCTTTTTTTTTAGATTCATATACTCAACAGGACTTCAAAGACTTGTATATTATTGTATATTGTCATTTGTACATCACTTCTTACATTAGTTACTCTAAAATTAGATTTAATTCAATTTATATTAAATCCATCGGATAGATGAGGAAATAAAGGAAAACTACCTCAATATTCAAACCTCTATTGGAATGCTTAAGGTGATGGATAAAAACAATCAAGTAATGAGGCATATAACAAGACACCGAAATTAATCAAGATTAAAATAAGCATGGAAGAGGAACCTAAGATAATAACTATTGGAAACTATTGGTATGATATGGGAATATCAAAGATCACAAAACTAATGTATAACTATGAAGACCTTTTCCCACTTAGTTACAATGAGATCAAGGGTGTGCATCCTTTTTGGGAAAGATGCATGCAAAATTAATAGAAGGTTCTAAATCAATCCACAAGTGACCGTACTAAATGAATCCTAACCTACACATAAAAGTGAAGGGGTAAATTTACAATATGTTAATAACATGGGTGATAGTCCCAGTGAATAATCTAAATGGATAACATATATGGTGATAAGTATAAATAAAGATGGGTGCATTAGAATATGTGTCAATTACGGAAATAAATACAATGTGTGTTGTCAATCCATTTGTAATACCTTTTACGTAAGAAATTTTGGAAGGTTTTGTAGGGTGACGGATATACACCTTCACATATGAGCTCTCAAACTATCATCAAGTACAAATAGATAAGGAATATCACCATAAAAAATTATGACATAATGGGGCTCCTTTGCTTACATGGTGATACACTTGAGCTCAAGAATGCAATCAGATTATTATCATGCATCATTATGGATGCATTTTAGGACATTATCTTAAAATTCTTGCAAGTATACTTAGATGATTATACTGTCTAGGGCCTAGTCAAATACCATTTTGAATGTTTATGCTTAATGTTTAAACGTTACCACCAACTACAAATTTCACTCCACCTCAAGAATTACATCTTTTTGAATCATTTTGGAACATTTCTTAGAAACATTATATGCAAGGATGGAGTTCTCATTGACCCAATGAAGATAGAAGTTATTATCCATCTTGAGGTGAAACAAACACAAAGGGATGTGTGCACTTTCCTTACACATTTTGGCTATTATAGAAAGTTCACAAAAGGGTATGTCAATATTGTGGCACCACTAGAGAAGTTTCTAAAAAAGTAACAAGAATTTAAATGGACTAAAAACAACAAAAGGCCTTTGAGGAATTGAAAGAGACACTATTAACCACACCAATACTATTATTCCTAGATTGTACAACTCCATTCTATGTGCACATCAACACATATGTCATAGTAGTTAGTATAATTATTTTGTAACTAGGTAAGGATAATATAGATCATCTAATATTATTTTCTAGTTGGAATGTAACTCCAGAAGTAAATAAAAATCATAAAAAAAAGAGCACGAAGGTCTTTGCATGGTATATGCACTTTGCATAAATTTAGGTAGTATTTATTGTCCACCCCTTTTATTTTCTATACGGATCACATGATGTTGAAGTATTTAGTAAATAAGGTGATTCTACATGGGTGCATATGTCATTGGATCATCCTAGTATAGGAGTTTCAATTTTCTATGGTGGTGAATCCAGGAAATTATAATGTTGGACCAAATGACCTCTTGTGCATTATAAGATGCACGTGATATTGAGAAGGAATGTAAGATGTATAATTTATTATAATTAAGAGCACGTCAAATAAGATGAATGTGTTTGCCATTGTGTGTTTTTGTTTTCATTGATGTCAATTCCATTGATGGAAAAGGGTGTCATGTGGTCATGTGAGTCTCCATGAGGTGTTAATCAGATGTCAAGCATGAAGGTTGATTAGTAGTGTCAAGTCTTGTGATATTCTAGGAGGTCCTGGTGCATGGTTGAGTGAGATAAGTCATAGTTTGAGCTCTCTTGAATTAGTTGGATTGTGTGATGTTGTCAGAAATGGTTGGTATGATGTGTCATGGGTGTTTATGAGTTTGCATGAGGTCAACATGGTCAGTTCATGGTTGATTCAAGTCATTCCAGACCTATTCCTAGTCTGGAGCATGCAGAATGAGGTAGAGGTATGAGATTTGGACCCAATATGTCATGATGGATCATGGTAGAATAATATTGGTAGTGTAATGTATGGTGAGTTTTAGTTCAATTATTAGAGGTTTGGTGGTGTTCTAGGGTCCTTGGGAAGTAAACAGTGAGAAACAGGCAAGATATCAAAGGTAAGTCTTAATGACTTGAGAGTTTCAGATCTATTTGGGATAAATGGTGGGTATGGAAAGTTATATCAGGTTTTCATGATACTTCATCACAAGTTTTAGGTCATTCTAAAAATATTTTGCAAGATATGCAAGATTTGGCAAAACCGGGTAAGTTACAGTGTGGTTTTGAAGCAAAAGTGGTATGGATTGTATGCTTTACATGGGGAGATAAGATCTTTGGCATATATTCTTAGGTTCATTATGAAGGTTTAAAAAAATAATGAGGTGGTTTAATCATCACATTTTTATGTACTATCATTAACAAGGTAAGTTGGTTTAAAACCCTCAAAAACCTAGCTAGGAGCAACTTGGAGAAGATTTCTTGTACCATCCCAGGTTTTGATTAGTTTTAAAAAAGCGATGATTGGATGTTGTAGAGGACTCTTCCATATTTCCAAAAAGGTATATTAGAGCATGTGACTATATGTGGGCCCCACCTGAAAATGTTTGTTTCTGAAGAATTTTAGTTTGAGGAGAAGTTTCCCAAAGAAGGTAAAGAATAAATTGACATTATTTTTATCCCTTGAGTTTTTCTAGATGTTCATGAAGGTTTTAGGACATGGTTGAGGTATTTTTGTGGTAGTTTGGAGAAGATTGTAGTAAAATTGACATTGCATGAGCTACATGAGTTAGGACTCTATTGAAGTTTTGTTGTGATCCTAGTTCAGAGAGATTTTCAATAGTACATCAAACTTTTTTTTGATATGGTATGTAAAAGTTATGACTTGTTCGTGAGGGTCAAGTTTGAAGGATGTTTGTTCTAGCAGGATGTTAAGTTGCTACATAAGGTAAGTTGATGATTCTGAGTTGTTCTTACTTGGTGAAGGTTGTTGAATGCTTAGACATCATGTATAAATGTGTTCCATGCTTTGGTTAAGCTTGGAAGTGATTTTTGAAGTGATGGAGTATGTTGAGCTCATTGCAATTCTTGAGTCCTAAAAGGATTAAGAAGCGGTTTGTAGTCACAGTGAGATTATCTCATCATGCTCCCTATGGTCATCTCCTTAATGAATTTTAATTTTAATGGAGCTCTTGATGTTTCAAATCCCTCATAGACCACAAGATGTTCCTGATTTCACCCATTTTCTAAGTGACTATCTCTAACTTGTTCCCCATCACAATTTGATCCATATGATGTCATTTTCATGAATTAATTCAACCAGTATGGCTCCCTTCTACCATAATTGGAATGAGTTAGATCCTTCACCCTCTTGCATCAGATTATGCCTTATAGAAATAACCTCTTAAACGATGCTTTGAGAACCTATGAGGGGTTTTCTTTCATGTTTAAGCCATAAAATGACTTCTCGACCTTGCGATGACGGAAAAAATCAATGAGATAGGAAAAGTGGGAGTTTCCACAACTTTCTAAGCTCAATTCCAGGACTTACTATTTTTAGCAAGTCTTATCCGAGACTTACTATTTTTAGCAAGTCCTATCCAGGACTGCTATTTTTAGCAATTTTTCAGTGTTTTCACTCCCTGATGTTTCTTGTTTATTTGAAGTGTCACCAATTCCTAAAACTTACTTTTTTATAAAGTTATTATTTTTAGACACTCGTGGCTTTGAGTACTTGTTATTTTTAGAAAGGGGAACTACATGTGTCATATTGAGATGAAACTGGTCTCAAAAGTTTCAAGATTTTTTTAGGGTGTCCTACTCTAATTTTCAGATGATTTTCTTGTTTGGATTGGTGGAAAAATGATAATTTCATTAACTCAATCCTTTATATCTCCAAAATGAGCCACCTCATCATGCAAAAAATGGCTTGGATGAAAGTAGTTTTTTTTACGAACATTCACTCCACATTTCAGATGATTTGGCTTGCTCAATCACCAAAAAAATGCAAAATTATTTGAAGAGAGAAGAATTTTGAGATAAAAATCATTCCTTTGTAGCTCTAAAAATTAGCTACCTCGTCATGTAAAAATGGCTTGGATGAAACTAGATTTTGGAGGAACATTCACTCCAAGTTTTAGATGATTTCACCTGTCGGATCTCCATAGAAATGAAAAACAACTTGCTCTCATTTTTTTGTTGTGGCATGTAAGCCATTAATTGGGTTCGGAGAGGTTTCAACAGCAATTTACAAGAAAAATCAATAACTTTTGTGAGGGGAAGATTTGGTGAAGTTTCCATGTGTTTTTGTGTAATTCTAACCATATTTAGATCCTAGCGGTTGCATGGAAGACCCGGATTGCACTTTGGCATCACCCTTTTCCATTGGGGAAAAATGGGATAAAGGAGACACCAAAGTGTCCAAAATGCAACTTTGTAGTTTGTGGGGCTGAAAATGAGGTCTAGGGGCTCGAAAATGACACTAAAGGGGTTTGGTGAGGTCGCATGGTGTGTGGGGGCTACATGCATACCTTAGTCACATTTTTGTGTCCCCCTTGTCCCTTGGGGAACATATGGGACCGAGGGGACACTAGATACAATAAAGTGTGACATGAGAGAAGGAGGTAGGTTGCACTTTGGTGTCCACCTTACACCGTGGGCACAGAGGGGACACCTGGGACACCAAGGGAGCCAAAGTGTGACTTGGAGAGAAGGTTGAGGTCTAAATTTGGTGTACCCCTTGTCCCCATTGTCCCTTTTGGTACAAATGGAACATAAGAATGTCCAAAGTGTGAATTTTCCATTCTGGGAAAGTCAGTTTTGCCTCAGATGTCCAAATTTGGACACTGAACTTGAGTTTTTGCCACAGAGCTTAGGAAAATGATTTTGGGTAAAATATTATATTATTTTGACTCAAAATGAAATTTTAATATCAATGGAATAATTTATAAAATATAATTCTACCTAAAACTCAAAATTCAGGTCCTATTTCACGTTAAACTTAGAGGGGAAGTTGCAGAGTTTTAAAATACCTCAAGAATTCCTTGAGCCTTGGAGAAAATATGATATATCCACCTTGTAGAGGATTCCCATATATTTATAATGCCTATTTTATTTCCTTATAACTCCTTTGGGAACTCTCTGAATCATCTAGAGAAGTCAGGTTTCACCGAGGAGCCTTCATTTCCCACATCCTAAAAACCCAGTCTTGAACAAATTGTCCCTGAATGAGATTTTCTTTCCTAAATATTCCTAAATTTATTATTAAATCTTCAATACTCTCCAAAATCACCCTCGGATTTCTTATAATTTATCTAAACGTTCCCCTGAGGGTGTTTACCACCAGTAAAATGGAAAAATATGGCCTTTTTAGGCATGTAGAAGTTGTCTTTCACTGAATATTACTGATTTCAATTATCACCTTGGGTAATCATCCCTAAACACTAATAAAAACTTAATGATATTGTTAAAAAATTCTTTGAGCCTTAACAAGGGTGGTACTCAAGGCGGGTTGGCCAAAGGAAGGATGTATAGTGACCGAGAAGCGAAAGATTCAACTGTGGGCTTAGTTGTCATGCTCAAAGTTTCAATTTTTCATGACAACATGTCTAAATTAGCAGATTAGCCCCAACATTACACCTCATCTACTGTTAATATTTTTTTGATATACAACATTTTCTAAGAGAGAGCAATAAAGCAACGGATTACCTTGCTAATGTAGGCACCAACCTCACTTTATTCTCTAAAATTGAGAGAAAAGATATTAATGAATGGTTTCACTTAAATGAAATCATTCATAATGAAGGATCATAAGTTGTGATGCCCATTAAAAACAACCCACTTGAGACCCAAGAAACAACCTAGGGTTAGTTAGGAAAATTATGGAATAATTTTTTATTAGAAGTGTCCACAACCAGGTTGCAAGACAACAGTTGACACTAACAGGTTCCGGAATAGGTTTAAACTACTAGAACATACTTTTCTTTTATTACAATTATCAGAGGTCACAAGGTCCAAATTTTAGGGTTAGAAGTTTTAGTTAGGTTCAGGGGGTAAATTATCACCATACCCACTCTCTAACAGGCTCAGAGTTTCAACTTGATTTTTCTCACACTTAACACATTCAAAATTTCCCTAAATCACTTCCATTGGATAGGAAATTTTCTCACCTTTCCGACGATATAAAGAAGTCCTCCTAACTCCTTGTAAAACTCCAGTTATGGACCGGTGGACCTTAGGGGTCAAATTTTCCCAAAGGGGACATGTGTCGAGCGGGAAGAAGACCCTTTGTCAAGTTGGCGGGTCGCAGGGCGGTATTTGGAATTTTTCCCACGTGGGTGCAAAGTTCACAATTTTCCCATGCCTCCGCGGTCCTCCAAGGACACGTGTCGCCTCTAAGCCAAGGTGGGGAGAGGATGAGGGAAGGGCGGGGGCAGCGGTGGCGTTTAGGAAAATTCACCAAACGGAGGAAAAGTCCATTTAGCGCGCCGTGGGTCCGCTAGGGACACATGGCGCTCAATGAGTCGAAGCGGGGAGAGAGAGAGAGGGATGGGCGGAGCGGTGGGGAAAGTTGGTGAATTTTACCAAGGGAGTGAAACGGGTTAGTTTTTTCGCGTGGGTCCGCGAAGGAGACTTTCCCATGGCAAGGGTAGGAGTGCAGGGCCGTGGGGAAAAACGCAAAAAAATCCAAAACAAAAATTTCAAAAGATAGAGTTGCGAGGGTTTCCCAACCCCCGTTGTCACCCCATGGTGTCACGTGGCACCCTCTCGTTGATCGCAAGGAAAGTTTTTTAAAAAAATTCCCCAAAAATTTTTCCAATAAATTTTTCTAAGTTTTCAAAGGAAAATTTTGGGCCGTGGGCCCGCCAAGGAAAATTTTCCCAAATTTTCCCACCAAGGAAGGAAAACTTCAAAGGGCCATAACTTTTGCTAGAAAGCTCAGTTTTGGGAAAACGAGGACTTTCTAGAAAGCTCTCGATGCCCTCTTTGCACAAGAATTGTCAATCTTGCATTTTGATAAATATGGAGGGGTAATTTTTATGAAAATGACCTGCAAGATTTTAAATAGCCAACTGGTAAATTTTAACTTATAAAATTTATTCAATTTGGTCTCCTCCTTCACTCAACATTCGAAGTACATGGAGGATGGTTCTAGGAAGGATTTAGGATGTTTCAGGAAGGTGATTTGCTCAATTGAATTCCAATTTTGCATTTTTCCAACAATTGACAGAAAATGACTGTGTAAAGGTTTAGGCTTGAATTTTGCAATGTTCTAAATTAATTCTTAAGTGTTCTTTGTCAATTTGAGTTCCTTGATAATACAACATGCTAAATTTTAATGTTTCCAAGTTGATTATTATGTGCAGGCCCAAACTGTGCATTTTAATTAAATTTATTTGCCAATTTTAAAAATTTACAATGAGATCAAATTAAAAGAGGTCCATCTAACTTTTCATCATTCAAGTATGGAATTTCATTTCTAATCTAATCTAATACATTCAGTTATTTTAAACAAACCATTCTAAATCAAAATGTAATACTGAATTCCATTTTACACATTTCTAAAGATATAAAATACTGCATTATTTCCACGTACATTTCTTCTTTTCAAATAGAGATCTAACTATCTCTTTTGCCATACAATGAAACATTTAATTCAATCCATGCTAGACTTAAGTGTTTTCCTTCTTCAAGCAATCATTAAAACAAGAATCCAGTTTCTATCTTTCCTAAAATCATATTTTTGAAACAAGGCAAAATAATGCAATTACATCTCACGTGTTTCTTCCTTTTCTACTTTCCAAAAACAAGGACTCTAATCACAATTTGATATTCTGATTTAAATCAACAATGCAATGAAAGAAGATCTTGCAATTCTTTATTGACTTCAATTATACAACTTTACATCTTTCAATGTTTGAATGCAATAAATGATTTCTATTTATTTCTTTCCAATAAACAGAACAGAGTATAAACATCCTTCATAGTTCGAATATACAACTTTCATAACCAATTACAACATCTTTTCTTCACAAATGTATTACAATTTCATCCACATCAAAGTGGGAAAGGTTACAATGAAATAAATTTCACAAGGGACTGGCAAAATTGTCTTCTTCTACTCCAGAACAACAACATGCAAGTTTTCTTTTTCTTCCAAATTGATCACAACAAAAGTGGGGGAAAGGCAACGCTCTCCACCCAACCAAGACATCCAATGAAAGGAGAAGTCATCCTTCATCATTGGCCCCCAAGCCCCAACCATAATACAATAAAAGGTGTGATTCAACCCATGGCAACAACTAGCTTCCACAAAACACACAACATTCTTTCAACATGCATATTTCAATATAAAACACAGTCCAAAAAAAAAACAGTTTGCAACTGCATTTGAAAACATTCAAACAAAACTCAAGCTTGATTATGCAATCCAAAGGAGAAAGTACTATGGGGGAAGCTACTTATGCCTCCCAATGGGAATTGGACATCCACTAGTATCAAACTGCCAATAAAAATTCACCACACATATCCTTATTCCCCCACAATCCCTCCTTATGCCCCCACAAGTAAGAAATTCAAGCTATTTCTTTTCCATGGTGGATCCCAAACCTGAACTCCCTCCACAAATATGATGCCACTGGAATTCCCTTATGCCCCCCCACATGGATTCCCCATAGCCTTCTCCTACACCATCCCTATGGTAGTCTACCCAACCAGCCAACAATTACACAAAGCACATACACCATTCATACAAACACAAAAGAAATAACAAAGAAAAGGAAGAGCTAGGCTCCTACCTCTCCATGGTAGCTTTTGTTTCCAAACAAAGCTCTCAATGCCAAGAACACAGTCCCAAAAATAGTAGCCAACAAGAAAGCAAAGTCTTCCAAACTCCTTCCAAAAGCAAGAGCTCCAAGCACAAGAAAATTCGCCCCAAGGAAGCATGCAAAATTATTCAACAACCCAAAACAAGCAAAGAGTTTGAATTTTATAGAAGAGGGAAGGGAAGAGGATGATGTGGATCCATGTAGGATGCCACATCACACATCCTCAACTCCAAACATAAAAGAAAAATTTCATTCTCCCAAACACAATAAAGAGGTGGGTGAAAGTATGACAATATACTTACACACTCCAAAAAGCCCACACCCCAAAGGACTGCAAATTAAATAAAATGTAAGAACAGTGCAATCAAAACTTGCAACAAGATTTATAAAATGCATTAAAAAGGGATAAAAAATCTCCCCTCCAACCATAGGTATGGTTGGTAAATAGTGGAGGGGTGATTTCCTAGTCTACTCACAATATCCAAAATCACATGCCCGAACAACATTCACTATATATCCATGTCAAAATAGTATATCATCATGCATCATAACCAAATCAAGATCAACAATAATCCATGATCCAATGTCTAACATCATACTAAATCAAAGCATAATAATGTCCATAATGTAAACAACAGTATCAAATAAGCATCAAAAGGTGTCAAAGGGAAGTGGGCACTACATAAGTGGATTTTAGTTATTTATAGAATAGGAAATTTTTATGCCTAATAATCACCTAAGGATATGCAAGCACGAAAAAAATTGGTTACACTTCACATGGTTATCAATTCATAATGATGTTAGGCTTGGGAAGCAATTTTTCACATATGCAGCTTATCACCATCCTCCATCACCTCGTGGCAGGAATTTGAGAAAGATATGTTATGGGTTGGGTAATTAATAGCTCACACATGTTAATCTAGGAGATGTGTTTTTAAATCATTATCCCATTGTCACAGGTTACAAAGTTTTTTGCCAAAAAAAGAGCATCCATAAGATATTTTAGGGCAACATAGTATAAGATAATGGCGTCAGGGGAAGGTGTAGATAAATATGGCGAGAGCTATTTTCGAATGAACTATAATCCATTTTCTACCTCTTAGGCTTTGATGATGATTTTAATGTAACATTATTTGAAATCCGAGATTGACATGTGCTTCACCTAGAGAATCTGACACATAATGTGGTGTGGTTGGCTTTCATCACTAAGATAGCTAGGATGATGCTTTCATTTGCAATCTCTCGTGTCTTACTTCACTACATTCTCCATCCACATGACCATATCAAGATAGATGTCCTAAGGAAATTTTGGCTACCTCGTTGACCAATCATTAAGGTGAAATCATCGGTAACCTTAGAACCTTACTTTGTTGCAAAGGTGTTTGAACAGGGAACTCCCACGGTGGCATTTCGTACGCAAGCTTCAAAGTATAGAAAGGTACCGATCACTCTCGCATCTAGAATCACTAGAGAAGAGGATTTCATCCCTTGAAAAATTAGATGTGAAATCCACTTTGTCTATGTAGAAAAAATGATGCATTACACAGAGCATGCCGGATGGTGGGTCTAGACCAAGTGCCAAAATGTAAATCCTCTCCCAAGAAAAATCCTTTTCTGAAGGGGGAGATGACATTTCGGAATGGGTTATATCTCTTAAGAGGAAGTCGGAATTGATTGAAATCATCAATGGACCACTGGTGAGAAATCGGGCCTCATGGATTCAAGGATATCCCGCAAAATGGCAGGTGATATATAATTTGGTTTCAACGTAGTTGATGGTAGCAAGTTTGTAGCTCGAAAGGAGAAATCTTTGGACCCTCTTATAATATTTATGGAAGAATTTGTAAAAACAAAAACATAATGTAATAATTTTAATATATTTTATTATAACATACATGCTTTTTTATACACTTCCATGGGTCATGACCCTAGACTTTACTTTTATATTAAAAATTCCAAGGTGAAGGGAAGAAAGAGGAATTTAAATGGACAAGAAATGGTGATACACTAGAATAAATAGGGACCACTCCCCCTTGAGACAAGAATGAAATGAAAAATATACGACTAAAGGAAAAAAACAATCATAACTAACCCATCAAACTATTCACTCCCCGACATGGATGACACCGTGAGAGACTAAACCTTACAAATATAACACACATAAAGCATGATGATAATAGAGAGGTATGAAACCATTAACACAAAAATGAAGGGAATATATGAGCCAAAATCTCAAATATATTAAGAGTTATAATGTTTACACAAGATGTTACAACAAGCTTAAGGTGCTTGCATATCGACAAGGCTAAAACCAAAGGTCTACAAACTTAAGATAGCTCAAGTGCTCAAAATGGCAGAGTAACTTTACATTCACGGAAATATCCCTTTACATATGAAACTTGTTGCATTTATAGAATGGGGGACAAGGAAGAGGGGTCAACAATTGTTCTAGAATATGTATTTTCATGTTTATCTCTTCTTTGTACCTTCTGAGACTCGCCAAGGTGTGAAACTAGAATTATTTTTCCACAAGAAACTCCAAGCATATTCTCAAGGTATCTTCAAGTGCCCATGATGATCCATAACCATGAATCATAGCGTGGAAGATGTTTCTCTAATAAACTCTTCAAAACCTTCATGACATGGTGGAGATGATTTTTTTTATACCCTCAAAGGTGCCTTCACTCACAATAAATTCAAAGATATTCTCTAATTTGGTTCAACCAGAGCCACATGACAAAATATTTGAGTTGGATCCCATGGAGTTGAGAAGATAAAGAGAGATCAAGCTATCATTTTCCCTAAAACCATGATTTTAGACTTGGGACAATTGGAAATAGTTCATCTTTAGATGTGAGTAGGACCACAAGATGATTGAGAGCTTGAGACATCTTTTGGAAGGAGTATGGAACTACGTGAAAGCCTTTGAAAGTGATAGAAAGTCACTTAAACAAAAAAATTAACAACTAACAACCTCTAGAAATTATATCAAAAAATTATCTCATATAACTCGACCATTTACAATAAAACCAAACCCTAAGTGTAGCTCTTTTTTAGACCATTCTACTAGTACCATGTGTAGGAAAAATGGAGGTATCGGTTGGAAGTTATAAGAAAAATAATAGAGCTCAATTGTGTCACCATGATGATGTTCCCGAGCTCTAAAATGCATTAAATCAAACCATCAAATTAAATCTCTTAAAGATCTTTATGATTGAATCCTTGGTCCCGTGTATAGTTGTCATGTGCATCATACCTTATGTTTCCTTCATTGGCAGTTCGGGAGCATGTGGGATGCGTCTGCAAGGTAAGAATATTTTGGAGAGCACGAGAAAACTGATTGGTGTCATGTGTCTTATGTATATCGACATGTCCATCATCGATGGCTTGTAAGACTTAGGGGATGAGATGTTAACTTCAAATCAAGTTGAGATAACCTTGGATATTGATTTGTGCCACATGTTCATTTTCAATCCTTACCTTCAATTGGTGCATCATAGAGCTTGGTTGTTTAACCAAATTAAATAGGTAGACCTTCCCTCTTATCTCCAACACATGTCCCTCCATATGTCATGTGCTGAGCATAAACCTCATGCAAGGTCTAGAGATAAAGGCCTTAATTTTGTTGAAACTTTGTGAAGTCTAGGGAAGCTAGTGGCTACCATCTATCTATATTATCACTTGTCTTGTACGAGGAGCCCGAAAAGATTCAAACTTTAACTGGGGATGAGGGGACCTTGATAGTTCATGTAGTACAATAATTTTGATGCTCACCACTTTATCGAATCATTTTGTGAAAATACTTAAGTATCAATCATTTGGTGGCATCATGTGTCATTTTCCACCTTCATAAAGATTGATGTTCTACTTCTTGAAGAGAGCTAGGCAAATGGACGTCCTCGATCCTCTTGAAGTTAAAACAGCTAGAAAATACAAAGTGTTGCATGATCTCACCCATGTAAACACAAAGCTAGCTAGTAGAGGTAATTTTGACCAGCTTTTGAAGGTAACGGGCTCAAAAGTGAGAAATGACTCCATTTAATGTCTTTAAGTCTTTATAATAAAAATACTAGTCTGTCAAAAATGGAGGTGGGTGCTCATTTCGACAACACACTCATTTTCTTTATTTATGGATTTCACTTGAATAGTATGGTTGAGTCACAACCATCCATCCTAGGTCGATGTGAGGTCATGCCTCCTTACTTATAACTATATTATTTTTATATAATTAAATATTATAACTTTTTCTTTATAGTTGTCCATAGTATTGATACACATACATGGTATTTTATTATTGTGTATTGTAATACTCATATATTGTTATGTGATATACATTTCTATGTCACACATGTTTCACACACACCTAGTCATTTATTATTACATGTTATTACGCTGAAAGGTATTGTTCCAAAGTTGAGCGAGGTGAGGGCCCTTTGACACAAGTCAAAAGTGTTGATAGTCGAGATAAAGCAGTTGTAGACACCAAATTCGTGTCTCACGACCCCTTGTGACCCGCATCCCATTTCGCAACCTAACCTCATTACCTAAGCTTTACACAATTATTTATTAATTACCTTGTAATTGATAAATCCACACCACCTTACCTACCACCTCACTTTGCCACTTCATCATGACCTAGCCCTAACCCTAAACTAACCTAATTAGGACCCATGACTTGGTCTAGACTCACATCTATAACTAATGCCTCCTTACTCGCACCCAAAGCCGACCTTCTAGCCACTTGACCAAGCCTGCAACCGATCTCTCGGGAGAAAAGCGGGGAAGGTGGGCTATTTTACTAAAAATAGCCTACTTTTTCCTAACCGATGCCGCTTCTACTGACCGCCGTCGTTACGCAACCGCCATCGGTTCCACAGTAAATGGGCTTCCCAAACCAAAACAACGGATCGGAATTTCATTTTTGGAGATCAGTCGAAGGATTTTTAATCAAAGGAGAGTCCAAAGCGATCAGCAGAGTCCAGAACTTCACTTGACCAAGCAGAGACGAGTAAAGAAACCAGAAGAGTTGGCAGCAAAGGAGATCAACTTGCACCTTCATCAAAAAAAAAAAAAAACCAATAAGTTATATCTTGCATGTCCTCCATTATAACATTTCTTGTGCTTTTGGAATTGTAATCTTCCCAAATCCGTTCCTGAACCCATTATCTAACGTACCATTGCCTCTAACCATCATTCCTTAGCTTCTAACCATCCCATTTCTCAATACTATCCAAAAATCAGCCATTACAAACTCCACAACCAGCCCAGAAGATCCTAGACCCACCAGGTATCGGTTATCGCAGAATCGCCATCGGTTATAGGTAACCGGCATCGGTTCCTTTGATCAAAACCAGGAAAAACAGCCTTTCCCCTACCCAGTTCAACCAAGCAATTTGATTGATATTTTACAATATTTTGTGTTAACTCATATTAGCAGGGAAACTGACCACCTTCGAAAGGAAGTTTTACATTTCCTGGGCCCAAGGCAGTTTCCTCATTTATTATCTAATCAAAATCTTGTGGTCTTGTGTTCTTATTTGCAGGTAGTCCTTCCAAGACAAAAAGGAGTTCTTCGCAGTCAGCCTGATCTTTCTCTACGGTACGCGCACATCATCTCGACATTCTACAGGTATTCCTCCTAACCCTAACCTTATCTGTTTCTATAAGGAACGAAGCATTTCCGAGTGAAACATTTTGGCACGCCCGGTGGGACCCATTTTGGGTTTTTCTTTATTTCTTGCTTGCTCTTATTATAGGGAGCATACTTGCTGTTTTATTCTTCTAGAGATATTCACAGGTATTTTATTATTCTGGTAAAAGAACTTGCTTTGTTTTTGCATCTTGCATTAGTAAAAGTCATCTCTTTTGCTTCATCGAATATCACTTTCGATTTGGGTTTTAAAACACATGCATTACATTCCTGCCTGTTGTTTTTCAATTCTAGTGAACATAGATTAAGTAACAGGTCGTACACGTGGGGGTGATATCCACGGTATTGACAGGAAATTAACCTTAGTTTCACTGCACAACACATACTGAATCACTTCACAATTAACACAACATCTCAAACATCCCCCCTTTTCCGCGGTATTCCTCCGCCCGATTGAGGTAACCTTATAAGCCAAAACAAACTTGACATTTCCCCTAAGTCTTGTTGTTTAGGATTCTGACATCATTCTACGTCTAAAGGCATAAGCCCACAATAATTAAAATTAACCCTAAGGTTAATCTCTGCATTTGCGTGTGCCTCTTGCTTGTTTTCAAATCCTGTTTTCTCTGTCATACTTTGTCTTCTGTGATCAATAAGTTGCTAAACTACTCGACGTTGCAACCCCTTTGTATCTTCTTATTCTAGATTTTTGACACCGGCATCGGTTAAGGGACCGACGTCGTTTGCCCTGTGACCGACACCGGTTACCAAACCGATATCGATTCTTCGTCTCTCTCTTTCCGACAAACCAAAGAACTTGCTAAATTCACCATTCTGAGGTTGTTTTTGTCCTTGATAGATTGAAACTTTCCTGTGTGTTCTGGTCTATGGTTGTCATCACTCGGAAGCAAGCCGCCGCCATGGTTTCACACGCTTGCTCTGTTTCTTTGCCTGAATCACCCCCTTCACATTCTATAGGAAACCCTACGGACACCAGTGAGATCCCCCAAATTCCTGTAGGAGACAAGGACTTTGCCAAATTTCTGGATGCTAATCCCAGCGCTGTATAATACTATTTGTCTCATACCCCTGACCGTGCGCCTGATGGTCAGCTCCTTATGGGCATGCCTATTAGTATAGCTGCTCATTTAGCTCCTACTCCTCCCGATAACAATACCTTACTTCCCGCATCACTAGCCCCGCCTCCTAATCCGACAGCGGCGCAGGTTCATACGACCCCCGATTAGCTTTCCTTTTGTTAATCTTGGACCCCACGTATCGCCACCACCAACCGCCCTATCTCGTCTCTCTCTTTGAGACCACTCCATTCATGACTTACTCTTTGCCACCTATTCAAACGAGCTTTCCTTCTCAAGCTCCGCCTACCTTTTCATTCCCATACACGTATCCAAAGAACCTCAACACCTTATATGGGACATCCCTATTCTCAGGCACCATCACCTCATCCGACCACGATTTCATCAAGCAAATGATGGACAAAATGCAAAACCCGGAGGCTTCCGCTTTGAAGTCGTAGCGCTATTGACATACGAGCAAGTTTGTCGGGAGCCCATTCACCCTTCTGTCCCCCTTCATTCATATCCTCCTCAATGGGAGTTGCCAAAGTTTACTCATTTTAACAGTAAAGAGGATCCTCAACAACACTTGCGATCATTTAGACATGCTTGTTATTTGATTGCCCATGATGATGCCTTGTTACTCCGCACCTTTCCCATGTCCTTATCAGGGCCTGCCTTGGAGTGGTACAGTGCTTTAACCCAACGACTCAATCTTCTCTTTTAACCAACTAGCCCAATCTTTCTTGGATCATTTCTCCATTAACATTGCCAAGAAAGTATCTATCATCGACCTCTATGCCATCCGACACCAAGACGAATCTATCGCAGATTTCGTCGGACGATGGCGGGGCCTTATCAACCAACTTACGTATGCCTTGCCTCAAACCGAACTTATCGAACTCTTTACGCGGGCCTGCGCTAAGCACATCTCCCCTACCCTCCAAATTCAAACTTTCCGTACATTCGACGAGGTTTTACTATGGCTCGAAAATTAGAAATTCGAGCCTTAGAGGAAGAGAAATTGCGGTTGTCACAACAAGAACTCCACTTTCCGAACTCCCGATTCTACCAATAAACCAAATACCACCACTCCTCACGCGTCAACCTCTTCTAAATCAAAAGGAGCTGTCCACGCGGTGATGGTCAAATCCCAACCACCGTCCAATACTCCACCAAAACCACCTATAAATACAAAGCCGAGCCCACCAATTACACTCCTTGGGAGAAACTTATGGCGTCATCCTAGAGAAATTGCTCAAGTCAGGGCTATCACCTTGCCCCCTGTAAACCTCACTCACTCGGGTTTGACTCCACCCGCGCAATACCTTCCCCGTACAAAGAAAATGACTTTTGTAACTTTCACCGCGTAAAGGACATAGTCATGAAAACTGCAAGATGTTGAAAAACATAGTGCAGAAATGGTTGATGCAGGGATATAACACTCGATAATCCTAACGCCCCGCTAACCGAAATCTGAAAATTTTCAACAAGCCATTCCCGAATCACTCGTCCAAAGAGCAACGTAAACCAAGATATCTTAGGCCGAGGAGAGTGTTCATGAGATCCATGCAGATTCGATACCCACCAAAAGCCTCTATCGAGAAAATTTTGAATCAAGCCTCTTCACTAACACAGAGCCCGAACCTCCTTTACCACCATCAAGCCAAAGCGAAATCATTCCTTTACCCATAGAAGAGTTAATCGCCTGTGCTTCCCTTCCCATTAATGAGTCTTCTTACACCACATCCCTACAAGATCTGCGAGCGATGTTGTCTAATCTATCCATTTCCCGTGACGTCTCCTTCTACCACTCTTGCCGCACAAGAGGAGGGTACGCCACTCCTTTTGACATCCTTAGATGAGAAATCTCTCGCACCGACATCATTAAATTCTTTAGTCATGGCAAACCCCCTCCAACATGCCCTTCTGCCTATTAGTCCCTCGTCACCTAAATCTTTTCAACAACCCGTCGACCTCTTAGCATCTACTGATACAGTGCCTCATCCGCCTCTTGTGTCACACCCGCAATGGATTGGAATTACAACTCACTTTTCCTCTGTACCAAAATTACAAATTACACCTGGAGACTGTCATTCCACGTAAGATGACACAGTTCCCTATGGGAACGTTTGAGTACTCCTGTTTCTACTCAAATGCAAATGACTGATCCCGATGTCTCCACCATCTACCCGAAGTGCTTACAGAAGCTTAAAATGCCCCTGTTCTCGCCTTCACCCCCCTCACCTCTACCAAATTCCCCGTCCACTTCTATCAACTTAACCAGATCTTCCCCTACGCTTGGGACCTCACCAATGCCCAGTCTAACACACCCGCCTAAGCGACTCGATTTATCCCAAAATAAACCCGCCCCGCCACCTAGGAGACAAACGCAATCCGGGCCTCTATCAAAACCCTCATCTTCACACCCACCTTCCATATTGGGACCTCATCCCTCCACCTTACATCAATATATCATACCTCCTTTGTTTTCTGCAAAACAACCTACGCCTTTTACACCTATACAGAGATCAAAGGGTATCACAACATCGTTACCCCGCGTATCCGGTCCACCTATCAACCCTAAACCAATCCCATCATCAAAGGATTTATTTTCTGTCACTCCCCTTTCTCCGTGGTTGTTTCCCGCTACCATGCCATCTGTAGCCTCATCATCTAACCAATTAACGTAACCACGTGTCCAAGAAACCACGTTTAGTGAAAAACATGTGTCAGCACCCCTCGACTAAACCACCACCCATACGAACTAAACACGCCCAAACATTACCACAACCCACACAATCAATACCCTCATCTTCTTCTCGATTTTGACCCCACTCAAAGGATCCTACGCCAAAATCCTTGCTATGTTGGTGGAGAATGCGACCATCTCTCTACCCCCACTTCGACCTTATGACCCGTCTAAGCCCCGACCTGTGGATTATGATGAGTCTAAAATCTGCGCCTATCACCGCACACCTGGACATGATGTAGAAGGATGCAAAGCTCTAAAAACCATCCTTCGCCACCACCTCTTCCGGATCGAAAGATTAAGAAAAACAACTTACGCAGGGAGAGACCTCTAGCGTCAATTCCCTCTACTATACCATCTGTCCCCGCCTCACCAAGATCGATCATTATTACAACCCCACCTCTTGAAGACCATGAATTATCCCAACCATCTTCTTCATCTCAGGTCTACGAGATTAATATGATTAGTGTCACTACTCGAGATGACGGAAAAACAATGGGAAGGCGAAGAAAACACACTCATGCGGCATCTCTTTCTCCTTCAACCATCCCGATTACACCACCACCTAAAGTGGTTATTCGCGGACCCGCCTATCCCGTCTCTAATGGAGTTGCCCACCGAACCATGATCAAACAGCTTCATCAATCGCCCGTAAAAATGACACTATATGATCTCATTCAGACTTCTGAATCTCATCGACAAGCTCTCGTTGAGATCCTTCAAGGGATAGAGGTTTTACCCAATGAAACCCCCCCCGTGGCCTCCATTCTAACACCCAATCACGTTTCTTCTCTCACCAAACAATCCATCTCCCCCACCACTTCTGTCTCAAAACAACAAGCCGCTGCAGTTAGTTTCTCGGAAGATGAAATTATCGACTTTGGTACAGAAGACCCTGACCCTGCCCTTTTCATTTCCGCTTACGTCCGAGACATTCGAGTACGTCGGGTTATGATTGACGGGGTGCTTAGCCTAAACATCATCTCTTCAAAAGCCTTCCAACAAATGAACATCCCTTCTAGTTGCATGTGTGCCAACCCCATCATGTTGCGGTCATTCAATGATGCTATTACTTCTACCTTAGGCACCGTGATCCTCAACATTCGCGTAGGCCCACGTACTTTGCCCGAACTCTTCTATGTCCTCAAGGAGAGTTCCAATATAATATATTGCTAGGTCGTCCTTGGATCCGGGCCATGGGATGCGTTCCCTCAACATTACATCGATGTATAAAATTTGAGTACGAGGGGAAGTCCTACACTGTAAAAGCTGATCCTCCCCCCTTCAAAACTTGCAATATGTTATACCGCCCAAACGATGTGCTTATACCAATTAAGACACCCATACATTCAACCCAACCATCCTCTTCAAATGTACCTCAACCATCCACCTCAACTGCACCTACGCCTTCAATTGATGAAACCACCATTGCAAAAGCCACTTCCCTTCCCGCAGCTAACATTCCAACCTCCGACCCCTTAGTAGATGTTTTTCAGCGCCTTACGCTGGGGGAGTACCGCCTATATAACGTTAGTTCTTTCCCTACCCCGCAGGAGTACGGACAATTACATGCACATCCCACCTACGACCGTCGTGTGGGGGAGATAATCTCTTACGGACCACCCCATTGCCACACTAACCTAACGTATGGGGGTGTTGATGCATCCTCCATTACCCCTGAACCTCCTCTTGGTGTGGTTCCCTTCCAATCCGATTTTCAATACTTGACAAATCGTCGTTTCGCCCTCACCTTCTTGACTCGCTGTGCGTGGAAAGGCTTTGGTTTTGGCCTTTACGAACAAGGCCGACATACTCTCATCCCCATCACCACACGCAAAACATAATGATCGCAGGTGGTCTTGGTTTTTCCAAACACCTACGCAAGAGACACCTCCTGTCACCGTATCCTCGGAAGAAGAGGACGTCGCCCCTACCGAACCATCATCACCCACTTTGCCATCATCTCCCACAGAATCGATGGACCCTGAATCTATCCCTCCTAACTTTTTTTTTTCATAAATGCTATCTTCATAGGTCCTCTCACTTATCAACGCGATAATGAGGACCCATCTTCTCTTCCCCTTCTGTATCCAGACATGATCGAAGAGGATTCACCTTTGATTAATGTTGTTGAATGCCAGGATGACGACTCCATCCTCACTTACCTAGGCGCGGATGATTCTTATATTCAACGTGCCTTACCATCTGAAACTCAAACCATGCTGAACGAATCTACTATAGAAATCAACATCCACACGGAGGAAGATCCTCACATAGTGAAGATCGGACAATCACTTGACACATCAGAACGAGCCGCCTTTACCACCTTTCTCCGTGCTCGCAACCAAGCTTTCGCATGGTCTTACGCTGACATGCCAGGAATTGATCCTACCATTGCCGTCCATAACATCACTCTAAACCCCGATTCCAAACCAGTCAAGCAGAAATTGAGAAAAATGCATCCACGCATTGCTCTCTTGGTCAAAGAGGAGCTCCAACGACTCCTTTCTGTTTCCTTCATTCTGCCTATTGACTATCCTCAATGGATTTCTAACATCGTACCTGTCACGAAAGCGACGGGGGGACTTCGGATATGCACGGATTTCTGGGATCTTAACCTCGCCGCCTCTAAGGATGACTTCCCCCCCAAGTATTGATCAACTTGTTGATCTCACTCAAGGTCATGAAATGCTTTCTCTCATGGATGGCTTTTCGTGTTACAACCAAATTTTGGTTGCCCTGATCAATACAAAAGCTGCCTTCATAACTCCTTGGGAACTTTCATTTACTGTAATGCCGTTTGGCCTTAAGAATGCTTTGGTGCGACCTATCGGGGCTATGACCTACATTTTCCATGACATTATGCACACTATCCTCGAAGATTACGTTGATGATCTTCGGCAAGTCTAAACATCGCAGTGAACATCTCGATGTTTTAACCATTATTTTTTATCGCTTTGTTACAATATTCTCATCTGTCTTCAACCAAAGAAATGTGTCTTTGTGTCCTTTCGGGAAACTTCGGCTTTATCGCCTCTTTACGTGGCATTGAGGTCGATCCATCTAAAGTAAAAGCTATCCTAGAAATGCCCCCACCCAAAACCTTAAACAATTGCGTAGTTTGCGGGTAAACTTCAATCCATCCGGCGTTTCATTTCCCAACTCTCGGATCGATGTCACCCTTTTCATCACCTTCTAAAAAAGGACGTTGCCTTTCAATGGAGTGAGGAGTGTCACCAAGCCTTCGAAGCTCTCAAAACATATCTCTTGCAGCCACCTGTGCTTATCCCACCCCAGGACGACCGTCCTTTCTACCTTTATCTTTCCGCCACTGACCATGCTATAGGAGCTATGCTCGCCCATCGAGACCCGGCACGCCGAGAGCAGCCGCTTACTTATATCGGTCGTACCCTCGTGGATTACGAGACTAGGTATACACATGTAGAAAAATTGTGCCTGGCCCTATCATTCGTCGCCACCAAACTCCGACATTACCTCCTGAATCACAAAACTTTCGTCATCACCAACACAGACCCCATTCATTATATGTACGCCAAACCACACCTAAACCAACGCATCGCTCGATGGCTCATGCTCCTCGCCGACCTCGACCTTGAATTTATACAACAGAAATCAATCAAAGGACAAACTCTTGCAGATCAACTTGCGGAGGCCCCTCTACCTGGGGAACAATTTACCAATTTTACCTTCCCCGACGAACTCATCGCCACTCTTTCGCTCGGAGAAGTGTCGTATCAAATGACCCTCTTCTTCGATGGATCTAAGTGCCGCGCGGCGAGGAGCCGCATTGTTCTCATCCTCTTGACGCTGAACCTATGCCTCTTTCATTCCGACTTGATTTCCCTTGCACTAATAATACAAAATGGAATACGAGGCCCTGGTTCTAGGTCTCCAAGTTGCGTTACACTTAGGTATCAAATCTATCAACATTTTCGGCGACTCTCAATTGGTAGTCAATCAAGTTATGGGCGTCTACCAATGCAAAAATGAGGAACTTCAGAAGTACAAACACCACGTGGAGTCACTTCTAGCCTTATTTACCCACTATTCTATACAAACCATTCCCCGCTCCACTAACAAATTTGCGGATACTATGGCTTGCTTAGCCTCGCAAATTCCCGCCGCGCCAACTGACTCTGAATTATTCGTCGTGGTCCAACAACTTTTTGCACCATCCTATTTAACCCTGGTAGTTTGCATGATAAATACTGTGTCTACTAATTCACGGATACCCGTACCACCAATTTCATGACTACCTTACAATCTCTCGTCCTCCCACCTGATCTTACTAGTAACGGCAAACGTGCTTTTCTTAAAAGTGTTTCGCGTTATGTTGTCATGGGGGGACTCCTCTATAAACGTGGCTTTGATGGTATCCTCCTTCGCTGTCTAACTAGCATGGAGGCCACTCATACCATCCAACAAGTACACGATGGGATTTGTGGTGGACACTTTAGTGGCCTTGCCGTGGCTAAACGAATCCTTCGCCTAGGTTATTATTGGCCTACTCTCAATAACGACTGCTACGAATATGTTAAGCGTTGTGTCATGTGTCAACAACATGCCAATCTTCAACATACTCCTAGCCACCCGCTACAGGTCGCACGAGATCTTTGGCCTTTCTCACAATGGGGTTTAGACCTTATTGGTGAGATTCACCCGACCTCTTCACAACGTCACCGTTGGATAATCACAGCGACCGAATATTACACAAAATGGGTGGAGGCCGTTCCACTCATTTCAATCAAAAAAGAAAAAATTGTCGAATTCATTAACCATCACATTATCTGTCGTTTTGGTATTCCTCATCGCCTAATAACAGATAATGGTAAATCTTTCAAAAATAAGTTGTTACAAGACCTTTGTGACAACTTTGGTATCAAACTTAGTTTCTCGTCACCTTACTATCCACAAGCCAATGGGCAAGCCGAGTCTTCTAATAAAACTCTAACCAAAATCCTCATGAAAGTCGTCAATGAATCTGGAAGAAATTGGCACGATCACATTCCCTTTGCCCTTTGGGCTTATCGTACTAGCATTCGTACCTCCACTAATGCCACACCTTTTTCATTGGTATATGGCACCGAGGCTGTTTTGCCTCTCGAAATACAAATACCCTCCCTTAGAATATCTCTTCAGGATATTCTCACCAACGATGATTTCCGCCAAGAGCGGTTAGCCCAATTAGAGCTTCTTGACGAACGACGTCTTACAGCTCTCGATCACCTCCAAATCTATCAAAAACGCATCAAGCGTGCTTATGATAAGCGACTTCATGAGCGTACCTTTAAGGTTGGTGATCTTGTCCTCAAAGAGAATCAACATGTAACCAAACTAGAAAAGAGCAAACGTGGAAAATTTGCTCCCAATTGGATTGGGCCTTATATAATCACTCACACCTATGGATCAGGCACTTATCGTTTAGCTTCGCTTAATGGTAAACCTGAGCCTGAACCCCTTAATGCCTTGCATCTTCGACCATTCTACTGTTGAATCTAGTGTTATATCACTCCTTATCTACCTACTGCTCGTCCCTTGAGCTCATTTACCGCTACATACACTTTGTTTTCTATATCTCCGAATAAACTCAAAATCACTTCGCACCTCCCCTTGATAATGCCTTCCCCTTTTTTAGTCTAGTCCATGACTTTAAAGTATTAAAATAAGCCGTATTCTTATGGGATTTTCTTGAGTCAAACTTCCTGCTAAACTAGATGCTTCACGCCAAAAGAACATCTAGTTATCTAAAATTAAATATAGACTGCTCCCTCGAAGGACAACTATATGCCAAACTATTGCTGCTACTATAAATAGACTGCTCCCCTGAAGGACAGCTATGCACTAAAATCATCTCTCGCTTATTATAAATAGATCGCTCCCTCAAGGACAGACTATACATGGGGCCAGCCTTTATCCGAAGCTTCGCATTGATCACCTTCGTGAAGACCTCAAGAATAAAACAATCAATATCCCTTGTAGACTTCCCGCATCGATCGCTACATTCAATAAAATAAAGCCTCATTCAAAAGAACTTTTGAGTCATGGACTTGTCTATTTAGGGTAGGTTCTCTTTCGTCAGAACACTCACTTTGTAATAAGTTTTCCGTACCTCAGCTATACCATCCACCTCACCTCACCATTTGTTTCAACTCAAGGGACGTGATGTACACCCGATATATTGTGATCTTATAACTCTTTTCACCTATTGAATTCTCATCTATGCACGGTACTGGGGCTTCAAGCTCGTTCTCTACGTTGTGTGGTTTGTTTAGCTCTTTTCACCTACGGAGCACTCTTTCCACTTTGCCTCGCATCTAGGATTGTGTGTTGATTTTAATCAGGACATGGTTCCCTTCTACTTGGGTAGGCTAACTTTCGCTTCCCTTATACCTTTTACAACATCACCAATTCATTACCAACACCATCAACCTTACCTTACCAATATTAATATCAACATTTTTACCAACCAAAAAATTGCCTAACCATACCTAAATTCACCTCTCCTTGGTCCTCGGGAGAACTACATCGGTCTGAGGCCCTTCCTTGCTTTGTGCAATGGGCTATGTAGGCAGCACTTCGGAGACATGGGGTCTCCCAAGGTTAGCTCGACCATCCCCTACCATAACCTATCTTGTGTGGTGAATATAAATATTTTTGTGTATTTTTATTTTTATCACATTTCTCTTTATCCTTTTTCGAAACACCGAAAATCAAAACACCGACAATCTTATTATTATCATAACTCAAATCAACATACATACTCAATTTTATTTAGATGTTAAACAAATACATCTTCTCTATCATCGACACGCAGGTCGGCATCCTTATTTATTCTTATACCTCGCTAACATATACTCAGACCATCACAACTCATCCCGAACTAGGTGATGATCGTGATCGTCGACCCCTCTCGCCGGGCCTCTCTGTCCTCAAAGGTACCGCGGCTATTGGTACCGCCCACTGATCTGCCAACTCTTCTCGTTTCTTTACTCGTCTCTCGCTTGGTCAAGTGAAGTTCGACTCTGCGATCGCTTTGAACTCTCCTTTGATTAAAAATCCTTCGACCGATCTCCAAAAATGAAATTCGATCCGTTGTTTTGGTTTGGGAAGCCCATTTACAGAGGAACCGATGGCGGTTGCGTAACTGACGGCGGTCGAGTAGGAACCGCATCGGTTAGGAAAAAGTAGGCTATTTTTAGTAAAATAGCCCACCTTCCCCGCTTTTCTCCCGAGAGATCGGGCCATTGCGGGCTTGGTCAAGTGGCTGAGAAGGTCGGCTTTGGGTGCGAGTAAGGAGGCATTAGTTATAGATGTGAGTCTAGACCAAGTCATGGGTCCTAATTAGGTTAGTTTAGGGTTAGGGCTAGGTCATGATGAAGTGGCAAAGTGAGGTGGTAGGTAAGGTGGTGTGGATTTATCAATTACAAGGTAATTAATAAATAATTGTGTAAAGCTTAGGTAATGAGGTTAGGTTGCGAAATGGGATGCGGGTCACAAGGGGTCGTGAGACACGAATTTGGTGTCTACATTAGCCCCTTATTGTCGTGTAGCTTGTTCCGTAAAGTGCACAGCGACAATAATATGAAGTGGTTTCTCATGTTAAAGATATAGGTAATCCCCCTCAAATCTATCGCAGATTGAGTGAACGGAAATCGGGGATAGGGTTGATAAAGGTAAATGTTGTAGAGAGGATGGTAAGGTGGTGCGGTAGGTCCAAGGAAGCGAGACGCATGTTGAAATGCAATAGTATTTACTAGGGTACATGATTTGACAAGCAAACCAAAGAATGTATAGGCAAAGGTCGATAGTTTATCCAAACAAGGGTGATATAATCCTGGTATCCAAGGCATGGAAGTAGCTCCGTGGTATATAATGGTAAGGTACAGGAACGTTTAGGCATGTTCGGCAAGTACTCAAATGGTTGGTTTGGTTGAGATAAACGTCCACGGTCTCAGGTCTAGGCAAAGTTGGTCATCAGATCAAGTCAAGGACCCTAATCATGCTAAAACACGAACAGGTGAGCTCTATTGAACAAAAAGCTACATGATGGATGGATAAATTAAAACGGTGATTGTGGGTATGGTATGGTTAATTGGTGCGGCCTTAGGGCGGGCCAAATGGTTAGGTGCGGCCTTGGGTCGGGCCAAATGGGTTGGTTGCGGCCTTGGGTCGGGCCAAATGGTAGGTTAAGGCCTTGGGTCGGGCCAAATGGGGTGGTTGCGGCCTTAGGTCGGGCCGAATGGTAGGTTGAGGCCTTAGGTCGGGCCGCCGACCTGGTAGGTTGAGGCCTTAGGTCGGGCCACCGGTAGGTTGAGGCCTTAGGTCGGGCCGACTGGTAGGTTGAGGCCTTAGGTCGGGCCAATTATCCTCTCATATTCACTCGGCCTGTGCCCCGCGATCCACCTCAATCGCTCTACACCTCTCAACTCCTCAGCTATGTTCTCGGTTACCATATAGTTCCCGTAGGGCCTCCAACAGATATCCGCAACCGTCACTCTCTCCCATACCTGCCTATAATACTCAATGTCACCCGGCACGGCTTTGAGATCTTGCCTCTTGTTGCTCGGACCCATCGTCGGAATCCCAACCTCTGTACTCCGGTCTCTCCTGCCTGTATAGATCGGCCTATTGGTCGCACACAAACAATGTGCTCATAGGCCCAACAGTGTAATAAGTATGAGCAATCCAACGTTGTCCTGTGACTTCGCCTACAAGCCCATAAACCCCTGTATAGCTCCGCCAAATACGCAGGTGCCCATGCAAACGTAACGTTCCTTTCTATCATCTCCCAGATAACACACATCAATGCCTTTGGAAATTTTCCCCCTTCCGCCCTCGGTAATGCATAATACCCTACTGCTATCATTAATATCACTGCTAACCTTGTCTCCTCAGGGTGTGCTGCATACATTACCCCATATGTAAACGATAAACCTCGCTGTGTCAAATCTCGTGCGTATGGACCAAATACTGCTGTTATCGCTCCCCGTGCCGCGCTAGGTAGTGCCTGATATACTGGCTCTCCTGTAATAGGGAGTCTCAAAATCCGAAACACATCTTCCAATGTTACTTGCTATCTCACCTTGCTGGATAGAAGGTATTTGTCTCAGATTCCATCTCTCAATCGGGTACCTGTAACATACCATGGTTACGTGCGATTCGTGAATAATAACTAATTCCACTTAACCCCAAACGATTTATCAATGTCCATTCCGCTTGGTGTTACATCCACTCGGATTCGTGACAACAATACGGCTGCACACTATCATTCATCCTCAACTCGTCTCTGCTGCATACACCAAAACAACAAACAACCATTCAACCCGCTTAGGGTCTTTTTCAAACATTCTCGAAATTTCTCCAAGAATCGGCATCGTTATACATAACCGATATCGGTTGCATAACCGATACCGATTATCCCTAACGCCACATCGTCACTGTCAATTTTATACACCTTCCTTAAAAACAACCACCTACGACAATAATTTGCTCGCTTTCTTCGTTTTTATACATATAAACATACTCAAACCCCGATTGCCTACCCGTAACACTTACCTCACCTGCGCAACCCTTGTTATCATGTTTTCTTTCTCATATTTACCCACCTATTCTACCCCATCTTCTTCACAAAACCATGCAGAAATCAAATCACAACCAAAACGTTTACCTCTTGGGTTGCATAGAGTGAGCAAGCGGTGGCCCTTGTCTTCTCTCTTGTCCCTGCCTGCTGGATGTTTCTCCTCGTCCCGCCATTATCACCACCTTTTTCAAACTCGCTTGCTATCTTCCTCAATCTCGATCACAATTCCCTTTTCTTGTCTCTTCTCTCCTTATCACTCGGATTTCTCATGCAAAACTCGTCATGCATCGCCAAAAGCGCTGCGCGTTCGCGCTTTTAACCTCTTGCATGGCTCTAAAATTAAAACTTCAGTTGCCACCCTAGCTTTTTTATTTTTAGAAAAGCCCATACCTAAATAACCGGTATCGGTTGCTTAACCGATATCGGTCTGTTAGCTACCGACATCGGTTACCTAACCGATACCGGTTACACACCCTCCTTTTTGAAACAGGGTTCTTTTCTTCATTTCTCATCTAAATTTTTGTCGCGCCCGCCTCTTTGCCTGCATAAACAACACAATTTACCACATTTTGTTCATCCACCACATATAACATTACATTTTCATTAAACATCATTTATACCAATACACAACCCTCAACTACAAATATCAAAAAACTATCAATCTATACATCATTTGGATCCAACTCATCAGTTACATATATCACACTGTCACAAAACCACCAATTTATCACATAACCTGTCATTCATATATACGCACAAAAACATCAGCATCATCTATCTATCAACATGTCAATTAAACTCATCACACATTCTATATATTACCAAACCATTAACAAAATATTTCAACACATTTTAAAAACAGCATGTGGATCAAAACATCATCTATATATATATATACAAATTTTCAACAATACAATGTGCCCTACATCGGGGCCTCTGTGATCACATAATATACCAAAGCCGGCACGCAGGCCGCAATACCTACCACAAATCTCGACTCGCTCGCAGCAGCGCTCTCTCATATCAAAATATACTCGCTCGCAGGCCGGTATCAAATGTACAACCCGTACTCGGCTCGCAGGCCGGTATATAATAAATAAATCAATCAAAACAATGAATAAATGTAGGCACGCAGGCCTCTATCAATACAACCGGTTCGCAGACCGGTGCCCGCTTTCTATACAAAACCACATCGGGATCTATCGCTCTCCCCACCGCCCTCGCACCTCTCTCCCCGCTGGTCCTGTGGCGCCTCTCGCCTCCTCGCCACATAGACATGCCACCGTGGGCTGCCCCTCCCGAGATCTCTGGCCGCGCGAGGTCTCGCTCTATGAGCCGCATATGCTCGATAATCGACTCCGTGATTATCAAGAATATCCCGATAATAACGGCCTCTGCTCTAACCTCCATATAACGATCTCTCGCCACCAAGGAATCTGGGCCGGTCCCTGGCACCTAACACCAATATCCCCGAGCTCGTACTCCGCACTTTTTGGCCGGGTGTGGTGCGTGGTGGTGCTACTCGTGCTCGTACTGCACTGTGGGCCGTGGTGGTATCTCGGGCAATGGTACATGGCTGGCTGCCGCTTTAGGCCGTATGGCTGCCGTACTGCACTGCACTGTGGTCTTTGCTTGGTGGTGCCGCCGTGCTCGTACTTTCCGAGCTCAAGCTACTCGCCCTCAGAAACCCCTATTCGTGCTCGTCAGCAGCAGCCTAATCGCCCTCGTAATAGCTGCACTCGCCTCGGAGCTGATCTCTCTCTCGCAGCCACTGCCGCCAAGTCTGGCTGTGCTGCAGCTGTGTACTTTACCTCGCCGCTCTCTCGTCTGGGCCCACTGCACTCCAGAGGCCGCTGCACGTGCACCCGGCATCATCCACACCTCACCGCTGGTCTCTCCACTACCTGGTCCTGGATCCCAAGGCAGTGGTGCCGGGCAGTGGGGCCTCTACATCATCCCTCCGGTACTAAGGGAAGGGAGGTGGCTCGCCTGTGGCGCCCCATCTCGCCTGCGCACCCTCTCTAAGGGTATCCGCCGTACTCTCTCGCCTCCGTCCCGCTATCCAGAATGTATACTGGATCAGGCGCAGCTGTATGCGGGCTCCTCTGCCAGGCTGGTGACCTCTGTAGGGTCTCCATATAATGTCTACTGCGGTAAGGCCCTCTAGCATATGTCTATAGTAGGCCACATCCCGACCTGCAACAACTGCTCGTGGCTGGCCCACAACCCCCAACCACCTCTGAAAGCCATATCGGTATACGATCTGTGGCCCCGGGCTGGGTAGCCCCTGACTACTCGGCTCGATGCATACGATGTGCTCGTATGCCCAACAGTGCAACAAAAAGGTCGAACAAATACCAAATCGCCTCCTCCGGCGATAGCCCCATAACTCCCTGTATAATTGCACCAGATATACTGGTGCCCATGCAAAACAGGTGTGCTCCTCCACCATCTCCAGTAGCACCCCCATCAATGCCCGTGGGAAGCGGCCTCCCTCTGAATCCGGGAGGGCGAAGCAGGTGACCCCTATCATCATCAACACGGCAAGCCGTGTCTCATGTCTGTGTGCGCGGTACATGTCCCCATATCCAATGCTCGCGCTATGATATGTAAGAAGCGCGGCTGCATCCCCAAAAACCTGCAGGATGCTATCCATGGCGATCTTCGAATCCACTCGAAAATGGCCTCTCCTCGATCGGTAGCCGCAGGATGCGATACACATCCTCTAATGTGACCGTCATCTCCCCGGTCGGCAGATGGAACACATTGGCCGCCGGATCCCATCTCTCGATGAGGGCGACCATCAGGCTGTGATCTCTGTCGATCGCTCTGTACCTCTGGACCCCGCCGAGCCCCACCTCGCGCATGATGGCCCAATGCGCCGCAGATATGTGTGGCCTCATCCGACTCAATAGTGGAGGCATCCTATCACGCATCGTCAACTGCTGACGTGCCTGCAAAACCAACCCACATTCTTAGACCCACTCTTTATTATAACACCTACTTTACCATCTAAACCCCCTTTTGTAACACCCAAAATCTAACCCCACACCTCACCTTTCTCCAACCCAACACAACTCACCCCACCAAGCCCCCCAACCCACCTTAAAACCTAAACCCTAAACCCTAAACCCCTAACCCAATCCCCTACCCCAACCCAACACAACCCACCCCACCAAGACCCCAACCCACCTTCAAAACCTAAACCCTAAACCCTAAACCCCTAACCCAATCCCCTCAACCCAACCCACTCACCCAAAACCCACCCAACCACCCAAAACCCAACCCCATACCCACCCGAAACCCAACCTACAAAACACTAAACCCTCAACCCCTAACCCTATCCCCTTCCCCACTCCCAACTCAACCCCACCCACTCACCCAAACAAACCAAACCCACAACCCAAAACAAACAAACCAAACCCAACCCAAAACCCAATCCCACACCCAAAACCCAACCCAAAACAAACAAACCATCCCCAACCCAACCCCACACCCACCCCCAACCCAACCCAACCCCTACATAAACCCACAACCGGCGCCGGTCGATACATCACCGACGCCGGTCACCAACAACTGTACCCTTTCCTAAACTTTAGCGACCGATGCCGGTCGCTTAGTGACCGACATCGGTCACTGTTCTCTCCCGGAGCCGAACCCCCGCGCGGCCCCCAAACTCATTTTTTTACCTATTTCTACCCATTCACCCACCCAAAAACCCTAAAATTTTACACACCTAGCCGCCTTAGCCTATCTAACCTATCTACCCTCTCCCTTTCTCAAATTACCTCCATTTACCCATTATTTCCTACAAAATACAAATTCCTACCCAAATCCCAAAAACACCATAAATCAACCAAATCACCAAATTAAAGAGTTTAGAACCTACCGGTACGACGACACGTCGTCGTGGTGGGATGGGTGGTGGCGGTCCAGCTGGTCCAGCCCCTCCCGCTCCTCCTGCCTGTGCCATGGCTCCAATCCTGATCTGCTGGGTCCCCGGTCAATCACCTGCTGCCTCCTCAACTATTCGGGCCCACTATCAACTCTCTCCGCCAATCAAATAGCTCCACCTCACTCAATACCCCTCCAAATCAACTCTCCACGTCAGACAAGTCAATTTTGGATTACAAATAACAAAAGTGACAATGACAGGCCGTATGTTTCTTTTTATAGGTATTTCGACCTACACCGATGTCGGTTTCCTTTCTGCCCTAGGAAACCGGTATCGGTCCCTTAACCGATATCGGTCATGATGAATCGACGTCGGTCTGATACCCCTTTTACCCCATTCTTTGCCGTTCCTTATTCCTTGCCTCTTTTTCACCAATATCGCCTCTGTCCGGCCCAACCCAAGGCCTCGCCCTACCAATTGGCCCGACCTAAGGCCTCAACCTACCATTTGGCCCGACCCAAGGCCTCGCCCCACTTATTTGGCCCGACCCAAGGCCTCAACCTACCTATTTGGCCCGACCCAAGGCCTCAACCTACCTATTTGGCCCGACCCAGGCCTCGCCTACCACCGGCCCGACCCAAGGCCTCAACCTACCTGGTGGCCCGACCCAAGGCCTCAACCTACCTAATTGGCCCGACCCAAGGCCTCGCCTACCAATTGGCCGACCCAAGGCCTCAACCTACCTATTTGGCCCGACCCAAGGCCTCGCCCCACTTATTTGGCCCGACCCAAGGCCTCGCCCCACTTATTTGGCCCGACCCAAGGCCTCGCCCTACCAATTGGCCCGACCCAAGGCCTCAACCTACCTATTTGGCCCGACCCAAGGCCTCGCCCCACTTATTTGGCCCGACCCAAGGCCTCGCCTACCAATTGGCCCGACCCAAGGCCTCGCCCTAACCTATTCGGCCCGACCTAAGGCCTCAACCTACCAATTGGCCCGACCTAAGGCCTCAACCTACCAATTGGCCGACCTAAGGCCTCAACCTACCAATTGGCCCGACCTAAGGCCTCAACCTACCAATTCGGCCCGACCTAAGGCCTCAACCTACCATTTGGCCCGACCCAAGGCCGCAACCACCCCATTTGGCCCGACCCAAGGCCTTAACCTACCATTTGGCCCGACCCAAGACCGCAACCAACCCATTTGGCCCGACCCAAGGCCGCACCTAACCATTTGGCCCGCCCTAAGGCCGCACCAATTAACCATACCATACCCACAATCACCGTTTTAATTTATCCATCCATCATGTAGCTTTTTGTTCAATAGAGCTCACCTGTTCGTGTTTTAGCATGATTAGGGTCCTTGACTTGATCGATGACCAACTTTGCCTGACCTGACCGTGACGTTTATCTCAACCAAACCAACCATTTGACTTGCCGAACATGCCTAAACGTTCTGTACCTTACCTTATATACCCTGGAGCTACTTCCTATGCCTTGGATACCAGGATTATATCACCCTTGTTTGGATAAACTATCGACCTTTGCCTATACATTGCTGGTTTGCTTGTCAAATCATGTACCCTAGTCGCATTTATTGCATTTCAACATGCGTGCCGCTTCCTTGGACCTACCGCACCACCTTACCATCCTCTCTACAACATTTACCTTTTATCAACCCTATCCCTGATTTCCCGTTCACTCAATCTGCGATAGATTTGAGGGGGATTACCTATATCTTTAACATGAGAAACCACTTCATATTATTGTCCGCGCAGCTTTACAGAACAAGCTACACGACAATAAGGGGCTAATGTAGACACCAAATTCGTGTCTCACGACCCCTTGTGACCCGCATCCCATTTCGCAACCTAACCTCATTACCTAAGCTTTACACAATTATTTATTAATTACCTTGTAATTGATAAATCCACACCACCTTACCTACCACCTCACTTTGCCACTTCATCATGACCTAGCCCTAACCCTAAACTAACCTAATTAGGACCCATGACTTGGTCTAGACTCACATCTATAACTAATGCCTCCTTACTCGCACTCCAAAGCCGACCTTCTAGCCACTTGACCAAGCCCGCAATCGATCTCTGGGAGAAAAGCGGGGAAGGTGGGCTATTTTACTAAAAATAGCCTACTTTTTCCTAACCGATGCCGGTTCTACTACTCGACCGCCGTCGGTTACTGCTACGCAACCGCCATCGGTTCCTCTCAGTAAATGGGCTTCCCAAACCAAAACAACGGATCGGAATTTCATTTTTGGAGATCAGTCGAAGGATTTTTAATCAAAGGAGAGTCCAAAGCGATCAAGCAGAGTCCGTAACTTCACTTGACCAAGCGAGACGAGTAAAGAAACCAAGAGTTGGCGTGAAAGGAGATCAACTTGCACCTTCATCAAAAAAAAAAACAAGTAAGTTATATCTTGCATGTCCTCCATTATAACATTTCTTGTGCTTTTGGAATTGTAATCTTCCCAAATCCGTTCCTGAACCCATTATCTAACGTACCATTGCCTCTAACCATCATTCCTTAGCTTCTAACCATCCCATTTCTCAATACTATCCAAAAATCAGCCATTACAAACTCCACAACCAGCCCGGAAGATCCTAGAACCCACCGGTATCGGTTATCGAGAACCGCCATCGGTTATAGGTAACCGCATCGATCGTTCCTTTGATCAAAACCAGAAAACACCTTTCCCCTACCGGTTCGGCCAAGCAATTTGATTGATATTTTACAATATTTTGTGTTAACTCATATTAGCAGGGAAACTGACCACCTTCGAAAGGAAGTTTTACATTTCCTGGGCCCAAGGCAGTTTCCTCATTTATTATCTAATCAAAATCTTGTGGTCTTGTGTTCTTATTTGCAGGTAGTCCTTCCAAGACAAAAAGGAGTTCTTCGCAATCACCCCGATCTTTCTCTACGATGCGCACATCATCTCGACATTCTACAGGTATTCCTCCTAACCCTAACCTTATCTGTTTCTATAAGGAACGAAGCATTTCCGAGTGAAACAGCAGTAGAGGAGGATGTCTCATTATGGACAAATCAAACTCGTTAATTTCAATTGCACCAAGAAAAATCTCTAGAATACAATTTTTCATTATTTTATTTTGGACTAGATGTAAGAATGTATTGATACAATATCAAATGGTTTGGGAGCATCACTTCATGTGTTCAAACCTCTCTGCAAGGCTAGGTCTTTCCCCTTCCCCCAAGCCGAGTTCCAAGGAAATTCCACAAGGGCATTAATGCACTTACACTCGTATTGCATATGGGTGAACAATATTGTATGCATACTAAAGAAGCTAAGCTAATTAAATGAAACTAACACCAAGTAGTTCCAATAACAAAGCTAATATAATATAAACATCATGATAAAGCTTAAAGGAAATAGCTAATCTAATGCATCAACATGAATAAAACATCTAATGCTAAGCCATCCCTTGAAAATTGGATGTGTTTTGTAATGTATGATTGTTATTTAACATGAACCTATTTAGATCATAAGCAATCAATTTATATGTTGTCTCCAAGTGAGGAAATAATCTCACCAAAATGGCTTAATGGCCATGTTTGGATCTTCCTTTACTACTCAACTATGAGAAGAATGGATGCAAAGATGAAGTTATTCCAACAATGAAGAATGCTCTTATCAATATGCCTATAGTAATCACTAGCAAAAGTGTGGTGTAAGGTGTGAAGGAAGGTAGTAGGTTCTTTATATAGCTTTCCAATTTGGGAGAAGCTAGAAACCTAGTGAATGTGGGATAAAAGATAAAGTAGAATTAGAATGGATAAGCATGATTAGAGGGATTAATTAGTAATTAGCAACTCATGGGAGTTGGAGATGATTTAATTAATCAACTAGGATTAATTAATAGGCCAAGATAAGCTTAAAAATCTATTTAGAGGTGATTTAGAGGAAAATAGGTAGGATTGAGATTATTTAAAAGGGGGATTTAATTAATAAGAAGGTTTATTAATTAAATACAAGGTTATAAAGGCTTAATTAACTAATAATAGTTAATTAATTAATTATAGGAGGATTATAACTAACGAAGTGTCATTAATTGGCATCTGGAATGAAAGAAAGGCTAGTTAATTAACGAAGTGTCATTAATTGACCAAAATGGAGGGGAATGTTAGTTAATTAGCGGGAAATCACTAATTATAATAGAAATGATGGGAAAGAGGACAATTAGTACAATTTTAGTATTAAAACTACATAGGTGGATTTTAGGTGTCTACAAATATCACCATGTCATCTGCCACATCTACTCCATCCTTTCCCAAATAATCCATCAAATCCTAAAATGTCTTATCTCGTCTAACAGTTGAGACGTCCATTGAAAATACTCGTACCATAAGAGAGGCGGTTAATTGTTTGGTTGGCATGTGCATAGATGGGGAGAATCTAAAACATTTGGAATGCGAATGCGGGGAAAAAACTGAAAGTGAGTGGAAATTTGAACTGGGACATAAAATCAATGAGTGCATCGTGGGAATTCGAAGTCCTAAGAAGACGTTGGCTATTGACAACATGGCTCCATTGATAAAGTTTCATACTTGTGGTCGAAACTCCAACATATGAGGATCACGATATTTTTTAAAGGGGTGATGGTTTTGGGAAGTATTTGATTTTAGGTTAATATTTTGTATTGAAGACACCACCATACATGATTTCAATGATGATCCTTTCCTCTCGGAGACACAACTACTCATACATCTTCATTTGCGCCATCAACCCACAACACGGATGTCAAAGATGAAGAGATATCACAATTCTTTATGTCGCATGAATAGAGCATACCCTTTATTGTGCCTTAGCCAGACATTGGTCTTTCCCCATTAATGAATACACTACTTGAGGGTCTTTTTTCCATGGCTTTTCCAACATTTTTCCTAAAGGTAAAGAAATATTTAAACAACCACGCATGAAGGAGGTTCAATTACACAAATATTCCCTCCACTTAATATGTTACCATGATGACCGCTTTGGTTCCCACCCTCGGTTTTGCTACTGTTTTCTTAACCTCATTATGCACCATAGAAACCAATCTACATCAGTCATCTTCATAAAGAAAAACATTAAACATGGTATCCCACCAACTATGGCAGAGCTCCACAAGAAAATAGAAGAGTTCCCTAAATATTTTTTTCTGATCACTCTAATGTGATTCAAAATAACCTCCAAAGAACACGGTGTTTCTGTTCTAAAAGTAGAGGTGAAATCTCAGAAATGGTTGAGAAATTAGGCACACCAACATTATTCTTTACTCTAAGTGTTGCAGACACAAAATGGCCAGATCTCCATAAATGCATATCAAGCACTTGTCCTTATGATCCCCACTATGCACAATGCTTTAGAACACTCAACATTATTAATCACCTAGACCGTGTGGCTGATTACATGCATTAAAATCTCACAATATTTCATGAGAAAGTGATGTAGAAACACCTTGCGGAAAAGGATTATTGGTACAAGTATCACTATTCAATTCCGTTTATTTCATTTTTTCCTCAAAATCATTGTTTTTACATGTCCCTTTCTTGCAGGTATGAGTGACAACATAGATGTTCCACTCGTGTTCACATATTTTTATATCTAAAGGATACCCCTAATGTTGATACACTTAATCGGGAGAATAATGCTTCTATTGATGTTATCGAGACAAGACTTTGATAAATATGTCTCATCTTGGAACCCCCTTCTAACAAATCACCAAGCAGAAATTCTATATAGGTCACTCCATGATGATTCATGCTTATTATCATGAGTGCAAGTTTTGGCTTCCCGCCATTGTAAGACCTAGAGGAGCTTATAAACCGAGTTCGGTGACACAAAGTGTTCTAAGGGAACATGTTTACGGGAAAAATTCCCTCCTCGGATATTGATACAATGCACCTTAGGAAACACAACCTATTTCTTCTTTGTCCATAGATGAAAAAGGTGTTATTAAATACCTTCCTTCAAGGAATGATGATAAATTAAACATTCATAACAAAGCCATGATATTTATATGGAGAGCCAACATTGACTATCATCCCATGCTTTCCCAACATGTATTTCTTAAATACATTGCAAAGTATGCATCTAAAGTAGAGCAACACTCAGAGACATACCACCAAATGCTTTCTAGAATATTAGCGAAATTCAAACTTGATTTCCCCACATCATTCTCCATACGAAAGATGCTTACAGAGAGTATTTTTGAACATGACATAAGTACACAAGAAACCTATCACATGATTCTAAAATTTCCACTTGTTATGTCTCGTCGACCTTTCATTTCTTTAAATATAGGGAGAAAAATTCTTACGCAACTTATTGAATCATATTCTCAAGCACAAGAAACAACCCTACTTTTAAATGCAAACCTTTTATGTCCTCCACTATGAAATCCCTTTCTCTTATCCAATTTACTCGAGATTGGAGTTACAATAAATACAGGAATGGAAACAAATGGAAATGCCAAAATTTCCCGACCATTGTTTGTGCATATCCAAAAAATGTATTGGTCTCAACTCCTTCTATACAAGAAATTTCCATAATATTCATTTAGATATCGGTTCTACCCTGCATACTATTATTTTATTTTATTTTGATTGAAAAGCATATCCATATAATAATGATGAAATGTACAATGCTAATCATACAAAATCGGGTGGAAAAGATCACACCCCACATGCAGAGCAAAAGTAGCCATAAAAAGGCTACGAGTGGCACATATTACATAATCATATTAAGATAAGCTTATCAATCAAAAAAAAGTTAGAGCAAAATTTGTAGAAACCAAGCCAGGCATGGAGCTAGGCGGCGGTGGTGAACATGGAGGTAGGAGGCGATTGCGGGGGGCTCTTCGGACGGTCACCCCACCCACCAGGGGAAGTGCAAGGGTGTCGAAATCGCCCATCCATCAACTGTGGTTGCTCCTCCTCATTTCCCGCCGGGTCAAGGCGAGATGGCTAAGGAGAGCCGAGGAACTTGGATTGATCAGGTTCCTACCACCCAGAACTGCCACCACCTAGCTAGCCAAACACCCCTAGTGCAGGAGGAGCCCAAGAAGGAGGCGGAGAAGGACCCCACCAAGGAGGGGAGGCACTCCGCCGCCTCGAAATGGACCCCAATCAAAATTGTGTTGCCCACGGGAACGGGAGCGGCGACCTTGTGAATGGAAGTGGCGATGAGGAGAGTCAGGGGGAACACTACCGGGTGCAGGGGTGCTTCCCGGTGATCCAAAGAGGGGTCTATAGGTGTTCCACCTCAATGCGGACTTTCTCCACTTGAACTTGGATCTAAAGCGAGACATTGGAAATAACAAATTTTGTTAGAAATAATAAAAGTTCTATCCATTGTCTCTTTGTTAAAAATAGCTGAATTTCTAGTTTTCCATATGTGATATAAAATAGTAGCCTGAAAAGAATGCCAAATGTTGAAAATTTTCGCAGGAACAAAGGCTAGGTCCCCAACAGAACCATTTTCCACGTAAAGAACATGGGTAGAAAAGGTTGAAAAAGGGTATGAATCCAGCGCAAGCAGGATCGAGTGTGTGGGGCGCGAACCAAAAAGTATTTAGAAGAGTTTCAATGTGGTTGTAAAAGGGCAGCGCAGCGAAGGAGCTCCCATAAGAATGAGGCGTTTGCCCATAGGAAGCCCTTGGTGGAGAATACACCAAAGGAAGTGAGCAACTTTGGGCTCTATAGGAATGGCCCGACAAACCTGAAAGCGTTGTTTCCAACCAAAACGGGTGGAATGCAAGCTCCAATGAGAATTGAGCTTATTGAGAGGGAGCTGCTTCTGAGCAAGAAGCTTATAGCCCACTCGAGGTTTGTAATTTCTGAAGGGGGTGGCAGCGGGCCAATGCCAGTCAAACCACCACGGGCGCTGCGTATGAACACCAATTTTATGCAAATAATCACCAGGTATGAGCTCTTGAATTAGAGAAATGGCTTGTTTATCATTGTCATGAAGAGAAAATTTAGCTTTCAAGCTGATCCATGGAAGCCAATCCCTGGTGGCAGGACAAAAAAGGTCCTGAATAAACTTAACTCCTTTTCTGAAAAGACGCATACCCTTAAACTGCACTGAAAGAGCAAGAGGTTTGTCCTGATATTGAAAAACTAGATTCCACCATAAGTTGAGAGAGTTGAGAGAGAGCCCATTTTAGAAACCATCACCCTACCAAAGCAGGTGGGGTTTGAGGAGCTCCCAGGATTTCCAAATACTTTTAGCCACAAAAGAACCACCAATTTTAATAGGAATAGGGCAAAGCAATAAAGAATAGTAGTTCAAACCCTGCCATGCCTTCCGATTAAGAGGAGACCCTTGAGATATACAATGCCTGAGCAGAATTTTCCAAGATTCCTCACCTTCAAGGCTGCGAAGAATCCATTTGGCGGTAAGAGCAACCCCTTGCAATTGTATGTTGATAAGGCCAAGACCACCGGTGTTTTTGGGCGTACAACAAACATCCCAAGCAACCCTGTGAAAACCATGGTTCCCTTCAGAGTTGGCCCAAAGAAATTCACATAGAATTTTTTCCAACCGATGGTAAGTAGCCTTAGAAGGAGCCCAACAGGAGGAATAGTAGACATGAGTGGCAGCGAGAACCTTGGAACAAACTTGAAATTTTCCAGCAAGAGACAAATGTTTGGTGAGCCAAAAGGAGATTTTTTTTTCAACTCGTTGAATCACATAATCCCAAAGGTCAGCAGGGGAGGCCATGAAGGCAAAGGGGATGCCAAGAAATTTAAACTGAATGCCAGGTTCAATCCAGAGCCATTGAAATCCCTCTAATTTGGGAGCCACTGCCTGCCTGTAAAATTGAGTCTTTTTCCATTGAATGGCAGAACCCGAAGCAAGACAAAAGGTGTCAAGACATTGCATAGCATTAGAAACAGAAGCCTCAGACTCAGCCAGGGTGAGAAAAGAATCATCAGTGAAATGACCATTAATCAGCTGCTGAGGAGAAGAAGGCAGATGAATGCCTTGGACTAAACCAAGCATGAGCAACTTTAGCAAGCAAATAGCTGAGACCTTCAGCAACAATGACATATAGAGAAGGAGCAAGAGGGCAACCTTGTCGGATGGAACGATGAAGAGAAAACCACTCAGATTGTTGACCATTGATAGTAATACAAGCACCAACGCATCTTGGAAGAGCATATTAACAGAGCGGATGAACCGAGGTCCAAAGCCAATAGCCTGTAGCATGGCAAGAATGAAAGGCCACTCAACTCTATCATAGGATTTCTCAAAATCAATTTTGACAAACAGAGCCACCGAGAAGTCAGCGCACATATTCCATGCGCATACTATTATTTAAAATTGACACCTCTTAAATAATTTGTATAGGCCATGGAATGTTACAAGATAAACACATAACCTATAAATAATTCAAACAGTTCATTTGAATCAAAATTGGATGCCATATAGACATTTGAACAAATTAATGAATGACAACTTATGTCTCAACTCCATCTAGGACATACAACAAGACTCAACAATATTCATATGTTAGGTCTCTGAGAATTTTATTCTCGCTATGATTGGTATTGTCATAATATTCTACTCCATTTGTATAACCCCAACCCTTCCTTTATCAAGATGAATAATCCATAATATTGTGTTCCTCAAATAGGTGTGTCCACCGCATCCTGCCTTTCCAATTGAGTAAAGACCAGCAATTGGCTTTTGACACTATTCTTCATCACTTTTCTTATAATGATATCCTCCCACCCCTTAAGCTTGTTATTTAAGGAACTGCAAGAATAGGAAATTCCTTCCTTATTCACTCTCTCAATTCTACCTTCTCCTCCACCAAAACCCCTATTATTTCACCCCTCGTTTTGTTATCCCCTACCGGGTGGCTACTTTAAACATTTCCACTTTTATTATTCATGCATGCCTATGCATTTGTATTAGAAAATTGAAACCATTTGAAGGGCAAGCATTATCCTCTTTTCAAGACTCCTTAAACATATCAAATATATTCTTATTGATGAAATGAGTTTCATTGGGCCTAAACTTCTCACCAAAAATGACTACCACCTTCACAAGGATTTTCTGGATTCTAAGACTTCTTCATTTGGCAACAGATCCGTCATTATTCTAGGAGATCTCAGGAAACTACCACCTATCATGGATATTCCTTTGTACACTAGTAATTCTGCGATGCTTCACTTTGGAAAGATTTTCAAAACTTTGTCTCCTTGAGATCTATATTCAGGAAAATAGGGTTCCACTCCATCACAAATTTCATTTCGCCACATGCTTATCAATATCCACAATGGCATTCCCTCATTTGAAGATTAGGAGCTACTAATGTCTCAGACTAATTCCTACCTCTCTGAATAAGAGATCATCAAATTCCATGATGCCACGCACTTATTTGTAAAAATGATGACATTGACACCCACAATCTACAGATGTTAAAGGATCTTAATTATCCAATTGCCATATACATTGCTCAAAATACAAGAAAAGATGAGTCCATTGATGCAGATGATGATCAACTTCAACACAAAGTTCTTCTTTGCAAAAATCAAAAGGTCATGCTCGCTAATTTATGGGTTGATATAGGTCTTGTTAATGGTGCAACTGCACTATCATAGAGATTTTTATTGTAGTTACGTAACAACACCTTCTTTACCTTCATTTATTGTTGTCAAATTTGATCGATATACTAGCCCTCCTTGGGATCCCGATAATCCTTCCCATGTTCTAATCCCACCCATTACCGAGGGAAATAGAAGGTAATTACCGCTAAAAATGGCTTGGGATTTATCTATCCACAAGTCCCAAGGCCTTACTCTACAAAGAAGCACAATTGACATTAGCACCACCAAAAGACTAGGACTTACTTTCACTGCAATATCTAGAGTCCCTTCCTTGAAGGATATTCATATTTCCCCACCTTTCTCTTTTGACCATTACTCTAAAATGTCCATAACCCCTCTATTGCAAGCTTGAGAAGAATGAATAACAAAACCTTCATTCTCTTCCTCCCTTCCCTCCATCTTAATCCCCTTCTCATTTCCCTTTCCATCACTTTTGTCTATCTCTACTCCTCACCTTCTAGGACTCTTGACTCTTTCATATGGTTTCTCCCTTTGTTTATATATATATTATTCTTTGTTTCTCTTGTAATATAGTGCTGACAGGGTTCTTCATCAAGTTTTGAGGAAGCCACGGATATAATAAGAAAATCACCGAAGTCTACAGAATTCATGGAGGATTAGAGAAATCCGCGGGTAAAATAATGAAGCCATGGGTAAAAGGACGAAGTTTTGGTACACTTGAATAAAGCCACGATACACTAGATAAAGTTGTGATACATTGGAGAAATCCGCGGAAGCCGACATAAAGTTTCATAACAAAGACAAAATCAAGACAGAACAAAACAGAAGTTGATAGAGGTGTGATCAAAAGGAGTGACTTTTAGGACATTTTGTATGAAGTATAGTTATTGTAATTAATCCATTGTATATGAGGGCACCACAAGGAGTATATGTGTATCACAAGTGTGTGAGTTTACTCGAATATGTGCCATATGAGAAATATATGATTGTAAGGTCTTGAGAGAGAGATATGTTTGATAAATATATGGGATACCGAATAAAGAAGATTTGTATATGTAAATGAGACTAATGTAATCATTATTGAGATATGAATAAATATTAATGTTTGGAGCAAAGTCTATTACGTGTTTTACATTCTTTTTGTTCACAAATTAGATTAGTTCACTTTTCCCATGCACATATTTAACAAAAGGTCAAACTTCTTAAATCTCACACTATTGTTGAGGTTTAAGGTCAACATTTGGTGTCTGAGCCCGTGTTCCTTTTGTTAATTGGATGTCAGGAAAATATCACCACCAGGATATTAGAAACCAGCACTGATAGAAATTGAGGATTGGTGGGAAAATCAAATTCATATATTTGTTAAAGGAGAAGCAAAAATATTGAAATCATCATATAAAGAAACAAAAGTAGAAGTCTTTGGAGAATACGGAGAAGAATTTTGGTCTCGCTTTCCACATTTGTTGTGGCCTTGCATATTAGCACATGCCAAGAGAACAGAGTGGTCATAATTACACTTAAGGAAACCATTTGAGTGGACTCAAGAAAAGTTAAATATTCTCAAAAATCTTGATGAGCCTTGGACTAGAGAAATTGATTATTGGTTTGAAACTACATTGACACCTATATAATCACTTGGGCCATACAGGGTTGGACCAGTTTTGACTACAAGAAAGGTGAAGTTTTAAGTGGAGCAAGAGGTAAATTTCTTAAGCTAATTCCAATTTTAATCAAATTTTTTATGGTAGAAAAGGGTTTAATCAGAAGCGCGGAAAGTTTCCTTTAGGGACAGGCACCATAGGATGGTGTATAGGAAGTGGGGAGATCCAAGAGACATAACTAATCAATGGGGTGATAGTTGGGATAACAAAAATAGGACAACATGAAGAAAAGAGAAATCAAAAAAATTACATAGTTGGAAAAGACATGATTAATAGGATTAAGGAGAGTTAGCATTTTAATAAGAATAATTAAAATGAGGAGGATGGAAGAGAGAGTGAGGATAGTTACAAATAAGGATTTAGAGAAGAAGATAGAGAAACAAAGGTTAGCAAGGGAGGAAAGAGAAAAGAAATTGAATGAGAGAAAATAAAAATTGAATAAAACTCATAAAGTAGGAAAGAAATAAACACCCACTTCGAGTGGAGGCCAACAATTGGCTAACCTGGAAATGGAGGTAGACACAAAAAGTCTTGTTATAATTCCTGCCAAGTGGAGACCAACAAGTTTTGGTTACATTGCGGTTCCCCATGGTACAAAATTTTCTAAATAGTCCAATACAACAAGCATTATCAAGGCAAGCTATACTAGTAAGATATTTACAAGAATTAGTAGGAGGATTAAGACCAAAACTTAGAGAAATAATAGACACAACAAGATGGGAATGTTGGTGTGTGTGACTGTCCGATCATCGTCCACATCACCTAGGTGAGTCATCTCGCCTTACAAGAGTCATAGGTCTTAGGAAGTCAAATGACAAGTGTCGATTCTGTCATAGAATCGACATTGTCATTTCATCAATGCGTCATAGGAGTTACATTCCTTATTTGGAATTGTAACTCCTCTTCTAGTGGTGTCATATCGTCGCTCCAACGTCATATGCGTCGGTGGCGTCATTGATTTCTTTCCATGTTTAGGCATGGGGTTACACAAAGACCCCTATTTGTACTTCCTATTTTTCGATCTATGAGGATGAGCGAGACCCATTCTTCTTACTTGCAATCTTCCTTCCATTGTTTCGAATCTTGCGTATTGCGTTGGCTTGACATTACCATCAGAGTGCAACTTCGTTGTGGTGCATCGCTTTTCGACATCGGTTCTCATGAATCCCTCTTTCATGGTATCAGAGCTGGTTTCGATAAACGTGCACTCTTCGTTTCTCAATTGTTTATTACTTCTGGTTTCTTCTCATTTCCTCGTGTGCAAGTTTTTTTTTATTATCATTTTGGAATTATTGCTCGCCTCGTATTGAGGTTTCAGCATTCTGATTAAAGGTATTTGGTTGGTTTGTTTATCAATTTGAGTTCATATTTGGATATTTCTAGATCTTTGTGGCTGTTGTTTCTGGGTTATTTCTTGTTGGTTGTGTTCAGATTCAGCTGCAGGGTAAAAGAAGAGCTCATTTTTTGGTGTGGACCTGTGATTACTGGTTGGGATCGTTGTTTTTTCTTCACCGGTGTATACTCAGACTATTCCGAGCTTCTTCCCCATCGCTGTGGTTCCTTGCTGTCTCAAAACGTTTTTTGCAAACCTCTCACATTTTTTGCAAAACCTCTCACGTTTTTGCCTTGTCTCTCACATTTTTTGCAAAGCTACTCACGTTTTTCCTCTGTTCTGAGCATTTTCAACTGTTCCAGACATTTTTTTGGGCCTTTCTGACTGTTTTCTCCCTTCCAAGTTTTTTTCGGCTTTGTCCTTACGTGTTTTTCTCCCCTGGCTGCGTTTTCTCCTTTGTTCCAGGTGTTTAAACCTGTTCCAGGCGTTTTTCTATCACCTGGCTGCATTTTCAACTGTTCCAGGCATTGTTTTTTTTAACTATCCTAAGGTGTTTTTTCTCCTTTCCTGTGTTTTTGCACGTTGTTCTAGTGTTTTTGAACTGTTGAGGCATTTTTTTGGACTGGTAAGGCGTTTTTTCCTTCAGCTGGCATTTTTTGGACTGTTCTGGCATTTACTTACAGTGGACAGTCACTACATTATCTATTTTTACCTGCCTTTCATCCCCACGTGGCTTTCTCACCCACTGTAATGTAATATCTCTCTAAAAATACGTTTTTTTATTCACTTTTCTTAAAAAAACATGGTTGCATTCTTTTTATCTTATCATTGTTCTAAAAAACGTGTTGTTTCATTATTTTTAAAAGGTATAAGGTAAAAACATTACATTTTATTGGCATTGTAAGTTTTTGGTTTGTTTTATTAACCTTAAGTCGAGTCCGAAGGCGAAGGGTGAGGTCGAGGATTGGCGGTGGCTAATCCCCCTCGCAATACAAACAAACCCTATCTCAAATTCTCATGCCATTTCCAACGAGCATACATACGACACCTTTTGCATGTGTTTAGGGCACTTTTTTAATCCATTTGCAGGCTTATTGGCTTTTTCCTCATCAGTTGCGGGAATTGGTTTTTGCTATAACTTTTGACTCGTTGCTCGAGTTTTGAGCACTTCTTTAGTCAAAGTTGCATGTTTTTTCGCACTCTAGATGATGGGATAATTATTTTTGTAAATGCACTAATTTTATAAAGTTCCGCATTCTGGGGTGTCTTTGCATTGCTTAATTCAGCTCATTTTTTCTTGAGCTTTGTATTCCTTTTTGTGGACTTGTCAGCGTGTCCGCCATAGTCTTACAACAAAGGGATTCTTTCGTGTGACGTGAGACGTTGTTTCTCACAAAGCTCTTTCTTCCCCCTCTTGCTTCTCTCTTTACAGCCTTGCTTGTAGTGCTTGATCTGTGTGTGCCTTATGAACCTTGATTGTTGTCTCCACCATTGCGTGTTATTACGCTAATTGCAAGGTGAGTGACAAACTGGTTCTCGGAACACGATCGCATCTGTTATGTAATCAACACACCTTTGAATTATAAAGTGCCAAACTCGGGGGGTGTGATTTTGTTCTAGGGTGGTTGTTTCCTTTCTCTCTCCTTCCTTCTACATTCCTTGGTTCTATCTCTTCATTATGGATATCTCTAAAGTACCGGTGCTCACACCTTTTAATTTCTTCGAATGGAAATCTAAAATTATATTGGTTTTGTGAAGTAAAGGGTTATACCGAGTTACCATGGGGTTAGAGACCGAACCTACTGATGAACCCAAAAATCTAAATGGTTCAACCGTTGTGATGAAGCCTTAGGTCTTATCTATATGTCCGTCTCTCCCGACTTGCTCTTCCACATCGAAACTTCCTCGACACCCAATCAAGCATGGAAAATGCTCGATGATATGTTTGGGAAGCAAGATGACATGAGAGCACATGAGTTGGAGAACGAACTACTAGGGTTAAACCCTAGTGACTTTGAAAACCTACAGGCCTTCTTCTCAAAATTTGTCCGCACTAGAATGCTTCTAAAGGAATGTAAAGTGGATAAGAAAGACTCTCAATTGATCTTGTCGATTCTTTCTAAGTTAGGTCCTGAATACTCTATTTTCGTTTCAACTTTTCACGCCACGAAAGCCGCCTTGGGTAGTACTTGGACTATGCCCTCCTTTGACAGTTTTTCGTCCTAACTCATTCGAGAACAGGACAAACTCATTCAAATGGGGACTCTAAAATCCAAGTCACATGCCCTTGTGGCAAATAAGGGCAAGAAAAATTAAAAGAAGAAAGAAACTAAGGACCAACCTAAGAAAGAAACCAAGACCAACCAACCCCCAGTTAAGCCCATCACTCATACTTCAACTTCTGAGCCTAAAGCAAAGAAGGAAAAGTATAAATGCTCCTATTGTAAGAATACTGGCCATGACGAGCAACATTGTTTTTGAAAAAAATTGATCACTTAACTCATTTACTTGAGAAGAATAAAATAAGTGTTCCTGAATCCGTTAAACAAAATGCTCAGAAAGGTGAGTCTTCTAATGCAAAGGAGACTAAAAATGAAAAGAAGAAAGGTAAGGCCCTCGTAGCTAGATTAGCTCCATCATCAACTTGGATTATCGATTCCGGTGCCTCGCACCACATGGCTTCTTCAAAGGTTGAATTCTCTAGCATTGAACCATGTGGCATGTCCCAAATCATGTTGGGTGATGACACTCATGTGTCGGTTTCTGGTAGTGGATCGATAGAGATAGAAGGTGGAACATTTAACCAAGTGTTGAGTGTTCCCAATCTCTCTACCAATCTCCTATCAATTTACCAAATCACTCACCTTGGTGAAGGAATGTGAGTGGAATTTGGTCCTAACTCGGTGATTATTCGTGAGCTTAACTCTAACTGCTGCTGTGGCTGAGGGAAAGGCAGATCACCGTTCACGGTTGTATACCTTTTCCCACTTCTCTTCTGATTCGACGCCCAATGCCTTGCTCACTCATGCAAATGAGGTTAGCAAGTTATGGCATGAGCATTTTGGGCATCTAAATTATCGTTACCTTGAACAATTGAGCCAAAACAAAATGGTCAATGGGCTACCCGAGTTAAGTTTTCTAAGGGTCTTTGTGAGGGTTGTACCCTTGGAAAGCACCCTGAAAAATATTTGACAAGGGAAAATCTTGGAGAGCTACTCGTCCCTTGGATCTTGTTCATAGTGACATTTCTGGCCCTTTTCCATCTCCTTCTTTTACTAGAGCTCTATATATACTAACCTTCATTGATGACTTTTCACGTTATACTTGGGTATATTTTCTTAAGCTTAAGTCTGAAGTTTTTGAGCATTTTCAAAACTTTAAGGCTCTTCTGAGAAACAAGCGGAATGGTCTATCAAGGTTCTTCGAAACGACAATGGATGTGAGTATGTGAGCAACAGGTTTGAGGATTTCTGCACTTCTGAGGGGATTGCTTTGCAGCGTACGATTCTTCAACCCTTCCCAAAATGGAGTTGCGAAAAGAAAGAACCGAACTTTAAAGGAGATGGCTACTTGTATGGTTCACTCAAATCTCTTCCTCCACAGTTGGGCTGAAATTTGAATTGTGCTTGTTATATTGAACCGTGTCCCACACAAGGCGATAAGAGGATGACATCCTTTGAAGCTTGGTTTGGACACAAGCCTGATGTCGAGCACTTTCGATTCTTTGGATCCAAGGCTATGGCTCGGATTCCCAAAGAAACGCAAGGCATTGGATCCACAATCCAAACCTTGTATCTTTGTTGGGTATCCCGATGGCGTCGAGGATATCGATTGTTGAACCCTACCACCCATGAGCTTTATATTGAGAGAAGTGTGAAGTTTGATGAGTCATCTTTGACTTCAACTTCCATTGAGGTCCTTTTTCCCATTGATTCAGATTCTGACTCTTCAGATGATGATGTTGTTGAGCGAGTTCCTCCTCTCCCTACTCCTCTCGATCCTCAAACTTCTGAGTCTTCTGATTCTGACAGTAGTGATGATGAGGAATATGTCCCTTCTCACTCAAGTGAAGAATCTTCTGACTCGGAGCTTGAGCTTTCGGGACCTCTTTGGGCCAGGAAAACTTTACAGAGTGCTTTGGAGATTTAGTTGGAGATCCTTTGGATGAGAGACGTACTCGCTCAGACTTCACTAGACCTCACTCCTTCTCTGCCTCTGCTTCTGATCCACCATCCTTCCACGAAGCTTCTGGGATTCCTGAATGGGATTACGCCATGGATGAGGAGTATTCCTCACTCATAAAGAATGACACTTGGGATCTTACCCTTCTTCCGAAAGGAAGAAAAATAGTCGGTGTAGGTGGGTATATCGAAACAAAGTATGGAGCTGATGGAAAAGTTGAGAAGTATAAAGTGCGACTTGTAGCTAAGGGTTTCTCCCAGGTGGCTGGGGTTGATTACTCAGAAACCTTTGCTCCGGTTGCGAAGATGACTTCCATTTGATTGACCCTTGCCATCGCTGCCGCTAACAGATGGGAAGTCCACCAGATGGACATTAAGAGTGCCTTCCTTCATGGGGACCTAGAGGAGGAGATCTATATGGAACAACCTCCGGGTTATGTCCATGATCCATCCCTCGTTTACAAATTAAAGAAGTCTCTCTACGGCCTTAAACAAGCCCCTCGGGCTTGGTATGCCAAGATGGACTCCTTTTTACTTGCATCAGGGTTCACTCGGTGTCACTCTGACCCAAATGTGTATATTCTATGATAGGATGACTCCATGCTTATTCTTGTTCTCTATGTTGATGACTTGTTGATCACCGGTAGCTCTTCCTCTATCATTGATTCTGTGAAGATCTCCTTGGCCAACAAGTTCTCCATGTCTGACTTAGGATTGCTTCATTACTTTCTTGGGATCCAGATTTCACAATTTGACTCAAGAATTATGATCTCGCAGCCTAAGTACTCTCTTGATTTGCTTGCTCGGTTTCACATGTCCGATTGCAAGTCCTCACCTACTCCTTTTCTTTCTGGGATTAAGTTGGTTTCTGATTTCTCTTCCCCCTTGGTTGATGGTACCCTTTATCGGCAGTTGGTGGGAAGCTTGATCTACCTTACTCACACTCGGCCAGATCTATCGTATGCCATCGGGATCGTGTCCAGATTTATGCAGGAGCCTCATGAGCTGCACTTAAAAGAAACAAAGCGGATCCTTCACTATGTTCGTGGCACTCACACAGATGGTATTCATTACTTAGGAGGGACTGAGATTGACTTGGTTGGATTTATAGACTCAGATTGGGCCGGTGATCTAGATCATCGGAAGTCTACCTCAGGCTACAATTTCACTCTTGGTTCAGGTCCTTTCAGTTGGTCCAGCAAGAAAGCAGAACGCGAGAATACGAGAGGAGCGATTAACTCGCCACATAAGTTTTTTGGTTACAGGGTATTATGACAGAGTTTGGCATCCACTTTCGGCGGCCTACCATTATCTACTGTGACAACATGAGCACTATCTCGATTTGTAGAAATCCAGTTCAGCATCAGTGGACGAAGCACATTGAGATTCATATGCACTTCATACGGGAGCTGATACATGAAAACATCATCGACAAACAGTATGTTCGGAGAAATTGATCGGAGTTGCGAGACATTTTCACCAAGCCCTTCACTGAGGTGAAGTTTCTTCACTTGCGGTCTCTTCTTGGGGTGAGGTCTGCTGCAGCCACCCATCTTCTTTAGGCTATATAGTCCTCCTTCTTGTCCTCTTCTTCTTTCCAGAAAGATGTTGTTTGTACATGCGCACCTTATCAGGCCTTTAGTTGCTGGGGCCCATTGACACATCTTTCTTAGTTTTCTAGGGGAGTCTTCTTTTTTTGTTCTGGCTTACCTTGACCTCTTCCTCGGCTTCAATGAAGGGGGGGTGTTGGTGTGTGTGACTATCCAGTCATCGTCCACATCACCTAGGTGATTCATCTCACCTTGCGAGAGTCATAGGTCTTAGGAAGTCAAATGACAAGTGTCAGATTCTGTCATAGAATCTGACATTGTCATTTGCGTCAATGCATCATAGGAGTTACATTCCTTATTTGGAATTATAACTCCTCTTCTAGTGGCGTCATATGCATCACCATCAACATCATAAGCATCGGTGGCGTCATTGATTTCTTTCCATGTTTAGGCATGGGGTTACACACCCTATTTGTACTTCCTATTTTTCGATCTATGAGTATGAGTAGACCCATTCTTCTTACTTGTAACATCCTCATTTTTATACATTAGAACAAGTAAATATTTTTTTTTTTTTGACAAATGCTTCTTGGTTCTAAATACATAATTTAGAACTCACAAATCAAAACAACCATTCTTATAACAGATAACCATATGCAACTGTAATGACTCGGAGTACCTCCGATCTATTCATTCCATGACTCGGTAATCTACCGATCTATTCATGAGTATTAAGAGTTGGCGTTTTTATTTAACACATCACTCTTGCAGTTCTCTTCCCTATTCTGGGATTCAGAATGCTCTGTCTAAGGAACCTATCTGAATAATTGTTACCATTATTCATCGGCATCTCATCCCTTAGACTAGGTGACTTAGGACAACACAATCAGCAGCTTGCGATACTTTGGCCAAAGATTTGAAACATAATGCTTATGTCTCGTATTCCTTGACGGCATACTCGTCGATCCGAATACGTCCTTCACCCCATTCCTATGTTATGTAGAATGTCTTATACCGACTTACATCGACTCTCTGTCCCAAGTTATTCACTCAATAACGGATTAGTAAGATGACAACGTTATAGGGATGCTCCCGAGGACTAGGGATACGGCGACATCTTTGGATCAACCCTAGTTAATCCGGTGTGTCAAGATACCCCGAGTCTCCTAGGCAGCCTTATAACGTGACCACGTTCCTAATCGGTCCCGAGTAACTTGTTCGAGTTAAGGTGTAAATCTTAATGATCAATGCAAAGGGTGTCAAGCCATAAGTCACTGCATTGTTGTATCTTCGAGAAGATCCTAATCTTCTCGAAGGTACAACCTGCCTAGATTGACTTGTGCCATCAACCTTTAAATCCGCCTTGATAAGATCTACTAAATTTTAAGGTGTTTCTTACGTTGAGTTAAAATTATACTATCGGGCGCTCCTTCAGGTAGTCTTTCTCAATCCTTGGGTTCCTCACCTTAGAACTACCTTTCATAGTAAAACCCATTACACAAGAGAAGTTATTAAGACTAGAGGTCCATTCAAGGAGTTCGTAGAAAAACATAAATCTAAATCAACGAAACTGGACAATAACCCTTAATCTTCACATGAGATTGCTAACCAAACCTTCTTTTTTTTTTGGTTTATATCAATTCTCATAACTGAAATTATATCTTACTTTTAGTATCGAGATATAGTGATTAAGAATCCAATTAAACGTTGTCTTGCCTTAGATCAAGACTAGGAAGTAATAATTTATTCAGCTCGTTTAGCTTCTGCTCAAGTTTATTTAAACCCTAGCTTCCCGAAAGACAATGATCTAAGTTCCAATTTAGCTATAAATAGAACATAATAGAACTACTAAACAATCATAAGTATTCAGTCACATAACCTTGCAAGCTTACTTAGATATTCACAAAAGTCTCAAAGTTATACAATAATAACAATGCTCTCAATCATTCGAACCGAAGAAGATCAAACCATCAAGATACGAATACAAACACATAAGTAACAAATATCTCTTTTCATTCCTTTCAAAGCTAATCAAATACATTTTATGCATTCAAATATATCCGATACAATACTCAACAAAAAGAACATCTTTCTTCAAGTAGTACATTCGAGAATCAAGTTGGATTTCATCATAAAACCAAATTAAACAATCTGAACATCATATCAAATCTGCATGCCTTTACCACTTACGGCAATCATCTGCAAAAATTGTCAACATGGGTCAGTTCGGTGAACTGAGCATGATAAGCACTAAATCTTAAAACAATTGCAATCCACCAATTGTTTTCATTATACAACCTGTTTAAATGAAATTAATTCACCAAACATGTAAACATATTTCAGACTATGTTCTTTTGTAATTCAAACATGACTATAACGCGTAACTTGTATTATAGTTACTAAATAGTCCTAGATACTTTTCATATATTTCTTCATAAATGTTAGTGACCAAGAAGAACAAATGCATCTAAAACAACTATCCATCTGAATCCCAAGGACAGCAAACATCCGACAGGCCATTATATTCAACAAAATGAATATCCTAACAATTCATGAATCCATCAGTATGTTTTACAAATCCAACAATTAAATATAAATTTATCAACATATACTTTACAGCAGAAGAGAAAGAAACCGAGACATTCAGATTTCCCTTCCAATCATGCTCATGACTGTACCGTCTCCTCAAGAGTAAAGCATTCACATTATACGCATGCGACTAAGTCAGACGAGACCACAAGAAGAACCACAGTTTCGTCAAAATTTAAATATAAAAATTTCTGTAGCTTACTAAGCAATACAGTAGCTCTCGCGACAAGCAACAATAAGTAATCCAAACTTAACAGATTCAACAATTCCTTTTCATAACATTCAACAATATGAATATACCCATCGCCATTGTTTGACAGAGCACAGCTTCATTCAACTAGGCAAATCCCAATAAATTTTTCCTCAAGGTTTCATTTGAAGTCGAGTTACTACAACATATAACAGGGTATCAACAAAATCGAGTTGATAAAGAAACCCCAACCTTTAATTCATCCGAATCGAACTGAACATAACACAACGATGATAAGAAAGAGTCAAAACGATATGCATGCTTAGCAGGGATGAAATCAAGAATCGAGCCAACTCACAAAGATATCATGGACTCCAACAGTGCCAAATCCAACCAAAACTTATATTAAAGGTTTAAATTGAAGTTGAATTCATATGACAACAATCAAGAATCCTAAAAGTACTCACAGTAAAAACTTCTACAGAAGTTACAACATAAATTACCTTTCAGTGACTCCATCGAAGTCGATATCATTTAGTATTCATAATAAAACAACAACATTCATAACCAAGCTTGACAGAAGTTTAAAATACTAGATACATTTCAAGGACTCTCACTGAGTCAATATCGACCGTAATCACAACTGGGCTTACACAGAAGTAGAAACACCAGTTACATATCAAGGACTCCAACTGAGTCCATAACAACAATATTCACAACTGAGATTATTCAGAAGAGAAAACATAATATACGCTTCGAGGATTAAAAAGGAGTCTTACCCATGTAGTATTCTTCAAATAAACTTCTACAGAAGTAGAAAGATACAAGATACATATTAAATTCAAGAATTCCAACCAAAACAATAACATACTTTGTATTCACAACTAAACTCCTACAGTAAGAAATGTATGGCATTCACGACTAACTTCTACAGAAGCTGAAATACAAGATATATATATATTAAGGATTCCAACAGAGCCAATAATAATAAGTATTCACAACCAGGCTTATACAGAAGCAGAAACACTTTGGTTTCATAACAAGGACTCCAACCGAGTCCATAACAATGATATTTGCTCTAAGCTAATACTGAGAAGAGGAAAACATAATATACGCTTCAAGAGTTCAAAAGGAGTCGAACCTAAGTAATATTCTCAATCTAAAACTCCTACGAAGTCAAAAATACTATCTACTCAAGGATTCCAATGGAATTCAATAACATAATGTATTCACGACCATACTTCTTCGAAGCCAAGACATAATTTCATTTCAAGAAGTCCAACAAAGAACAATGACATATATTACTCACGACATAACTTATACGAAGTCGGAATATCTTGGACATTCAAGAATTCCAACAAAGATCCTTTTCAACAAGTGAAACAAAGAAGGTATCGACGGAAGTCCGAATCAAATAAGAAAACAATTCATGGACTCCCACAAAGCCGAATACGTATATTAGCCTTGCAAGCATTTCTACAAAATCTAACCGAAATGCAAAACACAACAAGATAATTCAACAGTATGAAACAAAATGCACACCCATCAAGGGTTCATTTGAAAAATCGAGCCAATAAGAAGATACAAAGAACTAATTCTTACAAAGCTACCTTAAAAACCAATCAACCCAAAAATCATCAAACGAGTTGTTCTAATGAAATCATTTGAAAGAAAGTAAGATTTTTAAAAGTTAGGGCCTAACATGCACGTAATGTTGCTTAAAAATCCGAAGAAGACCTCTCGAAAGAGCTCGAGCCTTCTCCACTTTTTCCACGTTAGATTCAACAACAATAATTTGTTATTTCCATGCCTTATAAACTTTCCTTGACAGAGAAAAAGAGCTAGTTATTCTCATAGTTGCCATGCGAACACCAAGTAGACCGTGCGAAGAACCGGTGATCAAACAGAGGAAACCCGAGCGCATGAAAAACCAAACAAACAACCGAGTTTTCCATTTTGCATGTCTTCCCAAGAAATCCGAGCTCGAGACCGAGTTCATTAATTGCATTAACTCCAAAATTCCCGCTCAATCTCCATTGCCATCGCCGCCATAGGGCGATGGAAAAATGCAAATCAAAGACCATTTCTAAATTTGGCAACTCTGCCACATTGGCCTCGATGGCCGTTTGAAACCTCCACTAATTCCTTGTCCTTCATGTTTATCTCCTTCATTTAATGCCATAGAAACTACGCCCATGGCTCGCACCCCTTCATAGGTCCCCTTCCTCCACTAACATTAGTTAGGTTAGAAACATAGGTTAGATCATAAGGTGATACTTAGTCTAACTTCCTTAGTGCTAGGTTGCTAACTTTAGGAACTTTTAGCTTATAGCTTAGGGCTAGGTTAGATTAACACTAATCCAACCCATAGGTTATTAACCTTAATAAATCCAGTTTAGGTCTAACATTTAGAATGTTCAGAATAAGAACCAACAAATATACATTCCCGTAATGGATTCAATCCAGCATTGATAATAAGCTAGTAGTATAAATGTATCTGAATTTATTACCTGGACCACGATCAAGACCTTCCTGATATTATGATATCGGGAACCAATTCATTTAACACGATCAGCCTGAGTTAGACTCCGGAATAGCTTATTCAACGCATTCAGAACTTGCAACCTTCGTAAGGTCTATAATTTTTGTTCATCCCGAATAAACTTAAAGCATCTCTTGGGTCAATGCCACTAATCCAAGGCTGAGTCTTATAGATGGATAAATCCACAATTCATTCCGAGATCAAATTAAACTCAGGTGCAAAATGAAAGAAATAAAAGAGTCCAATCATATTCCGACTCAGTCAAAGATCTTCAATTGCAAAGAAGATACAGTCCATATCAAGCATGACTTCACAATCAAAGGAACACATCCTTTTACAAAATAAATCATATATCAACACTTGAATGCTCAGGAGGAAGTAACAACTTGAGTTCGAGTGTTACATTACTTGCAATCTTCCTTCCATTGTTTCGAATCTTGCGTATTGCGTTGGCTTGACGTTACCATCGGAGTGCAACTTCGTTGTGGTGCATCGCTTTTCGACATCGGTTCTCACGAATCCCTCTTTCGGGGAAGAGACGAGGAGAGAAACTCCATTATTAATTAAAGAAAAAGTTAAAGAGGGAGAAGAAGTTACTGGTATAAAAGAATTGATCAAGAATTTAGAGAGAAAATAAAAATAGTAGGTGAGAAAGATGAAGAAAAAGATAATGTTGAGAAACAAGAGAAAGAGAAGGAAAAACAAAATAAGAAGAGAAGAAGTGATGAAGGATTAGAGGATAATTATAGATTAAGAAATAGTAAAGGTAGGAAGTTATTTATGGAAAAATATAGTTATGAAGAGTCACCAACTAAGGATGTGTCCCCCAACCACCACACAATCCCAAAGGAGATGACCCCCTAGATCGGTCATCATTCCAAGTGTCACTTCAAACACCTATTTGAAATATAGAAAAGGGAGAAATTTTGATAGAAATATATCGTCAATTGTAAGAAGAAAGTAAGAAGCGAGAAGAAATTGTAAGAGAATTTAGAGAATTGTTGGGAGAGTTATATTTTGACATTGAATTAGCCAGAGACAAAGGAAGAAAGAGTAACTTGACAAAATTTCATAATCAATCGAAGAAAGTAAAACCAATGAAGCAACAACCAATTAGTCAACCCCGTACATTCTCAACCAATTAGAAAGATGGCCCAAAATATTAAGTTACCAGTGTTTGGAAAATATACCAATGATGTTGAGGAACATTTGTTTATATTAGATTCATACTAGAAGAGTAACAACATCACAGAAAACACCGCAAAGTTATATGATTTCATAGGCACTCTAAGAGAGGATGCACTATGGTGGTATATGAAGACAAATGCATAGGGATCTAAGGATTGGGATAATATTGAGAAGTAGTTTAGGATAGATTTTCATTTTCCTGAAGCACCATCGAAGGAGTGAGTAAAATGAGAGACCTTATTTAGGGAGAAAATGAAATGGTCAAGGAATTCATCATAGATTCAAAAATGTAACTAGGAAGTTGGAAGAACCTCTTACAAACAAGCAATGTATTGAATGGTTCACTTCAGGGATCATCCCTTATATCAAAGAAACGTTGGATGGAAAACCTTTAAAAACTCTCTTAGAGGCACTAGAGATGGCCATTAGGCTGGAGGCCCAACCATGACATAGATAAGGAGAGACTTCATTGAAAACAGAATTCGAGAGAGTATAATTAGAGCTAGCCAAACTAAAACTCTAACAAGAAATTCAAAGAAATAAAGATCTTAAACACAGTTCACCATCGAGAAGTAACATAAGGCCTAAGATTTGGTGCACATTGTGTTGTACATGAAGGTCACAAATAAGACATACTTCCCATACTTATAAAAGGAGAAGAGAGTTGTGGTCATTAGACAAAACTCGTCACAAAGCCTCTTCTAGTACTATACCCCCAAAAAAAAAAAAAAGAACATGATGCGAATTTGTAGATTTTGGGACTAGCACACTCAAGATACTTGTCCTTTATTAGAAATAGCTCCACCCATTAATCGTTAATGTATTTCACACCTATGAATCCTACAATAAGTATCACCATACGTGCCCCTCTCAGTAGAAGCACTTCAAGACCTAAAGGAATACAATACCCATAGAGTGATGGCAGCAAGAAAAAACACAACACCTACCCCTCCCCCATCTTCACAAAAAATTCCTACAGTTAACCCACCACCTTCAGAACCAGCAATTACTACCCCTCAATATCCAAATCAGCAAGGTGGACAACCCCACTTCAAAGGCAACTACTAGGGTAATAACTACAATCCTAACTACCAAGGATACAATGGGGTAGGATACCTTGGGGGTTAGAAAGGAGGATATAGGGGTGGATATAATAACTATCAAGGAGGAAGAGGATACCAAGGATATCATGGATACCAAGGAAGAGATAAATAAGGAGGTGGCTACCAAGATAGAATACCCATGAATCTGCTACAAATGTGGACAGGATGCACATTTAGCCAGAAATTATACAGAGCCTGACCCCTGTAGTTTGTGTCATGAACAAGGACATGACTCTTGTAGCTATCCCAAAGCATCTTAGTTCTATAGAAATGGAAGCACAAAAATAGAAGCATTGGGAAGAGACACTCAAAAGAATGTCCAACATATCACAAAGATACCATGGGATGATGAGGAAACGGGATAAAACAAGGACAAAACATCTAGCTTAAGGAGCAAGCCAGAAAATGAGAAAAATAAGGAAGAAGCTAAAGAAAGCAACTTGAAGAAGAAAGTAGTTAAATCAAGCAAGGGCCTCGAAGAACCAAAATATAGCGTTGCAGTTATAACTAGAAGTGCACGGACAAAAAGGAGTCTCGCACTGCAAAGAAGAAGATAATCAGGCTATCTCATGAGGAAGATTCCTCTAGTAGTGAAGAATGGGATTTTAAGGATATTAGGATGGACCTTCATGAGAAAGAAGTGGAGAAAAGTAAAGTAGTATTAAATAAGGCATAATCCCAAGATGAAACAAAAAGAATTATTTTATGGAAGATGAAATCACTGCTCTTAAGGAGATAACCAGACTAATAGTCAAACACGGCCTTGCAAATAAGTTGAAACAATTTAGTAAGTATTGGAATAAGGAGGGTAACAACTTTCATGTTCAAATAATTGAAGTTGGACATCACAAATGTCTTCCACACACAACCAACATGACGTAAATCTGCCATATACTTGGATATATATATATTTAACACCACTATTACCAAAGTGTTTGATCTTGGTGCAGATATGAATATGATGTCGAAAACTACTTGGGAGAATATTTTATTGGATTAGTAGATGGTTAATCAAAACAACCTTTAGAGGAACTAAATAATGTCAAAGTTAACTTTATGGGAATCAAGAAGTTAGTTAACTTTGAGGTTGTTGATAATGTAGCTCTAAAGCTATCATACAATGTCATTCTAGCTTTAGAATGGTTTTTTGATTGTAACGGTACATTAAATTCAGAAGAGGAGGAAGTAACATTATAATCAGATGGAATTTTTGTCCACATACCACTACATGCAAGGATGAGTGTTGCATGGTCTAAAGAAGTTTGGCATGATACTAAAGAAGAAGATTTTGATGATATACAAGGGGTATATGCTTTGAATAAATTTTCCAATATCAATAAGGATTTTGAACCAAATTTGGATGGAGAAATATCATTCAAAACTAAATCTACAACTGAAATCTCAGATAACATTGTTGAAGCATGGATACATGGCTTCCTAGAATCAAGAATAAGGAAATTACATTATGCAAGAAGAGTGTCACCTCACGTAATTACCTTAGATGATGATGACCTTGATATCTTGGATCCTGCAAATGACATTTTTTTCCTACGTAAGAAAAATTCAAGGAAGAAGACAGATATTACTCCACAAAATAAGAAATAGAAGACAACCCGATCAAACAAGTATATAGATTGAGCTACAGAGGATCCTACTTTGGAATTTACCAAAATATTCAGGGTTTGAAGACTTAGAGGGTTATCTAAATCAAATCAAGTGAATATTTCTAAATGAAAAGTCATAATGAAAGCCTTAGGTGATACCCTGATAATTGATTCCGTAGGATGGTGTGCAACACACAAACCTAACATCTCTCATTGGAATTATTTAACTACATTACTCAAAACAAGGTATTTGGAGAGTGAAGGTTACTACGTGGCTATACCTGAATACACCGATGAAAGTGATCCACAAGCCACATCCAAATCATGAGATACATTGGAAAATATGTGGAGAACATTCTCCTTTGGTATGGACTCAATTATTCATATAGACACTAGGACCCATACCTCGGTCATGGTACATACATCAAGAAATAAGACAAGAGACAAGGAATTGGGACCAAATTGTAAAAGATTTTTGTCATACATTCAATTTCTAGGATGCAGATCTTAACATCCTTTGGGCACTACAAAAGATAAGGACCTTTCTATTTTTAACTCTAGAAGAGGACACAGATAAATGCTCACGAAGGGTACTAAAAACTAAAGAACCCCGCAATAGGAAACCTAAATAAAATCTGAGATGGCATATTGCTTTGCAGTTGAGAAATAAGAGAGAGATGAAAAACTTGAAAAATTGAGATATAAGACAATAAAAGGAGAAAGGGAAGTAGTGGAGACAAAAATAGAAGAAAAAAATACTACTACTAGCCTTAGAAGATAAGGATTTAAAATATTGGCATCAATGGAGATGAGAAATTTGTTAAGATAGAAGATTATTGGGCATAAGAAGAAGTAGCCAAAGTAGTAGAGCTCCTTCAGGAATTCCAGGATATATTCCCCAAAGATTTCAAGGAGTTGCAAGGCATAAAATAATAAGTGGGGACTATGAAGATTCAAATCAAGGAAGGATTTAAACCATTAAAGAAGAGGCCTTATAGATTAAATCCTAACCTCAAAGTTAAAGTAAAAATAGAGATAGACAAAATGTTGAATGCATGAATCATCAAACCTATTGAAGATTCGAGTGGATAAGTCCAATGGTTATTCAGAACAAGAAGACAAGGGAAATATGCATATGTGTGGACTATAGAGAGCTTAATAAAGCCTATGTACATGACCCATTCCCTACTCCATTCACAAAGGAAGTTTTAGAAAATGTAGCAGGAAGAGAGGTCTATTCTTTCACTGATGGGTTCTCTAGTTACCATCAGTCAGATTTCCCCAGGAGGATCAACCAAACCACATTTGCTACACAATGGGGATCATTCATGTACATTGTTATTCCATTTGGACTAAAGAATGCACTAGCGGTATTTAGCAAAATAATGATCAATGCATTTAAGGAATTCATCCATGATTTCTTAGAGGTATATCTAGATGATTGGATAATATATGGCCTATTGAAAAACCATATCCAAGTATTGAGACTCATGTTCCAGAGATGTAGGGAATTACAAATATCCCTCAACTTGAAGAAATGTATATTTTTGACTCCATTTGGCACACTTTGTTGGGGCATATAATTTGCAAAGAGGGTTTATTAATTGATCTAGTAAAAACTTTGGTCATCATTAATCTAATTCCCCCAAAACATAAAAGAGGTAAGGATAATTCTTGGGTATACAGGCTACCATAGAAAATTCATAAGAAATTACGCAGAGATTAGTGCACCTTTGGAAGAGTTGTTGAAGAAAATAACAAATAAACAAATACAATGGACAAAACAATGTGTGGATGCTTTTGAAGTTCTAAAGGATAAAATCTTACATGCACCTATTTTGATATTTCTAGATTGAAATTTCCTTTCCATGTCCATGTAGACGCATCTAGCATTGCCATTGGTGTAGTGTTAACACAACCAAGAGAAAAAATGGATCATCCAGTAGCCTTTGCAAGTCGGAAGTTAGCCAAGGCTGAAAGAATTATTCAACCATAGAACAAGAGGCATTGAGTGTGGTCTATGCCCTACAAAAGTACAGATAATACCTATTGGCTACATCATTTTTTTTCTATATAGATCACGATCGATTGAAATATTTATTAAACATACGAGTGCTACACGGGAGGATATGTCATTGGTTAATGTTATTCCAATAATTCAACTTTACCATTGTAGTCAAACTAGGTAAATTGAATAATGGACCAAACTATTTATCAAGAATAGAAACATTAGAAGATGAAGGCCCGATTGATGATGATTTCCATGGTGCACATCTATTCAGAATTGAGGTCATTCCAAAACAATTTGATGATATAGCACAGTTATTGGCCACAAGATAATTCTCCAACGAATATACAAAACAATCAAATAGGAACTTACTAAGTAGGGTGTTCCCTTTACTTTGATCCAAGGATACACACAAAAAAGACAAGATGATGTCCTTAGAAGGGTTTCCCTAGAACATGAAAGAAAGAATATATTAACAGAATCTCATGAAGGTATAGATGGAGGACACAATGGAGGGGACCAAACAGCCAGAAAAGTGATGATGGTTGGATTGTGGTGGCCTACACTATTTAAAGATGCACATAAACACGTAAGATCTTGTGACATTTTTCAACGGGTGGGAAAACCAAATGCCCAAGATGAGATGCCTTTAAAACCAGTCTTAGCACTAGTACCATTTGAAAAATGGGCTATAGACTTCATTGGACCTATTAAACTAGTCGCAAGACACTCTCAAGCAAGATTCATCATTACAAGGACAAAGTATCTAACAAGATGGGAAGAATCTATCCCAACTAAATATTGTACTACTAGGACCACAACAAGATTCATTTATGAACATATAATCACTCGGTTTGGATGTCTCCTTAAGTATTACAAGTGATCAAGGGAAACACTTTGTGAATGCTACTCACAAGGAATTGCTAAACAAATTTATGATAAACCATAACCACAAGATGCCTTATCACCCACAGAAAATGGAATATTATAAGCTTTTAATAAGTCTTGGAGAAGGTACTTACAAAAATATGTTCACTACAACAAGCATATTAGGACCTAAAGATACCTACAGCCTTATGGGCTTATCGCACTACATACAAAAAGGATGACTAAGTATTCTCCATCTCGATTAGTATATGGACTTGAAGCCGCGGTCCCTATAGAATTTGTACTTACAAGCTCAAGAGTAGCATAACATTCTGAATGAATGAAGACTCTTCCCTACATGAGAGACTAATTGAATTAATGAAATTGGATGAAAAAATTCCTAACAAAGCATAAAATCAAACTCGGAAAAAAGGAGACATAAATCTTGGCACACTACCACATCAAAGGAAAGAATTTGACATTAGAGATCAGGTATTGTTATGTTATAGTAAATGGAAGCATCCTGAAAACTTAAAGTTAGATGGCTAGGACCCTATATTATCAAGGAAATATTACCTTCAGAGCAATGAAACTTCAAACCTTACAAATTAAAGAACTACTAGGTTATGTAAACGGAGCAAGGTTAAAATAATATCATAATTAAAAGAGAGAGAGAGAGAGAAATAAAAGTAAAAATAAAAATAAAAATCGCCTATCTCGAAACCGCAATTCGGCAGATAGGAAGAGTAGTAGGAAGAAAACCTACAAGGGCATCCTTACTCTACTAAAAATAAGGTAATAGAAAAAGCCACGGAGGTCGATACCCGTGGAAAGAAGAAAAATAAGCCGGCGAGGAAGGATACCCATGGAAATGAATAAAAAAAAGTCATGGAGAAAGGATACCCGTGGACCAAAAGAAATAAAAAGCCACGGAAGTAGGATACCCGCAAAACAAAGGAAAAAGTCATGGAATGAAGAAAAAGATGCAGAACGAAGGAAAAATCCATGGAATGAAGAAAAAGATGCGGAATAAGGGAAAAATCCGTGAAATGAAGAAAAATACACAGAATAAGTGAAAATTTTGTGGAGGCAGAAAACTTAGAATTAAGAAAAAAAATCATCAAACAAGAAACAAAATATAATAAAGGTGACACATGTCCTACTAAAAAAAAAAAATAAATACGATAGGTGAAGATTGGAACAATATAAAAGGCATCGACTCATAAGAGTTTTAAGTTATAAAAATTGAAGAAGAGGTAAAAGTAAACTTGCAAATCAAAGAAACGAGATGGGGCACGCCAAGGCAAATTACGAAAGATGGATACTCCTACTGTTCTCACACAAGATGAGCTCCTAAAGCCAAAATTCCAAAAGCATTCCCTCAAATCCAATAAGCACGATCCAATGGGATCCTTTTCACACATTCCCTTCAAGGTTTCCAATACACGTGACCTACAAAAATACATTCATTCTCCAATCGTCGAATATGATCATGCACTAGCTCAAGTGGATAGACAAATACTCCTAGAAGAAAACCATGATACCAAAGAGTTTGAGTAAAAAAGATAACAAAATTATTTAGAAATTGAAGATAGATGCTTGGAGTTGAATTTTGTACTTTTCTAAGGATGATCATGTAATTAGGGTTCTTTTGAGCCGCTTACATAACCAAATGTTGTACTTGGATCAACCATACCCAATCACTACAAAAGTCATGGCTAGGGTTATAGGGTTATGGGTAGCAGGATGATCAATAATCATGAAGAAGAAGATGACAATGAAAGATACAACACAAGCGATGGGGGTCACAAAGACAAAGAGAGGAGTACGCATTATGGATATAGAAAATCATACCCTCGTATGCCACCAAGGCCATATGCTTAAAAATTTATCATACCAATCGGGAAGATGGTGCTCATGGGCTTAGTGCTCAAATTTACCTAGATATGGTGAATTCACATTTAGAGTATAATCTTGTTGAGTTATTAGCTTCTGAATTTCATGAAAATACTAGAAAAATAAAGGAAAGGAAACATACCTTTTGTTATGGGTCAGTATTGTTATGTTTAGCTATGTATTTTACAAAAACCCTCCCCAAAAATCATAATGGGTTGAATGACGGTCAGATACACCTTTGGCTGAACAGATTTGTGAACACATGAACATATTGGATAGGGTCACCAAAATTACATCTCTATTAGGATGGATGGATAGAATAAGACAGATAGTTTCCAACAGAGCCCGAGTGTCTTAGTTGTGGCAAGATATGAACAAGATGTAATTTTTATTTCAAACATAGATTATACCTTCCTTCGGTCGCTAATTCCACAAACATCGCACATACCTCCTTTTTCATATGAGGCTTCAGATGAATTAGTGGATACTTCTTTGAAGGTAATCAAAAATCTTCTTATGGACCATAGAAAACCAGCACCACCAAATTTTGATAAGGTAATTGAAGAAACTTGGGAAGAGTACATAAATAAATACCCGACACAATATGGAAAGGCGAACCAAGTAAAGTAGGCCCAAAAACATACAAAATAAGGCCAGGTAAAGGTCTTAGTGCCTTATAACCTACTAACCAAATGCTAGAAATCCATGGCATCCAAATCAAAACTAAAAGAAGTCCTGGTTAGTGTAGAAGAAGACGATTCATCACAAGAGATAGAAAACATTTCTAATTCTGAAGAAGAACAAACTTCCTCTACCTCACTATCACCACAAGAGCAATTAGGGCCCCAATTTTCGAAGAATCGAACCTTGGGTGGAAACGCACCTAACCAAGTTGACATGGATATTACAAGAAATTTCTATCTTTAGGTGGCATTTCCCAGGTAGCCCAAGAATATGAAGCTAGTACATGAAGTGAACAAATGGCTATAATAGAAGCCATAGTGTACTACATGGATAAATTTGTGTTGGTCATAGGGAACATTATTCAATTACTTCCACCATAATTGCAAAGGAAATTCAAGAACAAGTAGAGGTGGAAGAAACAAACCACCTACAAGCCCTTCAACAAGAAAGGACAAAGTTAAAATAAAAGAAGAAGAAGACCACCGAAGATCAAAACCACATCAAGGAGGTGGAAGAGTTAATTGGGCTTCTTATAAAAATAAGGAAAGAGAGAGAAGAAGAAGCCAAGAAATCTACACTACACAAACCAGAGGGTGCAAAGGAGGACTTCAAGAAAAGAAAATAAAAATAATGGAAGAAGAACAAAATAAATCCATGGAAGTGGAAAAACAAAAGAAGAATAAGGAAATAAAAGAAGGGAAAATGAAATGAAAGAACAAGAAGACAAGTAAAATGAGGTCGAGGAAGAAAAAAGTAGCTCAAGAAGAATAAAGGAAAAGGACATGGAAGATACAAAAAATAAGCGAAACAAGAGAATAAAAAGAAATAAGAAGAAAAAGGAACAAGAAGAGAGAGAGAGAGAGAGAGAGAGAGAAGAGAGGTAGAAGAAAAATAAAAAAAGAAAAAAAAAAACAAGAAGAGGCAAAAAAATAAAAGAAAGAACAAGAAGAACAAGATAAATAGAAGAAGGCAAAGAAGGAAGAAAAGAGAAAGAGAAGAAAGAATGGGAGGCAAAAGAAAAGAAAGAAAAAGAGAAGGAACAGAGAGAAAAGAAAGAAAAGGAAGAAGAAGAAAAAAAAATAAAGGAGAAATAATAAGAAGAAGAAAAAAAAAAAAAAAAGAAGAGGATAAGAAGGAGAAAGAAAGATAGAACAAGAAAATAAGAAAGTCGAAGAAATAAAGAAACAAAAAGAAGAGAAGAAGGAAAAACAAAAGAAGAGAACATAAGAAGGGAACAAATGGGAAAATCCCATACAAATGTTACCATCAACATCATTAGCGGACACTTCTATAAGTATGGTACCTGTGAAATCACCTTGAGATTCATTAGAAAATATTAAACATGACACAACAAAGGAAAAAAAGATTAATCTATACAACTGCAATAAGGGGTGGTAGAACAGACTACAAATAAATTCAATGTATGCTTGAATAAACTCCCCCCTTCAAAAAATTGCTTGCTGCATCAGGTGTTAGATCAAAGTGCCAAACAAGATTGGATACAAAGCAGTGCGTTAACATGGAGGAAACAATGTAAAGAATACTATTATCTATTCAAGCGTAAAAAATCCATACCACTACTAGAATCCACTCTTCAAATGGAATTGGCAATAGAAAGGACCGTGAAATAGATATCTGAAAGAATATAAAATCAACCTAGAAGTGGAGAAGAAGAAAATCCCGAAGAAGTTGTGAAGGAATATAAGCAACAAATTCTACAACCACGACTTTGAAGAATCTAAAATGAAGAAAGGAAATGCAAGCCGTGGTAAATAAATTGAAGACAAAGTTGAATAATGTCACGACATATTATACATACATACATAATAGGGTGGCCCAACAGCGTGACCCTACAAGAAAAGGAAAAGCTCAAAAAATTGGAACAAAAAATACATGGCACATCTATAGATTATGATATCAGAAAGACAAAGATGGAGCTTAGAGAAGAAAGCTTGATGAACTCACATAGAAATATCAAACCAAGCAAAGGGTGTGGACTGAGAAAATAATTGATATGTAAGAATGTAGTACCACTATGGATAGAGCACTCATAAGAATGCAACAAGAGCTCACAGTTTCTCAACATAGATTGGGTCAAGTACAAATGAAACCACCACCATCTGAGATTCTTCAATTGATCCAAGAAAACTCAATGCTTTAAGAATGGATAAAACAAATCAACACACATTTAGAGTTATGGTACACTTTTGAGAAGAACATTACTCCACAGATCACCAAGTACATCCCCAAGCTCTACCATAAAGAAGACTAAGAAGCATGGCATCCCATAATTCCATTCGGATGATTGGAGTGAGGGAACTCTTCCTTACACCAGACATCTAAGTTCCTGGGGGTTGATGCCTAGGTTCTCTCAAGGTGGCATCCCATAAGTCCAGTTAGGCAAGTCAAGTGAGGGAACTCTTCCCTACGCTAGACGTCTAAGTTTTTAGGAGGTGATGCCCACATTTGGCTCAAGGAAAAGGAAAGAATAATTTTTCTCAAATTTTGGAAGACATGGTTCTTCATCATTTTGTTGTGTTGAGGACGAGACAACATTTGAAGTTGCGGGATTATGTTGACAGGGTTCTTCATCAAGTTTTGAGGAAGTCATGGATATAAGAAGAAAATTTCCAAAGTCTAGAGGAAGCTGCGAAGGATTAGAGAAATCCGTGAGTAAAATAATGAAGCCACGGGTAAAAGGACGAAGTCGCGGTACACTCGGATAAAGCCGCGATACATTAGAGAAAGTCATGGGAGCTGACATAAAGCCATGGAACAAAGACAAAACTAAAACAAAACAGAACAAAATCTGATAAAGGAGTGACTTTTGGGACATTTTGTATGAAGTATATTTATTGTGATTAATCCATTGTATATGGGGGACCACAAGGAGTATATGTGTACCACATGTGTGTGAGTATACTAAATATGTGCCATATGAGAAATATATGATTGTAAGGTCTTGAGAGATAGATATGTCTGATAAAGATATGGGATACTGAATAGAGAAGATCTATATATGTAAATGAGACTAATGTAATCATTATTGAGATATGAATAAATATTAATGTTTATAAAGAAAGTCGGTTATATGATTTTACATTCTTTATGTTCATAAATTAGATTAGTTCACTTTTCCCATGCACATCTTTAACAAAAGGTTGAACTTCTTAAATCTCACACTAATTTCGAGGTTTAAGGTCAACATATATTATCCATGTACCTTTCCGTATACCCATCTCCTTCCACTATTATCTTGCTCTCACTCATTTTTTACATTATCTCTCTCGCTCCCCCTTTGCATTCACATTGCATAGCTCGCATGTGATTGCTAGTGATGCTCGCGTGTTTTTATATTATATTATTTATTATCGTGCAACACCTTATAATAAGATCCTTATAAATATTTAAGGGTAGTCGTAGTTAAGTGTGTATCCCTAGAAATATTATGGTTCAACATTCTATTATATACAATCATTTCTTTTCATGAGTCCAAATAAAATATATAAATTTTTAGTGGAAAAAATCTAGTTCTCCTAGGTTCTTAGGGGAAAATGTTTATTAGATATATTTACATGTTCCGTGAAAGGTTTATACAATATAATATCAACTCTTGCTTTGATGCACAATGGATTTACATGCAATTAGTATGCTTCATTCTTAGATAACCATGTTGCTATTAAGATTCAACCTCACCTAAATAAAATATATATGTTGAATATGAAATGTCTCTTGTCACTATTTAGAGAGAGCAAACACTTATGGATCCATTTACACCTCCCCATCATTTGAATTGCATACATGATCATATTACCCTTGGTCTGCTTCACTCATGAATTAGACATGTTACTCCCTGAACTTACAAATTTTTCTAGTAAATATATGTCTCGTGATCATAAAAATTCACATGATTATTTTAATAGTGATATAAAAGATTTGTGTACTTTTGAAGAGGAATTAAAACAAGCATGCAATGTCCTAAAGCTAGTCCTCCAATTTTAGCATATATTAATAACCACAATGCTCACAATGATGAACATACTCATGAGAATCCAAGCGAACCTTCAAACACATTTCTTAATACATGCCAACAAGAGGAAGCACATAATGTATCATCACGACAGAAAATCAACATGTGACCTTCTTCGCACCCAACTTCCCGAGGTCGTGCCAAGACAGCCGATGTGGAATTGAAATGGGAGTGAAAGTGATGGCGATGATCAAACTAATTTGGCAACCTTATGTCTTCGACACGTAATAATGGAATCTATGAATCTAAGGCAAAGAATGCTCTCCTAACTTGAAGGGGTGTAATGATACGGTCCAATATGATAGCTACTCAGAGACTCCAATCGATGTCTAGTTCTGCCAAGATTCTATTGATTGGTTGTGGAATACGTGGATGGTAACCTATAGGTGCCTCGTATGGGTTTCTAGACAAGGTCATGTAAATTGAGACAAGAGGTGTAGTGGAGCTACAGGAATTAAGGGCGATTTTCTGGTCTCATCCAAAAATTCTTAGCCTAGTCGGTTTCACTGGCCGCTATATTCAACAATGAAAGTTGTGTAATAATATCGGGTGGAAACGGTGAAGATATGAATACCAATGCGTAAGCTAGTGTCGATATCTAACTGACTAGCAGGCCCATTGGGTTGTGGGACCTATGGGTCATAACCAAAGACTCATTGAGGTTGAGGCCCTTGTATGGTCATGCATGCAATCAAATCCTATTTCCAGGAGCAGTCTAAAAGTCATAGGCTTGATTAGTAGTTATGTTCAATGTCTCTAACTATCTTATTTTCTCATTGTATATGGCAGGTGTACGTAAGACTGTTAAGTGAAAGCTTGTGGCAATGTCAATTATTAGCTCTGGCCCATTGGGTTGTGGGACCAGGGGATCACAACTGTAAGACTTTTCCTGTTACAGACCATTAATGGTCATGCAAGATGAATTGATTGGTTTCAGTAAATAAACTATCTATCAAAGGAAATCTAACCTATTTTTTTGGTGTTTTCTCAATATATCAAAACAAAGCAGTAAAACAAGCTAATTTATGGGAAATAAATGTTTTTGTTCTTTTCTAACTTTTCGATAATGCATATAATCTAATAAACTAATTAAAAATAAATAATTAGCCGATGTAGCTAACTATCTCGTGCATATGTGTGAATCTAAATCTAAGATCTGTTCTAATTTAAACAAAATATTTCCAACCCTACCTCAAAAGTGAAGAATAAATAATGGCTCTAATAGAGCTATTGTTCCCCCACAACTTCCCTAGCAATGTTGAAGAGAAAACTTCCTATTTATCGATCTACTTGCAATTATCTAGCCAATTGAAATGAATTGTTTCTCTACTCTATTCGATATGCAATTGACAATTTGACAAAACAAAGAAAACAAATACATAACTCCAACCTGGAAGAGCAAGAGCTTTGGAAAATCTAGTAGTATCGATGATCTCATCCCTCATTTCTTTCCTTTCTTTCTCTGAGTGTTCATGTGAGTCCAAAGGATTGGGAATGCAAAGAATAGCAGCAAGAGGATGGCACTTGAGCAATGACAGCTTGGAAGCAATCTAGACGCAATGCAAGTAGAAGAGAGATAGCACAAGAGATATGAGCTTGGATATGCAATTCCTAACAACATTATGGCAGCACAACAATGCAAGATACACGAATTTCGTAGGAATTTTTCTTGAATACAAGCATGGAATATATAGGAATGGAGGATAGGAGGTTACTTCATGCACAAGGCAAGAAGGAGGAGTTCCAACCAATTAAATCTATTTAAAAATAGAAGAGGGAAGGAATACCATGCAAACAAGACTATTTTTAGGCAATTTGGTTCACAAACGCACCCTAAAAGTCGAGTTAAGTGAAGCATCATGTGTCAAAAACACGCATGAAGAGTTTTGGAAAAAGCATTTAGGACCGCCGCCTTGCGTAGGGAGGTGGTCCTAGAACCGCTGCCAAGCTTGGGAGGCGGTCTTGTCACTAAAGCCAAAAAATGCACAGAAATGAGAGGGAAGTTGGAAGAAAGCATGGAAAGGCTAAGTAAGGATGTCTAGGCTACAAATATACACTAAAATGGGTTTTGGAGCTCGAACACCTTCTTGAAAGGATTTTGAATCATCATTGGGGACTTTTGTAGAATTTATTTTCACAATTTTGGGTGCGTACATATTGCCCCCTCAGAGAAGTGTCTTAGCCATGAAGAGGCATAAAATGTAGAGTCCGAGTATGGCATTCCCAAAATGGGGAGTTAGAAGCTATACCTGACACGCCCGTGTGTCGAAATCTCATTGCCAACCTCCCGCTACTTGCAAGAGAAAAATAAGACTCAAGTACAGATAGATAAACTATTGAAAAATAAACACTAAATTAAAATGACAAGAGGACTTACCATCTATGCGGGATATAGAAATATACCTGCGCCAATGCTCCAACCCTATGAACACATACACTCAAAACAAAGTTATAACAACATATATATATATATATATATATATATATATATATATATATATATATATATATATATATATATATATATATATATATATATATATATATATATATATATATCTAAGTAAACTCATTTTCAAATTCATTTGTGCATACCGACTTGGTGATTTTTGAGCTCTGAGCCCACGGTGACCATTTTTCATTTTTGAGTATGGTTGAATTGGAATGGATTTGGGGATGGTATTTTGCATTAGGCTTGGCCCTTTGCTATTTCAATACTTTTGAGAAGAACTCCTAAGAAATTTATAACTAGAGTGGTCATAAGGGGCCTCAAAGAGATGGATAGGAAGAGTGCCTTTATTGCTTAGTCTCCATTTTATGCAGATGACATTTTTGGTATTTCATGCTTATTGCGAGCGTTTATACTGCACCTAGTGTGCGATGGAATTGTAATAAACTATGACACACCATGATATGTATAGATATCTCTTTTTGGCTTGATTATTCCTTGTATATAGTTGTCTTACATTGATGATTTGATTCACATGTGTACTCTTAGATGTTTAGAATTTCTAATTTTCTATGCTTTTTAAAATGTATGCAGTGGATGTGAAATAACAACATAATGGTTTCTTTTTTTTTTTTGCTTTGTAATGTTGATATATGATCATGCAAATACAATGTGATCTTAAACTTTAGTTTCTCTAAGCAACATTTGGTACTTTGTATTGTTTTGGAAAAACGTGGTGAAAGAGTGATATGATAAGTGAATGAACTTGCCCCACTCCTGACCCCACACAACCAGTAGGATGTGAGGGCTCAACACCAAGGGTCAAAAAGGGCACAAGTTATGAAAAATTATTGAATGGTAGTGATGAGAGAAAGACAAAGGTTTGGAAGAACCAAATTGAGACGCTACAACCTTACTCTACTCAAGTTACTTCATAGTTTAGAATGTGAATTGCTTTCCAGTTTATCTAGACTTAGATCCATAGATGGCCACTTGGTTGACAAAATCTGGTTTTGAGGTTTTAAAATCTTCTTGGAATTTTGGACATCTAACTCACTTTGTTTTTTATTTATGATTTCACAATGTTTGACTAATTTTTAACTTTCAAGTTTATCAAAGAGAACCCCCATGCATTTCCCCATGCTACTAGTAGGAAGCGTGGGCTCATCACCATGGACAAGGCATAGGTGAGTAAGGGCACTTTCCTCCTTTCCCAACCCTACATCACCAGTAAGAGATGCAAGCTCAACAACGAAGGTTGGTAGGGTAAAGAAATGTGTAAAATAAAAAAAAATTATGCATTTTCATTTGACATACTTATTTGGGAAAAATGTTTAGAATGTTCTTATTTCCAAAGAGATTTTTATGGGATAGATGTGACACCATGAAGCTTCTAGAACAGACTATAGGCAAAGACACCTAACCTAGAAAGAGACTATAAGTAGAGCCAAGTATGCAAGCCTTGGTATGGTTACTTTCAAAGCTTTGTCTTATCTTGTTTGGATCAATGAAATGATTTAGAAATAATTGATGATACCATGAATATTTGAAGAGACATGATTTGAATGTTTTGCCAATGTTTTTCGAAGTTTTTAGGAATTTCTATAAGAATAAGTCCCTTGATCACAAATTTACGAAATGAACTGGCGAATGAAAATGCAATGTAGATGCAATAATGTACATATGAAAATGTAGGTGAAACTACATGTCATGATGCCTAAGGTGAAGAAAGTTGATGAATATCGAATTCTTCACCCCTAAAAGTACACAACAGAGAACCATGATCCTCAAAATTTCCGTTCTCTTGACAAGGGCCTACCATTCTGGGTTTAAACTTACAACCCTTGCTCAAAAGTGTATATGTCCAGTCATTAAAATCATTTTTCTGAAAGAGGCGTTCATGCCTCTTTGTCACATTCTTGCGACATGGTGTGTGGGTGAGCATGACTATGCTACTCACCTTGTTTTGTATGTGGAGCATTGTGTTTATCTATGACACGGATTGAATGATAAGGCCTTTCCCCATGGATATGGAAATCTTAGTTTCAAAAGCACATGGGTTCAAACCAGGGTTTAGAAAATAAAAACCCTCATAGATGGTTTTGATGGGCTTCATTTCAATCTCAAATTTCCCTTATTCATTTGTTAATTCCATCATGTTTACACCTATACCTAAGTCTTCAAAGGGAATAGATGCTAAATCGAGAAGACTACCCATTCCCTGTGGTTCAAACGGGAGGAAGATCGGATCGTCACTCTCTAAGAGTTTCATAATTCTTGTTATGGTCTTAGTGGACACTGTTTCCATAGATATTGATTTACCCTTATCTATTTTTTCACCTCAAATGTTTTTGGTCAATGAATTCAACCTTTGGAACGTCCGAGGTGACCGGGACTAACTCTTTTATTGGAGGTGGTTTGTTCAATTGATTCGCAGAAGTTCATACTCCGTATGGACTCCTTTCTTCTTCTTGAGGTTTTCTAAGTGTATATCGAAGGGCTTAGGATCCCCTTAAGCGATGAAGACCTTTCCCAAATGGAGGAATCTAATCTCCTGGAACAAGGTAGAAGGGATAGCCTTCATTCGATGAATCTAGGGTCTCTCGAGGATCATGTTATAACTTGTTTCCCTATCGATAATGTAAAACTCCGTCAAGATGGTTTTTGGACCAAGTGTGACTAGAAGAACTATGGTTCCAATCGAGGTTGCTTTAAGACTATCGTACCCTCGTAACATGTTTCTTGTAGAGGAACAATTTGTCTCTCCATATCCCAACTTCTACAAGAAAGAGAAGGAACCACATTTATAAAGAGCCCCGTCATCAATCATGGCTCTCTTAATACAATTGTTATAAACCCGTGACTTTTAAAAATAAGGCAGATCACCTTTTCAGCAATTTCAAAGCATCGATGGCATCTTGTCTATATCAAAAACAAACCCAGTATCCCTATCATTATGTCCCAGAGGATGTATGTTAAATTCAATATGATTTATTTGAGTGTTAGGAGGTGGCGTAACATGGACTAGATGACCAAGACCTAGTGCATTGAGCAACGCAGAACGATGCGTAAGTGAATTCTTCAGTAAATCTAGAAATGAAATGTGAGAGAAGGTCTTGTTCAAATCCAATAACAATTGTAGGATCCTACCAGTTTAGCGATTATATGAACGTCATTCTATGGGAAGGAAAGATCGGGTAAGGGTTGTGAAGCATACTCCTTTGTCTAATTTTTTGCATTAATTTCACACTCAACCTCTAGTTCAACTAATCCCAAGATTTTTGTGTTATCATTTGAACCAAGGTTAGGAGGGATTCGAGAGTTATTATAAGTTGAGGCTTCATGGTCATTGTTTCCTATAGGAATGCCTTTGTTTGTGTTTTGTGAATTCGCCTTGAAATTTTTAGGATGTGTAGGGAGTGGATCTCGAAATATGCTCACATTAGTGTTATGAGGAGCTACAGGTCCTGTATAGTCAGATTGTGAGTTTATTTCAAGATTTTCTAGGAACATGTCTACAAAGAGTTACCTTTGGTTTTCGGGAAGTCTTTGCAGAAACTTATTGCAATCATAGCAAGTCCTATCTTCATGACCCCGAACCTTATGGAAACCACAATATAGGTTAGGGTCATAATCTCTTGGTCTTTGATAAGCGTCTTGTTGTTGTTGATTATAACCTCGGTTGTAATTTTGAAATTGATTGTTATAACCATGATTTGTTGCCCCTTGACCATAGTTTTGATATTGGTTTGGGCCTTGGGTTTGGTTTTGCTTTTGTGGTGGACGATTTACATCCACTGTGTTGACAGATGACACAATGTTAGGGCCTCTTTGATTTCCCAAGTTGTTATTGTTATTATTGTCGTCGCTCTAAAACCAATGTTCTTGGCTTGATTAGTAGCACCATGATTGTGATTCACACCCTTAGGTCCTTGGTTGTTGGCACCATTGTTTTGATAATTTGCATTATTTTGATTTAGGGATACCAATTTCCCATTGGGACCATATGTCTTACACCCACTATCTATAATGGCTTGGTCAATCCAAAGCACACCTTCCAAAAATTCCTCATAACTACGAGAAAGGAAACTTTTAGACCTCTTCCTTAGTCTCTCGATTGAGTGAGTGAAGGAAAAGATCACAGTTCCATCTAGTCCATGTTGGGTGCACTTGCAGAGGAATAGAGAACTTGGCACCATCTCTAGATGAAATGAGTGATAGATTCATTTTACTCCTGTCTAATATGTAGAACTCCCTAATCCCTATACGCAACAACTTGTTCATGTCAAATGCTTTGATGAACTCGAAACAAGTTGTTTAAAGGAGTGTATAGAAGCTTCTAGAATACGGTAATACCAATCCAATGCAATTTCTTTGAGATTCTTTGGAAAGATCTTAGCCACTACAACATTCCAAGGAAGCAATTCCCTGATAGCAGTAGCATAGGCCTTGATATGAGCATTCGGGTCTCCTTCTCCCTTAAATTTTGAAAGATCTGGTAATGGGCATGGGAGCATGACACAACATATGATGAAGTCAAGAGGCTCATTTAAGTACTTAGTGTATATACCCATTGCGTAAGATTCCACCATTAAAGATCCTTGATAAGGAGGTGGAGGAGGAGGAGTTGGATAAGCCGCACTATAAGCATTGTGATAAGAATGTATGGGGTCCCTTGATATGGCATGTAGGGAGCAGGAATGGTATATGGGTCCATCTGGGGAGTTTTTGAATACATATGCATGTAAGGTGGGATAGCTCCGGGATATGAACTAGCGAGCATGAAACTAGGGAACGTCACATTGCTGTTGCGATAGCATTCGAGAACGCACTTCCGGCCAACCCTTGTGTAGGATAAGCTTGAGAAGGCTGAGGATCCATCCCTAGTGTGTCTAACCTTGTGAGAAGATCACCTGGATTTGAATGTGCCATATAACCTTGTTGTACATGATATTGAGTTAGTTTCTCATTGGAAAGGTTGTATCCTTTGTTGTCAATTAGATACCCTATGTTACGCCCTCTTTTGCATGTATTGGTTGTGAAGTCTGGCACTTTCTAGTTCTCTAATCCTCCCCACTAAAGTAGAAATGATATCATTGGGAGAGGATTGAGTCCCTTGTTGGGGTGCCTATGGCATAGGGTTTGATTGAGCAGGCTCATGATACCCTGTCATGAATTGTTCAGTGTTATAATTCTTGTCTTCCTTAGAAGTAAGAATCTTGGGATAGGTATTCGAAATCTCAGAGGTTGTGGCCTTCATTCTATCCAAAGACTCATCTATCTGATGAAGAGGATTAGCTATTCATGCAAATAGATCATCCTCTGTTGATTACATGGCAATGTGAGGTCTTGACAAGACTCTATGGTAAGAACATGTTCCATTTGTGATAACAACGTGGTTTGCATTGGGTTGACCATGTATTGCATGTCTAACGGTTGATTGACCTCCTCCATCCTTACATAGCTAATGGGGTTTGAAGTGTAACTAGGGGAGGTTTAGACGTTACTTGTGTAATTGTCGTCCATCTTGAAAGAGAAGGGGACTGTTGTGGTTAAACGTTGGTGTAATATTTATCAGAGCCAAATGGACCACCAAACTCTCTTCCAGACATATTTTAGAAAGTATAAAATACCTACCAAAAGAGGGGAAGAAATGGAGAGGTGATATAATAGCAATGAAATAAAAGGAAACAAGAAATAATTAATCCTTCACATCGGGTTCACCAATTTGTACAAATGAAAATGAACATGTGACCTTCAACCGCACTCAACCCCCGAGGTCGTGCGGAGCAGCCGATGTTTGAATGTGTGTGGCTAACTATAGGAGGATCAATGACTAAGATATGGTAGTGTGATCTCCTGATAGCCAAGTTGACAAATGGGAGATTTAGCTATGAACGGGTAGCGTAAATTCCCTATGGTTTGTTTTCCTAACTTGGATCTAAGTGTTGATCTAGTTTGAAGTGCTCATGTAAACTGAATGAAATTAACCATCTATGTTACTACTGAAAGGAAACTAATATAAACAAATCACAAAACTAAAATATTACAATCACAAACAACAATTCACTTCTATTCTAAATAATCAAATCTACTTCTACACTAAAACTAAACAAGCGAGATAACTCGGTGTGGTTATTCACCTGTGCTGAGTGTATTGAATCTAAACTAACTTAAAACAAGAGCTTTTCCAAATGATCTATGATATGTAGATAACTTCCTATAGATATTCTCTCCTTTATATCCATAGGGATGGGAAGAAGAGGATTCATCACCGGGATTGTTATGAAAGATTCAAACCCTCTTGGAAATTAACTAATTACTTTCAAATGAAAATAAATTGATTTCTACTCTATTTGATATGTAATTGAAATTAACAATTCGTAATTGACAATTTGATAAATAAAGGAAAAAAGTACACAACTCTAACCTGGAAGAGTAAGAACCTTAGCAAATCTAGTAGTATCAGTATTTGTCCCCTCAATTATTTCCTTTCTTTCTCTGAGTGTTCATGTGAGTCCAAAGGATTGGGAATGCAAAGAACAGAAACAAGAGGATGGCACTTGAGTAATGGCATCTTGGAAGCAATCTGAACACGGTCAAGAGTAGAAGAGAGATAGCATACGAGATCTCGAGCTTGGCTATGCAATTCCTAGTGAGATTATGGCAGAAAACAATACAAGATACACAAAACTCTCAGGCCCTTTGCTTGAATACAAGCATGGAATATATAGGAATGGAGGATAGGAGGTTACTTCATGCACAAGGAAATGAAGAGGAATTTCTAACTCATTAAATCTATTTAAAATAGAAGGAATAAGGAGAACCAAGCAAATGAAGCTATTTTTAGAAAATTTGGCTCATAGATGCGCTTAAAAAGCAAACTTAAGTGAATCTTCGCATGTAATTTTATACATGAAGATTATAGAAAAAGCGGCAGACCACCACCACCAAGCGCAGGCGGTGGTTTGGGACCGCCGCCCCAGCAGGTGGCGGTTTGCAAACCGCCGCCAAGCAGGCGGTAGTCCTAGCACCGAAGGCCAAAACCAAAGCATAGAAAGAAACGAGGAGATGGAAAAATGCATGAAAAAGTTAAATAAGGCTATCTAGGCTACAAATATATACTGTGAATGGGTTTTGGAGCTCAACCACCTTCTTGAAAAGATTTTGAATCATCATTGGGGACTTTTGTAACCGTTTTCCCGACAATGTAACAATTAAAATTTTGGGTGCGTAAAGACCCTATCTTAAAGCATACATGTTTTTATTTCCCTTGTGGATGATAATCAAATTCTTAATGAACCTTCTCGAGTTAATGTTTGAGATCAATGGTAAAATACAACATTTTAATGAACCTCTTCACACTACAACTATTCTTTCTTTCTAAATAATTTGAATGACACATAAATCGATGAGTTACAAAAACAACTCAACATTCCATCTAGCTATTCTAGTATATCCAATGTTTTGGAAAAGTGTGATGTTTTTTTGTAGACAACATGTAGTATGTAGGATTTTTTTAGATCCTTACCCTCGCAACTTAGTCACGCATTTTTTTCCATAAATGGATATGGATATCTCTATTTATATCTAACACACTTTTCTACATCCCTTGAAGCTACGAGTAAAATGGGACATTATTATTAAAAACATTCCTTGAGAGTTTAGTATGTCATGACTTACATTAGTTATATTCCTTACCTAGTGTTTTCAGTATCTTCTTACGTCAATGTTGGAAGATAAAACTCAAGGATTAATTTTTATCCCTCTCTGGCATTGACAAGATCCTAATTTCACATATGAATACCTATATAATCTTTAAAAAGTTCTAATGAACATGTTTGTGATTACATCTTTCGAATCAAATATTCTCTACATTAATTTATTTACCAATCAACATGTCTAAAAATCAACTCTTCTTTAGTAATATTATGTTGCCTTATCTCAAAAAGGAAGCATTTCCATGTGTTCATCAACTTTGTAACAAAATAATAAACTATAAGGACACTTTTATATGCATTCCTTCAATTTGCTACGCACTAGTTTTCCGACCCTACTATAAAAAGAAAATTTTCGTATTTAATCTATTTTATACATAATCATGATAAAAATTTCCTAGAATATTCCCTTCTACCAAATGGGTTATCAAAGAAAATAAAATTACTCACCAACCAAAAGATACATTACAAATTCCATTAGATAAAAACTTGATCACTTTTCCTCTTACTTAATATCGCCTATGTCTCACCTATCAAAATAACAAGATAAACCATTTTCAACCATCATATAATTACTAGGAATTATTCAAACAAGTGTTGCATTATAATAAAAATTTGACAAACTTATCATAAATGGTGTCATTACAACTAATAAAATTAAATTTAAAACATAAAATATAAGTAAATCTTGTTTGGTTAAATCCCAACCTAAACTAACAATGATTATAAATATTCTCCAACCTCAACCACATGATTCAAATGAACCAAATATCATTATAACATTTATAGAAATGGAATATAGACAAATATTCTTTATAGATTAAATACCATAGCTTAACATGTGTACTCTTGACTTCCTTCAATGACTAGGACATGATCCACATAAATGGAACAAATCTACATATCCGGAAGGATCAATAGGATATATCTAGGACAAATCAACATTTGGCCCAAGAGAAATACACCCATGATTTTGTGTTAAGTTCATACATGTATGCAATACAATGGGAAAGCATGGTTGTACTATACAGAGTAACAATAGATAGTATAACAAAAAAATTAAATTTAAATTTTGCAAATATCCAATTATATTACATCATGATTGCATATACATGATACCCAAGTCACTTGACCCCATACTAATTTTTTTGGACTGTTTAAGAAAAATATTGATTAGGGGATCATTTTTGAAAGTTCCCTAAACATACCTAAATGGTGTCAGTGCAGAAGATCATCTCGAGAGCTTTCCAACGACTGTGAGAACGCGGCAAACAGACATCGGGAGCTCTAGATATGTTCGGTCAAAGTTCGATAATGGGAAAGTCAACTCTGGTCAACTGGTCAATATTGGACCAATGGCACTGCGACACGTGGCAAAAAGGCAAAAGGGAGTTGTTTGTGGGTTTTCGATCACCGGTCTTCGACGAGCGTAAAAATGGTGCACGGGAACAAGAGGCTCAACTTTTATTACGAGGGGAGCCCACCACCAGTGTGGACTATGGTATTATCGCCAACGTGGTGGGTCCACAAGCCACCACGTGGCTTGCCACCACTCGTCAAATTCGCTCAATTTGCCTATCGGGAGACGACAAGTGGATTACATGCTATGGACCGAGTTAATTATTTCTATACCACATTATATTGGTCAAAATTATATTATCTTGGTAAGTCCACTTACAAACCCATTTCCATGCCACATGACTAAGTGGGGCGGGTTTTATTATAACAGCCATGTATTAATGGTTAGCAATTACCCACATAGCCGCCAAACCATATGCCATGCGTGGAGGTCCACGTGGTGAGGGAGGTGAAGCGGTGGAGATGGGGCGGATAAGTCTAACGTGGTCCTTTGACCACTCCACATATGCGTGGGAAGGCTATTTAAAGCCTTAAACATTATTCAGCCGCCTAATGTGGGATATACCCACTTAACAAATGCCGCTCATTTGGGATATTATCCCTTATCAAATGCAATCGGCTAAAATGGGTATTAATCCCATTAAAACATGAAATCCGCCCACATAGGGATTTAATCCCAAATTTCATGTACGGGATTAGGCTAATATTAGCCTATGGATGATATGCAATGCATATTTTTGGGCCCTAAAAATGTATAAATAGGGTACCTAGTTCATTGTAACAGACACACAACTCAAGCTTATTATTTGTTAAGCTTGTTGTGGACACACACAAACTCGGAGACAAGCTCATTCCTAGAGTGCTGGAGGCGAAGTCCGAGCCAAGAGGAGAATGAGAAATTGTTGTGTGAAGACCTAAATTATTTAGGCATTATTATTTTTATTATTATTGACCTATTATTTGTTAGGCAATAATAAATTAAATATTTGTGGCTAGGAGTTATTCAAACTACCTAGTCGGCCCATAGCGCCACACCAATTACTTGCAAATCCTGGATTGTCGACTGGAGTGCTAGCGTCACATTGATAGCGTCGGGAAGGCCAATCGAAGCCAAAGGAGATTGTACGCTAGGAAGGTGGAAGTCGGGTGCTATTTTTCACCCTTGTCGTCTGAAGGTCTGGTTATTCTTCTAAGCAAGTTTAAATAGTTTCCATTAGGTTTTCTTGTGAAAGTACTATCAGAACTTTACAAGTTTTGACTAGTGGAACGGTTCGACCACGAACCCAGAGGCGTGGCAATCGCCAACTCCGTAATCAATCTGCAGTGCAATTGTCATTATTGTCTTGCATTATTTTTAAATTGATTACTTAAAAGGAGAAAATCATCGCAAATATTTAAAGCCTACAAGGGTCCGAGATCGTCGTAATAATCGATTATTTTCGGATCAAATATCAATACCACCCTTAGGGATACACTGCATTTCAAAGAATTTGATCTATGAAAATAAGATGACATGGATAACATACCCATACCACTACATGATCTAGGTCATTCACATAATCTCATCAATGAGATCATAGGTTAGTACTCTTAACCTACTTATTACGTTAGCTCTTCTATGTTAGATTATTGTACATAGTTTCTTATTTTCTTCCTCAAACCCCTCCTTGAGTTGATCAATAATTCTTCTATTTTGACATTTAATTCATTTGTATTCACATTGATTGTTATTCTATGTCTTTAATTTTATTTGAATTCTATGTTCCTTTAGCCATTTTTTATTATTGGTAAATAGTTTTAAAGGGACTATACCTTGTTACAAAAAGGGCTCACCAACTTGATATAACTATGAAGATTCAACAAAAAGGATCAATATCTAGATAGAATAGTATTTCCAAAAGTAACCAAGAGTTAGTTACAACTAGAAGCAAAAAAAGGACAAAGACTGCAACAAAACCGCAAAAAAGTAGCAAAGTCGCAGCAAAAAGATCGCAAAAGAACAACATCTTCAACGAATCCTCACCACCCAAGTGAGTCTATTTCTTGGATGCTCTTTCAATTCTAGACTGGATCGTTTGTAGTGAGGTAAACAACACCAATGTGGTTATGTGCGTTGAGTCCGAAGCATCCAACTGCGATATGGTCAGACTCCTCTCTTTATCATTCCCCCAAATAGTTACAGGGATCCCACTAAGCATGGCAATGCTCCAAACTTCTGCTCTAAAAATTCACTTATGGCTTTGAAGATAGCCATGTTGTGATCATGTCTATCTTTAGCTCTCCCCAGTCTAGTGTCTAGAGAGTTCAACTTCTTATATATATTAGTAAACTGATCCTTGCCATTGTCATTCTCTTCATCAAATTTTCTTTTCCCTTTCTAGCTTTTCCATACACTGAAGGTCCTTCTTCACTTCATCTCTTTCTCCAGGGATTCCAGTCTATGAGGTACTTGAGACTCCTCCTGATGCAGGGCCATTTCAATACCAACATTGTTGATATGCAACAAGTTTTGAGCAACCTCCATCTCTTTGGAGCTTCTGAGAATCCTGGCAGTGTGAGGGGTGTCCGTTTTCTTGGGGTTCTTGGTTTTGGATTTGGAAGGGGTGGCAAGAATGGGAGTGGGAGCAGAGGAGGTGGTAGCGAGCGGATCACTAGGAGAAATCGGGAAGCCAGGGAACTTGGCAACACAAATCTTATGCAACAAAAAGATAAGGCCCTGATGCAAAGGAATAACACTGGGAGTACTTTTGAAATCTAGAATATAGTGTTGAAGGGAATTAAGAAGGTAGTGCGGGAAGAAAACCGTGAAATGCCTTCTAAAATGGTTTAAAAAGACAAGGTGTTTAATAAGGACCATTTTATAATGCCCTTCCAAAGAAATATATCTAACCATCATATTCATCACTTCATCATATAGTGTGGGAATAGAACTTACCCTTATGCCCACAACAACAAACTCAAGCTCCTCACCTCGTGAGAATTTCTTGGCCTCAGCAACCTTATCAATCCTCTTACTGAAAAAATGGTAGCCCTCCAGTTCTAGGCCTGTAGCCTTAGCAATCAGCTCCTCGTTGACAGTAACCTAGTGGCCACCATACTTGACCCTTCTATCCTTCCAATCTATAGCAAAGTGAACCAAAATGTTCAGGTCATGACCCTGAATGCGTTCAATGAAATTTGAAATGCCTCCCTTGTGCAAGAGGTTCCAAAGTACCTCATTATTCTTCTAGGCCAGATCGCAACATGGCTCCAATTGACACGGCGCCCCTCCCATTTTCTCCTTCTTCCTACAAATCCTGCGAATTTCTGCTCAAAACCCTCGTAAGAGTCTATTTCTTTCTTATGACTGTCCTATTTTTGAAATACCTCCCACCTGTGCGAGGTTCAATAGCTTTAATGTGGCCATAATAAGGAGGATAATTCACACATGTGTGATCTTTCATCTCCGTTAAGGCCTGCTCCATGTCATAATTAAAATTACTCCATGTATGTAATCCCATAATTATCCACATTAATGCTAGTTTGAACCTCCTTAGGGATGTTATTTACATTATCCCATATGATAAGATTAATATTGATGCCCACATTGGCCAAAGTGTCCACAACCTTATTCCCCTCCCTATAGGTATGTCTAATGATGATATTCTTGATATTTTGACAAATATTTCTTGCTTCCATAATGAAGTCCTTGATGGTCCAACTAGGAGGAGAATTTTGGTTTAAATGGTTGATGATATTAAGAGAGTCCCCTTCCAAAATTAAGTTTTGGATATCATAATCTTTGGCAATCCTTAGCCCCCAAAGAGCAGCTAGGGCTTCAACATAATGATTCATCTGAATCCCCATTTTACTAGCATAAGCATAACTAAACAACCTTTGTGATCCCTAATAACCCCTCCCCCAGTAGCAAGACTAGGGTTACCCTTGGAGGCACCATCAAAGTTGAGTTTATGCCAGTTTCTCTCAGGAGGAATCCAATGAATCAAAGACCTATCAATGTTTGAGGTATTCCTAATCTGCAAACTAGCAGTTCCAATCTTCCAATTGGAAAGAATGTACTCTTCGTCAACAGGATACTTCTTATTTTTGGGAGGTTTGAATCTCCCAATATTATCTTTAACAACATGCCCAATCTTAACAAATCTGAGCTTGCAATGCTTGCTTGTTATTTTTGAAAATGATATCATTCCTATCTTTCCATATTCTCTAAATAATATGGGGCATGACCAGTTTCCAAAGTCTTCTCACAACACAATGTTTAAAAGGAGGATTCCATTGGGTCCATAATTGGATGAAGTCCTTAGGTACCATCCAGAGAACATTGAACTTGGATAAGGCATAGCTCCAAATCATGGTAGCATAATCACAGTGGATAAAAAGGTGCTTAATATCTTCGAATCTTTTTTTCATAGGTGGCACCTATTAGGCATTATGAACCCTTTCTTTATCAGGTTATCATTAGTAAGAATTCTTCCTCTAAGCACAAGCCAAAAGAAAAAGTTGATTTTAGGGGTTAACTCAATCATCCATATTTTGCTCCAATTAAATTCATTTTGGGTATTCTCAAAGTAAGAATTATATCCAGATTTAACCGTATAGTCCCCATCTCTAGAATTGTGCCAAACAATTTCATCTTTGACGTCCACTTGATTCAAGGGGATGAGGTCCAATTGCTCCTGAAGAGAGGACAACACAGAGTTCAAATCAAAACCATCCACTGAGAGTTGTTTCCATCTCTTTTTATTTCCATCAATTTCCATGTAATCAATGACCTTAGTACCATATTTCTATTCCAGACTCTCCTTAGCTGCACCAAATATTTCATTGAGGCTAAGATTAGACCAATTATCACTCCAAAAACTGATATCTCTGCCATTTCCCACTTTCCATCTACATCCTTGCTTGATAAAATTCCTGGTAAGAATCAAGTTGTTCCAGAAAATGGAGCCATGGGGAAGTTGTTCTATATGTAGGAAGGAGGAAGTTGTTTGTTGCTCTAGATATTTAGCCTTAATGAGATCTATCCAAGGTTGTTCCTCCGAAAGCAATCTCCAACCCATTTTTGCAATTAAGGCCATATTCATTTTTCTAATATCTTTTATGCCCAAGCCCCCAATCCTTTTAGGAGTGCACACTTGATCCCAGAAATCAGGTGATATTTAAATTTTTCCTCGATTCCCTGCCATAAAAAGTGTTTCAAACCTTTCAATTTTTTTCTCTGACGAAGGCGAAGGAATGTTGTACAAAGACATAATGTAGATAGGAAGATTTTAAAGAGTTATTTTGATAAGTAGACATTTACCAGCACTAGAAAGAAAGGATCCTTTCCATCCTACCAATTTCTTTTGGAATCTTTCCAGTAAGTCATTCCAGACTTTGTTGGAAACTTTTTTAGTACCCAAGGGGAGCCCCAAATAAGTAGTGGGAAGCACATTGATTTTGCATCCCAATACTTTAGCAATTCTATTTTGTCTTTCCAAAGGAGTATTGAAAAAGAAAATGGAGCTTTTGTCAAAGTTGATCTCTTGCCCAGAAGCAACCTCATAAAATTTCAAAATGGACTTGATCACCTTAGCTTCCAAAGATAGATGCCACTAAGAGCAGGATAGTGTCATCCGCAAATTGCTGATGAGAAGTTGTTTGATTCATAGAGGTAGGTTTAGTGCCTTTTATAAGACCATCTTTAACAACTTTGGTGATTGTTCTGCTGAGGCTATCAGCCAACAAAATAAAGAGAAGAGGGGATATAGGATCCCCCTGTCTTAGTCCCCTACTGCTGGTGAAGTATCCCACAGGTTCACCATTAACCACCATAGAGAATCTAGCAGTTGAGATGCAGGCCTTGATAACTCTTCTAAATTTGTCAAGAAATCCAAATTTGGCCAAAACTTTGTCAAGAAAAGACCAGGAAACTTTATCGAAGGCTTTATTCATGTCAAGTTTAAGGACCATGCTAGCCTTTTTATTATTATCCATAGAGTGAATAATCTCATGAACCATGATCACACCATCTTGAATAATCCTACCTCTGATGAACCCACTTTGTTGTTTTGAGATTAAATCATTCAAAATGGACTACAGTCTGGTGGCAATAATCTTAGTAAAAATTCTATAGACAACATTAACCAAGCTAATGGGTCTAAATCTTTGAAATATTTAGCATCCATATTTTTAAGAGCCAGCATTATGTGGGTATTATTAAGCTCTTTCAATAAATCTCTAGTTCTAAGAAATTCATTTACAACCCTTAGGAGATCGTCCAGCAAATTTCCCAAAAAAATTGAAAAAAATTGACAGAGAAGCCATCAGGTCCTGGAGCCTTATCTCCTTCAAGAGAAAAAATAGCTTTCTGAAGCTCCTCCAAAGTAACAGCTTTGGTAATATCTTTAAATCTCTGCTCCACTATTTTATCATGTGGGATAGCTTCAAGCATAAAAGAGTCAGCCACATCATTAGTAGCACTCTTCTCATTAAGCAATTTTTCATAGAATCTGAGAGCCTCTTCCTTGATGATCCGCGGATCTTTTATGATGTTGCCATTGCCTTTGGAGACTTCGTAATCCTATTACAGGCTCTATGCTTCAATGTGGTCATATGAAAGAATTTCATGTTTTTGTCACCCTCTTTCAACCATATAGCCCTAGATTTAAGCCTCCATAGGGATTCTTCCCTGCTACAAACCGTGTGCAACTCAGAAAGGATATTTTTCTCCACCAAATGATCCTCCCCAGATCTCCCCTGTAATTTTATTTTGTTTTCCAGATCTTGGAGTCTCTATTTTAGTTCCTTTTTTCCACAAAAACATTCCCAAGACTTCTTTATTCCAAATTTTAACCTATTTTTTTGACATTTTTAAGCTTTTGAATAAGCCTATATTGAGCAGTTCCTCCTCCCCCAAATCCACCAATCCTTGATCCTATCAAAGATGTCATCGTGCTCCATCCACATCTTTTCAAATTTAAAGGAGCTTCTGGTAGGCTTAACCTAGTTAACAAAATTTAAAACTATTGGATTGTGATCAGACCCGATTCTGGGACAAAGATGTGAGATGAAAATCTTGATGAAGAATCCAACTTGAGATAAGGGATCTATCCAGTCTGACTTGAATCATATCCCTTCCCAACCTCTGGTTTGTCCAGGTATATTGATTTCCATGAAGGTCCACATCCATGAGATTTAGATCAGCCACAAAGTCAAAAAAATCATCCATACCCGTAGAGAAAGAAGAGTTTCCCCCTTGTTTTTCTCTAGGATTTAATGAGGAATTAAAGTCCCCCATATTGAGCCAGCTGTCATTACTATGCTAAATTCTAAATACCTTTAGATCTCTCCAGAGTTACCTTCTTCCACTAACCGTATTGGGCGCGTAGATATTGGAAAGGTTCCTTTAGCCATTTCCCCTTTATTATTTATCCTATTTTAGAATTTCACAATGATTTATTGATGGTGACATGAATACACAAACTTTTTAGACACTATTTTTTAATAAAATTACACCAAAGCATAATATGATTAAAACCAAAAGGAATAATTCCAAACTAATAAATAATGGTCCTAATTATATCTTAATTATGCTATTTGGTAATTTAAAATAGTTTTTCCATTCTAGAAAATAGGAATTAGAAAATAGAATGTAACAAATTGACCAAATAAGGCTCATAGAAGGTGACGACATTGTTAAAGGTGTCTATCGTGTACTCCACGAGCTGGTGTTTCCTTAGAGTAAACACATTGGGATGAAATTGTATATACTTCATCTATTATCTCAAATGGTCATATGACATCTAAAATATTCCCTCAATGGGGTTATTACAACTATTGGTGTCTCCTAGGGCTGAACCAGACTTATCTCACTTCACTCTTTTCGGCTCTAAGGTAGATCCCAACCTTTATTTCTCGATCTCTCTACTTCTTGGCTAAATTTGCAGTCTTTGGCCCCTCTAAAGACTTTTTGCTTCACGCTTCCAAAACCTTCTTATTGGTGGTCTTACTTCTATTTATAGTTGCACGTGCCCAATCTTTCTTGCTTCTCTCTCCTCAAACCTGGTTCCTCCAATTTTCCCACTTAGAATTCATATTTGAACTAAGCTTCTTAAAGGATTTTATCTGTGTAATCTACTCTCGACCAATCTCCTTAAACCACATCTCCTGGCAGTTGGATCCTCTTTATCTATCATTCCATCACCTAATCACCATCAACTACACGACTCATAGATCCGTTATGTCCATCCTTTCTTTTACCAACTATCACCGCATCTTTATCTTCTCGGGGCCCATTTCTCATGGTTTGGTTATATCCACTCCTTATGTTCCGCTCTTTGCTAATATATTTGCACGATTCCTTTGCTTCCCTTCACACCTTTAGTCTCTTCTTTTACACCTTCATTGACTCGCACCTTTCCTCCTACGCGTCTCCATATCCTATTAACCAAGTTATTTCATGTTCTTTTCACTCTTTGCTCAAAATATTGCATGTCATCTTTGACATGTGTGTCATTCTTCTTCACTTACTTATCCTTATGTGACTTCCTCTTCACCTTCACCTTTTGATATTTACTTGTATCTAGTCCTCCTCTTCTTTCCTTGTGCTCAAACCTTGTGTAATTCTTTTCAGCTTCCCCCTCACACCGCTTCTCCTAAATTGCCTTTGGTGTAACTCCTTATGTGATTCTCTGTTACGCTTCTCCTCTTGTGTGTGCTCTTCTACATGTTTTGTTTCCCATGAGACCTCTCTTTGACCTCTTCATTGTTCAGTGCACCCTATTTCATGTGTACTCTAGAACCTCTCATGTGGTTGCTTTGCAATGTTGCCTTTGAGATAACACCTTCACTTCATTGCAATGGTGTTCCCATCGTTACACTCATCTCCATGCACTCTCCTTCCATTCTCTCATGCATCCTTCAATTCTTGTGTGTATCTCTTTCTCTCCAAGTAGGTTTTTTCTAAGTCCCAAGATGTCCTTGCATCAAACATCTAGGGTACTTTTAACATGAAGTCCTCCCCAAGTGGTTATGATGAGTGATAGCACCACCCTTTGGACTATATCCGCTGATAGTCCCGACTCCTTCAACTATTGAGCCTTCCTTATCTTGCACTTATTTGGACGCTTCTTCCATTCCTTGGCTATTTCTGGTGGCGTCTCCTTGTTTTCTTACATTCTCTCGTGAGTATCTTCTCGCTCCTTAAGGTCTCTCTTCCAATATTTCTACTTTACAATCCTATCCTTTGTAAACTTCCCTACAACTATACTTTTTTCTACTATGTATCTATGTGTGCACTTCTTCCCTTGTCTTTTCCTTTTCTTCTTCATGGTCTTGGTATCCATTTTCGCCCTTCTCAAAGAAATGGACAATAGGGAAAGACATGACCAACATCGTCAGGCCCATAGATGAAAATATAGGTTTGTAGGTCGATTCAAGGTTTGGGGAGTATTGGCATCATTCGGGAAGAATTTGGGGCCATTCGGATCGCTTTCCCTCTCTAGGTCATTTGAGGGTATAACTCTATTACAATGAGAAATGGGCTCTGGGATTTTTAGGTTCAGGGCATCCCATCCCTTCCCTCGGTCCCTTCTTTAATGAAATCGGAAAAGATCTCAAAATCAAGAAAAAAATTAGCCCAAGGGCTTTCAAGGATCAATCTAAAATAAAGCTCGGCGAGTTGGAGGTGGTTCAATCTAAGTAGCTCGGTCAAGCTCTTTAGAGAGCTTGATGAGCTTATGGTACAATGTGGAGGTTGGGCTTAGCCTACGAACTAGGCTCGTGATGGTAAAGCGGAGGTGCGGCTCACTCAAATCGGAGCCTTGAGGCATCAAAGGAGTCACGAGGGATAACTCATGCAGAAAAGGGTAGCTCACTTCCTGGCAGCTCGTGCATAGAATGACGAGTTGTGAATTTCATGGGAGCTTGTTGTTGCATTCAAGCCAATAGACCCGAGTGCTAATTTGGAAAGGACTCGAGCTAAGAATTATTGCAAGGTAGAGAAGATTATCTCGACACAAACGAATCGAGAAAAGGGGATTCATCTCGAGAAGGGGACATGATAAAGATACAAGCCCGTGCATTGATCCATGATGGCAATGCTAAGTCGGATAGAGAATGAGCCACGTAGGATTCGAGTAGAAACGAGCCTCAAGCTCAAAGAAAAAGGCTCGGAGAACATGGAAATCATGGATGTTGTAGAATGATCCCAAGTGTTCAAAGGTATAGGCCGCATAACAATGAAATCACCAAGCCCGTAGGATCATCGAGCACATACACAATAAGTCGAGGAAAATGAAGGAGATTGGCCCTGAGATCGGGCTTGGTAAGAAAATGGCACGAGGAGTTTACACGCAGGTCATTCGGGAGCTCATAGTGTAGGGCCCGCTAGTGAATGGGGAAGGGCTCATGTAAAACTCATAAAGAGAATGGGATCGAAGTTGTAGCCAATGGCCAAATTATCAAAATAATGTTGGAAGCATCGGAATGGGGTCCCCATGCCAATGCAACATAGGAAAAATCGTCACAAAGCCAAAACAAGGTGGATGAAGTGGCCCGTCAAGCTAGTTCACATAAATGAGCTCACGCAAATGACTTTGAGTGACTCGTCACTAATAAGAGACTCGATTCAAGTGCAGGAGTCGCTAGACCTACAAAGAAGGAACCAAAGAGTTGACGAACATAGGAGTTGAGCTCTTTGTAATGGTGGGGAGTCGAAAACCAACGTCAAAGGAACTAGGGAACCTGCCAAGGTGTTTCGAAGCTGAAGCCTTCGAACTTCAAAAAAATTGGGTTCAAATGTTGGAGAGGCAAATCGTGCTCATGCGAGCAAAATGTCTAAAATACCCAAAACCCAAAGTCCGAAAATTTGGAATTTCGTGGTTCGGAACCTTCCAAGAGGGGAAGCGATAAACAGTGTTAGGAGGTGAGCAAGTAAAGCCCGAAAACCAAAGTCTGAAAATTTGGACTTCGATCTTTCAAAATTTTAGGAAAATAAGGAGGTTGGGTAAATGAATAATGACGAGGTCTTTGGGAAAAAAACTTTGAAATCCCGAAAGGTAAAAGTCTCAAAACATAGAGGCTTGGATGTTGTGCCACAAATTGGTGGGCTCGAGAGTCGAGCTAACAAATACATGGAAGCGTGTGGGGTTGGCTTGCCAACGAGTCCAAGATTTTTGAGTTAGAAGCATGGCCATTGCAACGCATAGAGACTTCGGTGTGGCCACGTGGAGTTTTAATCCATGGGCGAGCCAATGACCGAGCTCGGTCAACTCGAGGGAACGGAGAGCCCGCCAAAGGATAATGTGGGAGAATATTTTCAAAGGAAAATCTCACCGACATGAAAGGGGACTTCAAAGGTGGCCATATGGATTCAGCCCAAAGACCAAGCCACGAGAAGCGATAAAGGCCGAGTTGGCCTAGACCAAAGTCTGCAAGCCGACAACTAGCGGGGAAATGTTAGAAGCCTTATATGGGTGAAAGGGACGAAAACCATCAACCAATACAAAGTAGAATGTGGTGAAGTGAGGCGGTGGAGACACTAAAAGCGGTAGGATTTGGCGAGTGGCTGCGCCATGTCGAGCAACAAGTAGCTCGATCTGCGTGAAAAGGGAAAAGTTTGGCAGATTTGGGGAGATATGTCGGGGATCTTGAGGGGAGATAAGTGGTAGATGCATGTGGTGAGCCTACGGTGTGTAGGGGTTGTTCAAATCTCTCCTGATGAAGAAAAGGAACATGTTGCTCACCGAGTAATTTTAGGGCTCGACGAGCAACTTGCCAATGCATTGCATGCGGGACCGAAACACACAAAACCCCCTCACAAAAGGTGCAATATCTCGAGATAGAAATGTCATATTTTCACAAGCTCACAATTTTTGGAATTAGAAAAATGAGACTTTTGCAATGAAGACAAAAAAATGGATTTTTCGTAGGTTTTGAAAACCCTAAAATTACAGAGCCTCCAAAAGTCCAAAATGACATAAATTGGGCCCAAGATGTTCATTTTTCACAAAACTCTAGTCGTTGGAATCATGGAGAGACGATCTACAACATAAAAACATCAAAATCAAAATTTTAGAGATTTTTGACTTCCAAAATTAGTGAACAGGAATGAAGCAGTGTACTTAGTAGGTGAGGTGCAATTAATGAAGGTATGGACTTCCTTACTTCCCCAACAAGGCAAGAAGGGTATGTGATTTGCAAACTTGCCCATCACTCTTGCAGGTGTAATGATGGATTTTCCGGTGGTTGGAAGGGATTTTAGGTTTCCTCTCTCTCTCTCTCTCTCTCTCTCTCTCTCTCTCCTTGATATTTCTTCCTATAAATGTAAAAGGGTTACACAAAAAACCAAAGGTTGGTCATTTTTCCTCCTCTATACCCCTATTCTCCATTCCTTCACCGAGGTATTGTGATTTCATGGGGCTTTAATCCTTCCTCCAAAAATTGTAATGAATCCATGCCTCTTCTTACTAAATCAATGTATTGTGTATATTCATATGGAGCAATAAAATTGTGTCTGTGTTGATCTCTTTAACCTCTCATGGTTTATTGTTTTCATCTTACCTCTCATTGTGCTTGCAAGATTTGTGTATTTTCTTGTTTTATTACGGGGTTTGAGTGTGTTGTGTTTATTCAAGAATGGTGCATTGAATGTGATCTATCATATGGTGCAAGTTCACACTCTCTAGATTCACTCCTTCACTATTTTGGAGGGTTGGGAGTTTGTCTCGACAACCTCCTTTTCTTGGTGTATCACCACTCTTAGTGTAGGTTTATTTCATGCAAGTTTCCTTCTCCATGTCTCCTTGGAAGTTTAGTTTAGGATTAGATAGGTCTTATGCTTGTATTAGGAGTAGTTTGTGGTAGGTAGGATTAGGAACAGAACCAACCTTCTCTGGAGAGCTATCCCATTTCGCAAGGTCCCACACTTAGGATAGCTCAATGTTTGGCAATCACATCGAATTCCCCATCCACAACTTGGCCATTCGAGAGGGTGTTGTGATTTTGTTGCAATAGTTTTTGCACGCCCAGTGGGACAAAAAAGGAGTTAGAGTTGTTTCACTATCAAGCAACATCTACGCCGTCGTGCTACCTCCACTACTACAACAATTTTGGCATGCCCGGTGGGACCAAGAGGTCATTTTCAAAAGCTTTGAAGGAATTTGAAAGAAATTCGGACTTAAAAATTGTATATTTCATATTTTGGGGTATTCACCACAAGGTTTGAGTTCTGAAATCAATTTCTTGAGGTTTTTCATGAGCAAAACAAGTCCAAATTTCACCAAAAGATAGATCGAGGGTTGAAGACCAAAAGGGTATTCTTAAAATCCAAATTTTTTATTTTTGGAATTTCATTTTTTTACATTTTAGAATTTTAGACTTTTCCAAATTTTAGAATTTGGACCTTTTGGATTTCGAGATTTTCAATTTTGGAAATTTTGGGTTTTTCAGAACTCTCAGATTTCAGAAGTCAAACTTTTCAGAATTTGGACTTTAAAAGTTTTGGGATTTGGATTTCAAAGAGTTCTTGCATTTCAAATTTCAGAGTTTCCTTATTTCATAATTCGAAGGTTCCCAACTTCAAGGATCTCTCTACATTTTAGAATTTTGGGGAGTAATAGCTGCAATACAAGGTTTAACTTCCAAAAACAACATTCAGACCCTTCAAATTTGCTCACTTCATCAAGTTTGATGTGGTCCTTGTGAAGGTTTCAGCCTTTGGAGGAAACTTCAAGCATATCTGGTGACTCCACTGATTAAGTAGTAGCCCATCTCTAGTTGAGACTTGTTTTTAATGTTTTCACTTCAGTCATGGCTCTCCAAGGAGCTTTTCCATTCCATCATTTCAATTATAGTCCTCTTTATTTATAGCAGTTGGATGTCATCCCTAAAGTGGCCCTAAAAAATCTTCCTCTCTTCTACGAAAATGGAGATTTGTCCCTAATTGATCATATTCAAGATGTTACAAACCATTGGTTCATTCACATCATTACGGAAGAAAATTTTTTCCTTAGAATTTTGGTTGCATCTCTCAAGGGAAAAGCAAAAGATTGGTATGGAAGTTTGGCACCACAATCCATCTCCACTTGGAATCAGTTGGGAGAACAATTGCACAACCGTTTCAAAGAGGATGTAGATGTCATTTGCCTCATGAAACACGTTAACAAAATACAACGAGCTCCAATGAATTCATCCTTGATTTCAACCTCAAATTCACAAGGACTTGAAATAGAATCCCTCAAGAATACAGACCCTCTCAAGGTTTGGCATTCTTGTATTATTTGAGGTCCTTTGATGCTGACTTAGTTGTATTGATCCAATCACTAGGGGGCAGCAGTATTCCTCTAGCATTTTCCATTGCATCACAAGTGATAATTTTAATTCAGGATGGCAAGAGAAATTACATCCATGTTGCTGCAATCCCTCCCTCACCACCTCAAATTCTTCCTTCCCCATGTGAAAACAAAGAAAAATCCATCATTCCTTGCCAAAATGAAAATATTGAAAAATCCATCATTCCTTTCCAAAATCAGAAACTTATTTGTTTCCTTGCCCTTCATTGGATGTCTCACAAGTTTTCCATGCCCAGAGCATACCCCAAACTTGGCAAGAATCCCTCCCATCTCCACCTAGGGCACTATCCGATTCCCCTAAACTACGCACTAACGTTCTCATGATTTGTGGTATTCAGTATGTTGTCCCTACCTTCTATCCAACTATTACTAAGCCAAGATATCCTACAAGGATGGTAGAAAGAGAGACATGTTATGTCATTAGAGAAAGGGATATGCCTATACAACACCTCAAGCAACAAAGTTTCAAGTAAAATCATACAGTTGTTTCAGAGGCAACATATCAACAAAGTAGGGGCATGTTTTGGAGGATTATTTGGCTTCTTCAAATGGCCAAATCAAGTCACTTGAACATCAAACACTACTTCCCACACACAAATTAAAGCACCAATATCTTTCTCATATCCCCCTCTCAACCAATCCTATTAAGAATAAAAAATTTGTATCAGTCGAACATTGGTTTGATTCGGATTGGGAGGATGAAAAGGTCCAAATTGTTCAAAGGAAGGAGTTGTGCGATAGAACAAGGTAGGAAGGTAAGGAAGGGGATAAAACTAGAAAGGTTAGGGGGAAAAGGTTTTTTAAACACTATTGGTTCCCAAGGCCTCAGGAAGAGTTCAATGAAAAGGAGGAAGGTGACTTGTTCAAGTGCAGTGATCCTCATTGCTCCGCATGTCTAGAACTAGCAGGATTTTTTTAGAAAATCAAGATGGAATGGGGAGTGAAGAGCCCTACGAAAAACCAATCCCAAAACTAGTAGCTGACCAAGTGGAAACAAAGTTGCTTGTAGAGGCCAAGCAAGACACAAATTGGCTTATGCTAAACGACTCTATTTAGAAAGAAAGTATACATGATACCCATGTTCATGGTGAAGAGTCTCAAAAGAATGGACAAATCAAAAGGATCAGGCCTTGCCCAATTCGGTACCTAGCTTCATTAGAGCCAATGGAGAAGCCATAACCGGTTATGCCCACTTCGGGCATGAGGTAGAGATTCAAGTACCAAGAGATCGATCAAAGCCCCCAAGAGTTTAATGCAAGACAACTTGAGCAGGTGGGTTTCTTAATTTTTGCCGGTACCTTGGTTTCTAAAATGGAAAGTCAACTTTGAGACAAATTTCCATTACTTGTCAAAAGTCATGGTCGGGCCAAATCACATGCATGGTCTTCGGTTGTAAGAAGGAAAGATATTTTGCTCTATCGGTGCTAGGTTTCATTTGAAATCTTCCTTCTTTTCGATTAGTGTAGGGTAGGAGTAGATTTGTT